>JAMJFZ010001816.1:7527500-8020000 GCA_026225945.1 Cricetomys ansorgei
CAATGGTGGCATGGGGCGGGAGCATCCGAAGACGGCGATGTGGCACAGAAATCACTGTTGGCCAATGGCGAAATGGAAGCATTCTCAGCTGCTCAATTTTCCCTAGGATTGGCCTTGGTATTTTGTCAAGCAAGCAGTGGGAGATGACTTGTTTATAAAAGTCACTTTCATTAGAAACATCGGATTGTCTTCATTCCTAGGGTTACCGAGTAAAAATAAAAGAGGGACCCCACTTTTGACACATCCTGACACCGTCAGCAAAGAGTAATCTTTCTTGAGTCTCTAAACAAATGAACAACAACCTTTCTGGGCCATGATGGTGCCTTGGGATTTAGCAGAGAAATGGAAGTATGTAACAAACTTTAAGTGAAATAAATGGATCTCATCCAAACAATTCCCCGATGGGCAGGTAGAGGGGATCTGTATTACAGGATTCTTTATTAATACTTGATGGAAAGAACCTAAACTCCTTTGCCACTTGGCAGTTTTGAAATAAACCTTTGTATAAAACCATGAAAACAGGAAGCTATGTAAATTAACACTGGGCCCAGTCCTAAATCAATATTTCCTATTATGAAAACATTTTAGCAAACATCAGCTGGCAGTCAGGCAAATGATGTTTTGTACCATTTTTAATTGCAAAAATAAAGAAATGCATGAAAGACAAGATGCTTAATAAATAATTCTGGATATTCTCTACCCAGACTTAATGGCAATTATTGAATACCTACCATCTATTAAATTAGCATTACATGGAAGGTATAATATGTCAACCACCTCTTAATGAATACAAATTGAAGCATTCCAAAAGTCGTGATGATTTTACTTCTACATAGGAGGAGTTGATTAAATTCTTGGACTTTGAGTTTTAGTCCAATGAACATAATAAACCTATGACTATGTAATTATTTTAGGTCTGGGCATGGGCCCTGATAGCACAAGGGGATGTACACAGTTAAATAAGAACCAGTTGCTATTGTCTTGAGTGCCATCATTTTGTGGAGCAGAGAGAAGTATACATCAGTAACTCTACTATGAAGCTCAAAAGATCAAACGTCATAACAGAGATGAAACGTCATTCTTTGGGAACGTTTAGAATAGGCTGATTCAGTAACAACAGAATATAATGAACATAAAAGGCGTCTTGAAGAAGCGGGATTGGAATAGGGGCCTTAGCACATTGAGGTCTAACTCCACACAACTAGAGACAGTGAATGAAGATAAGCTCCAGAAGCAGGACATGAGGAATATTCCAGGAAGAGGGAAGTGATGACAGTGAGATCCATGAAGCCTGGATTCCCGTTACATTTCCTGAATTCTTCTGGAAATGGTGGAAACTCACTGAATGTTAAATAAATGAAAATTGGGCGGGGTTCACTTGCACTGGGCAATGGGCATAAAATTAAAATGTTATATACAAGAAAAAAGAAATATTTAATGTTAATATCAGATCCTGCCAAAAGTGTAACAAATTGCTAAATTTGCACACTGCTGAGGCAGTGTTACTTAGGGAAGCTCACAGAAATCTTAACACGTTATACCAAAAGCCATGAAAACCAAGACCCTCGTCCATGGAGCTTGGTGTATTAAATCTCAAAAGAGATGAAATGTATAGATTTAAAGAAATTAAATTTTGATGTATTTGTAATAGTGAAAATCTGATAAAGAATTTTAACATGTGGCTACTGAGTGACTTTCTACATTGCTCACCACAACAGTTAAGAAAGCCGAGAAGATACAGTTACCACTATTTTCAACTCACCCGAGACAGAATTTACTGCTCTTATATAACAGTAAGTTTCATGCAAGCCTCATGGTAACAACAAAACAAAAGCTATAGCACTTACACAAATAGGAAAGAGACAGGCATAAAAGTTTAGCGCTATAGGAACATAAACCACAAACAGAGACAATAAGAGAGGAATGTAAGAATGGAGTATCTACAAGCACTCAGAAAACATTAGAAAAATTAGACAAATAATAAAGTACATATCCATCAATAACACATTTAAATTACACATATTAAACTCTCCTATCAAATGACATAAAGTGACTGTCACTTTAGCTTCAACTGTATGCTGCCTATATGAGAGCTAGCTGAGCGTTAAGAATACAAGTTAGATTAAAGTAATGGGTTGCAAGGCGGCATCCCACACAACTTATTCAAGAGATGTGGGCAGTTGCTGCCAGAGGTGAAAGGTAACTGTCAACCCAGCTACAAACCTTTTGATCTACAATGGAGACCTGCCCACATGGCATGCTGGTACAATAGTGTCACAAATGCTGTAGGAGTAACCAACCATTATCTCATTGGATAGTGAGGCCCACTCCATGAGATGGACCCTATGTCTGATACTGCTCGGGTGGCCAAGTACGGGAGAGCGAATGGGCCCTTGACCTAGGGAAAAACCAAATACAGCTATTCTGCTAAAGGATTGCAGCAATTCCAAGATTCCTACGAACATTCTGCTGTACTTGGAGATGAGTGTCTTGCTCAGCCATCATCAGCGGAGATCCCTCCTGCAATAAATGGGAACAAATATAGAGACCTATAATTGATCAATGTGCAGACAGTAAAAGTCCTTGGCACACCCAGTCCGAAATAAAATGCCTCCATCAATTCCCTCCCCTCAGGGCTTAGGGAACTATGTGGAAGAGGCACTAGTGGGGATGGAGGGCACCAAGGGAACAAGGCCTTCTAGACACAGTTGAGCATATGAACTCACAAAGACTGTTGCTGCAGATTCAAGGCCTCCATATGTCTAAGCCAGATGGGGTCCCAGCAAGTAGAGGGCAAGAAGACATGAGGCCCCATCGCTAACCCAGAAGCCATCTTTAATTGACAACTGCTTGTAAAGAAAAAACTGGTTTCCTTTAATGAAGTCTCACTAAGCATACAAGCCACAAGTAAGGGCAGGCCCCATGCCCAGGAGTCAACAGCGAACACAAAATGAACACAATGCTATTTTTGGAGGTTTTTGTCTGCTTTTGTATGGGCTTTCCCCCACCCACTTACAGATCTTTTGTATATATACTATGGTTTCTGATGCTATATTATGTTGAGTTGAGTAATCCAGACCCAGAAAGGCAATGCCACGTGTTCTCTTTCATTTGTGGTTCCTAGATCCAACGCTTCAGGTATGAGTAACCACAAAACCTAGGAAAGGACAAAGGGACCGTGGGGTTAGGGTTAGGGTTAGGGTTAGGGTTAGGGTTAGGGTTAGGGAAGGGGGAAACAGCAGGATTCGGGTGACAGGAAGGTGAAAATGGGAAAAATGGGAGCCAGCTTTAAAATTAGAGATGGCGGAACAATAGCAGAGAAGGAATCAATAACACTAAGAATGTTTGAAAAGCCATGGGGAATCATATTATTTTATATTTATCTAAAATTACATATATGATAGATAGATAGATAGATAGATAGATAGATAGATAGATAGATAGATAGACACACAGATGATTTAGATGAATTTATTCCACATGGGATAATAATGCTTTCCCCAAGAACCATAGTGATTTAACAAAAACTCTAGAAGCAAGCATGAGAATCATCCTTTTAAATTGTTGACCAGTAGAGTTCAGACACAACCAAACAATGCAGGCTATTGCTGATAACCCTTGACTGCCTCCCAGAACTTGAAGCCAAACCCCTACTGCTGAAGACACCATGTAATTCGGACACAGGACTTGTAGTACTTGATCTGGTTCTGGATCAAAATCCTTCACCCTGAAGACTAACTTCCATAGTACTATAAAATGTTACACAAGATGTCATTCAAGAAAAGCAATCAATAGTCCTCCCAGGCTGTGATGCCTGTGAAACGAAACAAGGATCACTATGGCAAGACATTGTTAAAGTTGCAATAACGGCACTTATACCTTGGCAATAACCAGCATATGTCTAATTGGACAGAGAGAAATCATGGCCGGTACTGGAAACCTAGACAATCACCCATGGGTAGTAATGTTATGTGCCCTAGAGGAGAGCCTGCCACTTTCCTAAACCACTATAATTCCTAACTGCATTCTAAATACTTACCCTTATACCTACAGATACTGTAGCTCTCACCCCTCATCAAGGAAGCTTCTTTTTACAACAGTTGGAAGCTATTATAGACTATTCCTGGTCACAATACAGATAATTATTGACCATGGGGTGTCCAATCCCAAATGGTGCATCTACAATACTACCCTACACCTAAGGCTCAGGGAATATCAAGGAACAAGAGGCAGAAAGATCACAAAAGCCAGAGAAACAAGAGATCTACTGTGAGTTTTGTCTTGTAGATGTGACAGGGAAGCTTACGCATGACACCTCAACAGTATGGCTGCCTACACATGATCTGAACAATACTGGTTGAAATGCCAACATGGATAGGGAAAAATATTATAAAGAATATTTATGTATTTACAATATATTTATATTATAATATTTATTATAATAAATATGATTTATTATAATTAAAATTATATTTATTTATTCATTTTTTAAATTTATTTATTTATTATAAATAAAGAAGTACAGGAGATTAACAGCTACTGAGAAAGGGGGAATTAGCTTTCTCCAGAGATGAGCTCCATAACAGTTATCCAATACCAAGTGGTGAGCCCTAAAGATACATGTACAAGCAACAGTAGACAGCATCAGCAGACTCCCTCTCTCTCTCTCTCTCTCTCTCTCTCTCTCTCTCTCTCTCTCTCTCTCTCTGTGTGTAAAGAAACAAAGGAAACAGACCATGGATTTCAAAAGGAGCAGGGGAATTATGGATGGAGATAAAGAGGGAATTTAGATTTTAAATAAGTAAAATAATTCATAAAGAAGTATTCAATGATTAAAAGAAAAATAAACCAAAAAGAAAAAAAACAGCATTTTAAGTCAGTAAAATGAAGAGTTGGATTTTTTTAAAACTAAATAAACAAAATTGACCAACCCTAGCTACGTTAACCAATAAAAAGGGAAAAAACACAACATAAAAAATGGAAGAGGGCACATTAAAAGAGACTCCTCAGAAATGAAAATCATCATTAAAAGACTATTCTGAACAATTATATGGCAAAATAACTTATAAGAAACAGTCATAATTTTTTTATTTTATAGGTATTTTATAGGTAATAAAAATATTACCTACAAAGATTGAATAGATCAGTAAGAGTTCAAAGCAGTAGTTGAACATAGAGATTCATACCTATAATCTCTACACTTGGCCGACTGAGACAGAGGCAGGAGAACTGTCATGAGTTTAAGGCCAGCCTGGGCCACAGAGTGAATTCCAGCACAGTCTATGCCAGAGAGTGAGACTCTGCCTCAACACACGTGTATAGACACACATGCAACACACACACACACACACACACACACACCTGCACATACACAGCAAAGCAAAACAAACACAAAACAAAATTTAAAACCTTGCAATAAAAAGTGAGCAGGACCGTGTGGTTTTAAGTCTGAATTCAGCAAAACAGTCAAAGAACTATTTTCAGTACTTCATAGTTTATCCCAGATACTAGAACTAAAAGGACCATGTCTAAACACACCTTTGAAGACTAGCACACCTTCACACCAGAGCCAACAACACTGCCGAACAATAAAGCTACAATCTAATCTCAAATGACCATTGGTACAAGAACCCAAGGTCCATAACACACCAAATTGTGCATCATTAAACAAACAGGATTTGTTCCTAGCATGCAGGGCTGTTTTAAAATAAACAACTCAATCAATACAATACATTGTAACAGCAGAATAAAAACTAAAACACCTTGATCATCTCAGTCGGTTCGGATAAAGCATTTCATAAAAACTCTTGACTAGGAATAGATGAAAAGTTCCTTAATTTAATAAAGGTCATGTAAGGAAAACTCACAACTAATACTATAACCAGTAGGTAGCAACTCGAACTTTCACCACTAAAACATAGAGGAAAGCAGGAAGTCCCACTCTTGCCGCTGTTATTCAACATAATTCTGGAAGTACAAGCCATATATATATATATATATATATATATATATATATATATAGAGAGAGAGAGAGAGAGAGAGAGAGAGAGAGAGAAAGAGAAAGAGAGAGAGAGAGAGAGATAGTAGAATTGATGAATAAATTCAATTATGTCAGATTGCAAAGTCAACACACAAAAGCCAGTAGAGTTTCTATACACTGTTACACAAAAAAAGATTTTTAAAAATCAATCTTATTTATAATAGTGTCAAAAGGAAAAATATTTACTAATGAGTGTGACCAGGAAATAAAAGACATATACACTTACAACTATAATATATCATTGACAGAAATTGCAGGAGAAATAAATAAATGCAAAGACATCTCTGTTTATAGACTAGAAGAGCTAATACTATTACAGTGTTCATATTACCAACAGTGACCTATGGATGGAGCACATCCTTTATTAATTTCTAATGGTAACTTCCACAGCAGATAAAATGTATATGGGATAATAAAATCCACATACTAGCCTAATCAATGTGAGCAAAAGAAAACAATAACAAACAGAAACCACACAAACATCAATGCATTTTATTACAAAATATATTGTAAAGCTATTATAATCAAAGCAGAATGATACAGTACAAAACTGATACGCTGATTAATGTAACAGGGAACAAAGCTCAGAAGAACCCTGGTGTTTACTGTCAATTATTTTTAACAATGGTGTCAAAGTACACTTTGGAAAAAGACAGGTTCTTCAATACATAGTATGGGGGAAACTGAATACACACATGCCAGAGAATAACTGTACCTTTATTTCAAGCCATTAATAAAAATAAAAATGGATTCAAAATGAAAAACTTAAATTTTTTAAAAAGATTTATTTATGTCTGAGTGCTCTGTCTGCATGTACACCTGTATGCCAGAACAGGGCATCAGGCCTCATTATAGATGGTTTGTGAGCCACCATGTGGTTGTTGGGAATTGACCTCAGGACCTCTGGAAGAATAGATGGTGCTCTTAACCACTGAGCCATCTCTCCAGCCCAGAAAACTTAAATTTAAGACCCAGAAGCATAAGGATATTAAAAGAATAGCTATTAAAAAATCTCATGTATATTGTATAGGCAATGGTTTCTTAGATCATAGTCTGACAGTATAGTCAACAGAAGCAGTCAAATAGACAAATGGAATTGCATCAAATTCTTCATTCACCAAAGAAATCAACAGATGAAGAGACAGCTCATGGACTAGGAGAGAGTCATTGAAAACTGTTTATCTGACTCAAATTCAAATGATTCAACAGAAAAATAAAAGAACAACCTCGTTAAAAACTGAGCAGAGACTTGAGTAGACACGTTTCAAAGATGAGCTCCGGGTGCACCGATGCATGCCTGTGACTCGGACAAAGCAGGAGGCTGAGGCGGAAGAATCACTTGAAGGCATGCTGGTCTATATGCTGCGTTCCAGGCCATGCAGGGCTGCACAGCAAGACACGGCTTCATAAAATGAAAGAGGGGAATTAAAAAAGGAAATAAGGTATATAAATGACCAACAGATACATAAAAAATGATCAGAATCGCTTTTCAAAAAAATGCAAAATAAAACGATAATTAGGTAGGAACTCACTCCTGTTAGACTCACTGTAGACTTACACTGTTTCTGTAAGTGTTGGTGAGGCTGTAGGGGAAAAGGAAGCCCTAGTACAATGCTGGGAATATCAATCAGTACAGGACCTAAAAAATATTTAGAAGCTCCTAAAAGCAAAAAGGTTAGAATTTCCATATGATGCTGCAATCCTACATCAGGATGACTGGAGAGATGATAGAGACAAATTGAAATTGATGTGTCAAAAATACATCTTCACTTTAATGTTCATTTTAATATTATCTACAATAGACCAAGGTATGGAAGCAATGTAACTGTCCATTGAAGAATAAATGAATGCATAACATGGCATATAAATGTAATAGAATAATATCCAGCCTTGGAAAGAATGAGATCTCGCCTTAAGAATGTTATTATGAGAAGTGGAATAATCCACACACAGAAAGAAAAATCTTGGATGGTCTCATTTGAGCATGGAATTGTCTTTCATATAAGGTCAAATACTGGAGACCGGAAGCTTATCACTGGCTGCTCTTGAAGAGGACCAGAATTAGATTCCCAGCGCTCACATCTGAACGGTTCACAACCTCCAGTTCCAGGCAATATTGCCCTCTTCTGTCTCTGAAGATACCTGCATGCACATGGTGCACATACACATACAGAGGCACACACGGAAGACAAAATGAAACAAGCCAGATATGCAGAGATGAAAAATTAAGCAGTGGTTATTTGATGTGAGGGTGAAGGAAGGGACTCCTAATTTTAGCAGTCAAACTGACTGGATGTGTACTCTACTGAAAACAAGCCAGCAAGCTGCGTGCCTCCCTGCTTCCACCCCAATTCCTGCTTTTGTTCCCTCAGTGAAGGACCATGGCTGTACGTCCAAATAAGTGATCTTCTCCACTAAGTTGCTTTTGGTCAAACTGTTTTGTCACAGTAACAGTTTGTCACAGTAACAGAATCTAGAAAGACGCCCAAGTCCAGAAATCTAATGTAAACCGTTAAGACTACAGTTCATAAACTGTATTGAATTAAAGATTGTTTTAAAGAAGCATGTTTTAGCAGTTCTCCTAAAATACTATGTGAGCTGGAAAAAAAAATTGTTAACTTGCTTTACTGTTAAAGCAAATGTTATATACGCCACTCAGCATGTGCTAAGTCTCATACACAGTTTTTTGTGTCTTTTTCTTAATTTCAACAAAACTAGTTACTATAAGAAAAGAATCCTAAAAGCCTTCCATGAAATACCCACTTCTTTAACCTCAAACCAAAGCTCTTGACTCCAGGAGCAATTTCCCACCACTTACAGGGTTTCCTTCCTTCAAGATATTCCCTCTCAGATTCCAACAATTCTAGCCTATTTTTGGTGCAGTTACCTACACTCAGAAAGGTACCATAAACACACATTAAACACATGTGTTTGGACATGGATAATCTGATCATCATAAGGTGGTAGCTTATAAAAACGTAGTCTCTTGCATAGCTAACTCGATTCTAAATTGGTGTCTTATTTACACGAATGTTGAAAGACTTCCAGTTACTGAGAATTAATCAAAACAGTTCCAGAATGTTGTCAGAAGCATGAGCAGCCGATTCTATACCAGTCATGATAGAAATGAATGACTAGAATCTAAGTGGACTTTCATGATTTTCTTCATTTTTACTACTTTCCAAAACTATTATTAAAGCTATTTGTGAAGTAAATAATTAATCTGAAACTTTGCGTCCATTTGTGTTCATTTCTCTCTTACCTCTGTGTCACTCTGCTGTGCTCTCTCTCTTCCCCACCCCCTCACTCTGCCCCTTATAATTGTCCCCTTAAAGAAATTCTATTTTTTCTGTACTATATAGAATACCGTGTGAGCTGCCCCGCTTTCCCTGCTATAATTCTCAAGTTGCTTTGGATACGTGTGATAGTAACTAATCCTAATTGGCTGTATAACGGGAGCCAGCAGCCTATACTATACAGTATTAAGCCACATCTACGCCACCTATTTTCTGTATGCAAATCAGACAGAAACAAATGTTTGGCCCCAGCTGGGCAAAATGTCCCATTTAGAATTCTTTTCCTCTTCTTTGTTCTTTGATGTTCTGCAAATGAGCTTTAGAACTCCACTCTTCACACAATTCAATTTTACAGACCCATTATCTGAGATATAATGTGGAGGTTAAATATATCAGGGCAGCCATTATGTGAAAATAATTAACAGTAATGAATAATGCACTAATTCCACTGATGAGAGATGGTTATATGTGTAATGAAGTGTTGGGGCAGCCCTGACAAATGAAATTAAAATATTTAAACACTGTTTTATGATATGACTTTGCTCATATAATTTCCTTTACCTACAATGAGCCACTTGGATTATCGTCATTATCTTGACAGCTCTGAAGGATGAAATACTGCGGGTTAATGTGACAGCGATTAGTCAGAGGGAGGAATCCATCACCACTGGCAGAACAGGCTGAGGCAGAAAAAGGCCCCGGCACTGTCCTCTTTCCAACCCGAGAAGAATGATACTATCAACATCACTTCAATATTAAATGGATAGAATTATCTTGTCATTCAGTTACAGCCTCTGAAGAACTACCTATTTGTACCTGCGAAGGAAAGGTCAGCCTTTCTTAATCACCCATAAAAATATGTTGATGGATCCCTCGTATCAATAATAGTGACAGGAACAGAGACAGCAAAGAGGCATGGCAATTTAAAAGCAAGAAGTTTCTCCCTGCAGTCTTTACAAGTTCCCCCTTCCCTTGTAATTTTTGTTCAAATTAAAACAGACTCTAGGGTTCTGCCTGAAGAGGAATTCACCACCTCTCTCTTCTTATTCTGTAATCATTACACCAAACTCCACTTATGAAAACAGACCCTACTTTGTTGAACTTTATTGATATTGTTCTTAAAATAATTATCCCTCCATCCCATGATACCACAAGTGTGGATCTTAAAGGTCTGATGATGCAACAATCTAGCTGTCTGTTAAAGTTGATAAAAAATGAACTCCAAAATATATGATAAGAGAATAATTCATTGATAACTTGAACAGAAACTATTGCATCGCCAGTATCCATTCCCATGGCCCTATTCTAGTTTATATACTGACAGGAGACATGATTTCCAGAAATTGTCTAACCATAGAAAATACGTTTTCAAATATCTTAATACCTTAGTTTTAATGAATTCTTGTTTTGCTTCAAAATAAGAATTTGTGAATGGAGGAGCTGCATTTAGAACAGGTTTCCATGGAATCTTGACCCAATGCTTTCTCTGCTGCTCAAGACCAGATGGCTCTTCGATTTTGCTCCTAGGAAAGTGAAGCAATGGAGATGCTCATTTGAGAATGAGGCTAAAGGTCAGCTCCACCTCCTTTAACTAATTCCAACATCTTGGGAACCATCTTACCCAACAAGGAACTATTTAGGTCACAAAACACAACACGTTTTGTTGGCTAATATTGAAAGCTGAGTTGGAACAAGCCTTTTATTTCTAATCAAAATTCAGTTCCAGAATAACAAAAATATCAGCTTTGCTGGCCAAAGTTTCTGACCCTGCTCTGCTAGTCTTGGGCTCCAACAGCATATCAGCCTATCAAACAGTAACACATACCTCAACATATAAAATACAAGGCTTAGTGTTTTTACTACTGCGTGGATATAGCAAGTGTGTGATCACTCCGAACACCAATAAGACAAATATGCAGATACTACGGAAGTCTCACTTAGAAACAGAAATAGTCATTATTACTGGAGCAGACAAAGTGTTTGGAGAGCCAAAGCACAATATATTAAACCCTTCAGTAACACTGATACTGGAGAATGAGTTAATACCTGAGTGAAAGCAAGCATTAACCATGCAACATTACTGTACTCGTAACTGAATCTGTAGTTCAAAACAGCAATACCCATTCCATAGGAAGTGATGCTGCCATTGATAGATTTATGCATGTATCTAATTTAATTTGCAATACCATTTTTGAATTCTAATTCATTATCAGCTACTCGGTGATCCTTAAGAAAAAGCTAAAAATGTATGTGCACACTGTTGAAACTAATCTAGATCTACAGATTTTTAAAGTTTATGATGTGAACTATATGTCTCTCCCAGTAGGAAAGAAGCACCACGAATCATATAACCCTGCCTGTGCTTCTTGCATTCATTTTGGGAAGAAAAAAAAAGTTACAATTTACTTCAATTACCTGACAATGAAGTGCCTCAGTAATAAATCTAACATTAAAAAATCATTTCCAGCAAATTACTCCAATAAAATCAATGACGGTCAGGCTCAGCTGTAGCAACAAATAAATGACAGGCTATTGGCAGGCTAGTGGACTCCCATGTCATTTATAAAGGTTAAGGGGTAAATAATCTAATAGAAAGCAGATATTTACTAAACAAAAAACGGAAGCAAGTGAAATAAATCCAGGGGTAAGGTAGTCATGAAGCAGCCTGACAAAAATCATGAGTTATTCTAATTCTTGGCAATGTGCATGTTTCACTCGGTCAATATTCATCTGCTTCAGGCTACTTCATGATCTTCCTGCCATTTCTATATTGAAGTCATGAAACAGATTTTCTGTTAATAGAAAATGAAGAATTGATAAAATTGAGTAACAGTAGCCGGGTTAAAAGCAGTTTGACCCATTTCAAATTTCCAGTAACTTCTTTGAAAACAGAAAATACTAAGGAAGAAAATTTGTCACTTCTTTAATGTGAAAGTAACTCTGATTGTGGCTTTTTAAAACCAGCTGTAGACCTAGATTTCAAACATTGGTATTTGGTTTAAAACTTTTGTTTACACACAAACTGTGAAACAGAACAGACCAAATCCATGAGCCTGTTCCTAGGTAATAAATTCCACACATATCAGTAATGTGTGCTATGCAGGATATTGTTTGTCCAGATCTCTCAGAATAAAGGCAAAGATTTGCTTTCCCTAGTAAGGTGCAAAGTTCTATGAATCACAATGGGGCTCCCAAATATAAAATAAATAATAACATTTGGAAGAGATCCAGTCTTACGAGAAACCATGGCTTCATAGAACTTTCAAAATTAGAAAGAATCATAGATCATTGAATCTGACCTCTTTGGTTTCTAAGGAATGAAAAGAACCAGAAAGAGAATCTTCGCCTGAGGAATCTCAGACATATCTAGGTCAGCACTTGCCTCAAGTCACCTGATTCCCAGAGCAATGATCTAACCACACAGCCTCTTGATCTAAAATATTAATGAGGAAGAAATGGTAGTATCTATTTCTTACAGACAAAGTCAGAATCACTTCTTACTTTAAACTACAGGATCTGGTATCCTCAAATGTGCTCACAATTATTTGGTCTCTTGGCTAAAAGAGCAAGGGTCAAGCTACTCAGATGAAAAACTTCCTCTCCTCCACAGAAGACATGAATAACATAAAGCTTCTTGTCCTGATTCTCACATGTATTCACAGCCACGCCCATACCTTCAAAGGTGTTGGGGGAGGGGATTGCTGGTGACCTGGCTCAGCAGTTAAGAGCACATATTGCTTTATAGAGAACCCAAGTTCAATTCCCAAACAATGATCACATCAAATTCCAGCTCCTGCGGATCTGGTGCCCTCTTCTGTCTTCTCTAGGTATACACACACACATAACACACACACACACACACACACACACACACACACACACACACACAAACACACACACTCTCTCTCACACCTTAAAAATTTTCAAAATATTTTTAAGAGAAGGAAAAAAATGAGAGAGGGAAGAAGGAAGAAAAGAAGGCCAAATTAAATTTAGTCTTCATATTTTACCTAACAATTCTATATTTTTTACAAAAATACAGCTAACTAACTTCCTACAACAAAATACAATAAATTATAGTTTTATGTGTACGTTACTAATACTGTAAAAATATTCATTTTGTCTTAGGAAAATGTTTTCATTGAGTAATTTCTTAAAGAAATACTCATTTTTATCAGAAAAGATAAGTTGAGATGCAGGACTTAATGGCGTTTTATTCAAGCAACATAAACCAAATATTTTGTATTCTTTTACTGGCTCTTTCCAACATTGGAAATTTAAAATCCTGGGCATTTTCTCAATTGTTAATAAAAAGAAAAGTGCTCATAATTCAAGTGTTAGTCCCAATCCACTGCCTTTTGTTCCGAGAGCTCGTACCATTTCTAAGGATGGTTTTAAAATAAAACCATAAAAATACTTTTGTGAACCGAGGCACAATTTGTAATAGTCAGCACTGATAAACTGTTCAGTGTTCCAGTTGAGGACTGTAAGAAAAATTTCTGCTGGAGCAAACTACTTGTTAGGAGAATTAACCTAAGAATATACCTAAGGAATACTTTCCCATAGATAGTGTAAGTGGCAGAGGGAATTTATTCTTGAAATGAGAGTTTTATCACAAAATTGTCATACCCAAAAAGGAATACATCATCCTTGTATGTGGGGGACATAACTCTTGAAAACGAAGGCTCCAGGAAGTTGAAAATATAATCTCGCTCTCAGTAGCCTTCTTAGTTCCACCTATAGGTGGAGATAAAAGGTATTTTCTCATCTGTTTATTCCGTTTGCATTTTGTATAGATGAACGAGTTCAGATTTGCACTACCAACATTAGGTGCCGAAAAGCTCTCATCGAGGTCCAGAAATCGAGACTCTACTTCTAGATCTTACCTCCACATAAATAACTTTATACTTCACTACTCCACAAAGAAACAAGTGTCCCAAGAAACCAGCCTTTGGTAGTCTCCACACTCACTCAGTGTGTCTTGTATATGTCTACAGGAAGATTCTGCCACAGAATAGCAACACCACATTCTAGAATCACACACCTGCCTCCTATGCTCCCAAGCTTATGAGAAGCTTTCCTCTCTATTTGCCAACAGAGTCTGTGTTTTATACCACTTACGTTTCCCAAGACATACCTACCACTCTTCATTCAGCAGTCAATCTCTATAATGGATAATCTCCACAGGGTATATCTTTCCCAGTTTTGGAATGCCCCCTCTCCTTGTCTACCCAAATCCTGCCCACTCTTCAAAACTATTGGAATGGCTCTCTCTGTTCTCCACACCCAAATGACTAGTATAACTCTTGCGTTTGTCCAATATTGACTTCATAAGTATCTACTATATGAATAATACCAAGGCCAGCAATATCGGAGAAGATAAATAAATGCCTCTGTGAAGCAAGTGAGTGATGGTCTTAAAGATCTTCCTAGCATTTCTAGCATAAGTAATAAAGGTAATCAGAAAAGAGCTGCTAAGAGCCACAGAGACCTCGCAGAAGCAGGAAGTTGATAGACAGAGAAAGTGGTACAACTTGGAAGTCGGCAGCAAACACTGTTGTTTGAATATCATGCTCCTTCAACACAATAGATGCAGAATATGTCATGAGATATTTCCACAAAAATGCTACAGTCGAACAGTTTTTTATTGGCAGGGGAACAGTCGTTGTCGTTGTTGTTGTTTTGTAAGATCAGCCCAATAATGATAACCTGCCTGAAGTAGGGGAGACTGAGGTACTGTTTGATAATGTGGTGTGGCACCTAGGGAGGACTTCCAGAAAGCAGGGATATGGGGTAAAATGAATAGTCTAAGGCACAACCTGGAGTTCACTTAATATTAGCTGTTCTATGGGTGTGGAGGTCTACCACCCATGGATACAGTGTCACGATGAAGGGGTCATTCTTGTTCCCATCATTTCCAGGTCCAGGCTTCTTTACCAAACCTGACCTGCTGATCAGCAATTTGAGGCCACTGAAAGAGCTGGCTGTCAGGCAAGCACAACTGCTCCACTCTACAACCAGGCTTCTGTAGGAGGAGAAATTTGTTCCGTATGGATTTAAATGAGGAAGCATACCCCTCAACGGCAAGCTGCTATTGACTGCATTCTCTCCATAGCATCATCGATTGGGTATGGTGGCTGCAAAGAAATGGATAGAAAGATGAAGAAGTAAGGAAGTAAAAGAAAGAGAGAAATAGATGAAGGAGGGTATTTAAAAATAAATTCATTTTCAATTGCCACCTATGAGGGGGCCCTACCTGCAGACAAAGTGACTAGTTGTTTTTCCTGCAAACTACACTCTGTCTTAAAATCTTGAAAGTGTTTCTTCAGGGACAGTGCACGGAAACTGTCTTCCAGAATTGGCCACGGTTGTATCTCGTGCTGGCAGCCAAAGTTGGAACTGTAAGAGTCACCCAGATGTACTGGTTTTGAAGGCATGAAGGAGTCTTTGGAGAGCAGCTGAGACTTGGCACTGTAAGAGGCCAAAAGTGGCCATTAGTGAAGGTGCAATCAAAGTAGCAGTAGAAGGACAAGACTGAAGGGATCATGCAGAGAAGTTCAGGCTTGGACTCATGGAAAGAGCCCAAGAGAGGCTATTGGTGAAAGTGCAGCCCAGTTGCATCAAGGGACCCCAGCAGTTTTTGAAGATTCTAATACTAAGGGATGATCACCAAGAACAGCAGCAGCAGTAGAATGAAGCCAACCAGAGCCTGGAGGACAAGCTGTATGTACTACAGAGGGCAGAGCCAGATCCAAGCCTTTTGGAGGAGCCCAGAAGACCATGAGTGAATTCCAGATAATTGGACATTGATAATGTTTTTCTGCTGTCCAAAGACATTAAGAAAGCTTGATAGATGTTTGGTTTCATTTGGTTCTATGCATTAGTAACACTCATGATTGTTCCTTTTGTAAATAGTTTTGCTGGTGTAGTGTTAAATTGTGTTGTAAGGGTAAAGCATTTTTTTTCATATACAGTAAAGGGGAAATGTTGGGAAAATTTATTTTAGTTATGTTTAAAATGTTTTCATGCACTGTTTGGTGAGGGGCTACCCTAAGTGTTTTGTCTTGGTGTTTTGTATTGTCTGAAGGTGTTGGGTTTATGTGGTAGATGTTAAATGGTAATGATCTGCACATGGTATCAGTAGAACACCTATGGAGTTCTGAATCAATAAAACACCTGAGTGGAGACACTGGGAGTTCCACTATGGGAGTCTGGTCTGGCCAGGATGGTGGTTCCCGCTGCTGAGGTCTGGCAGAGTTTTCATCTATGATTATGCCTCCTCATTGTCTTTCCTGAGCCACAGCAGTGTACTACCATAACCCTGTCTTGGAAAAAAAAAAAACCAAAATCAAAAAAGATGATGAGAAGAAGAAGAAGGAGAAGGAGAAGGAGAAGGAAGGAGAAGGATGAGGAGGATGAGGAGGACAAGGAAGAGGAGGATGAAGAGGAGGAGAATGAAAGAAAAGAAAAGAAATAGAGAATACATACTTTATGATTTTATTTCCAGAAAATTACTTTTAAATAGTTATAAACACATCTCTGACATCTGGAAATATATGAAGAACTGAGTTTAAAATAGATTTATATTTAAGAATGCAAGCCAGACTTCCCAGGTCAAATATAATCAGAAAAAAATATACAACAAGATAACAATATTGAGGGGGTAACCTGAATTAACAGGTTGGCCTCTTTGAAAAGGTCAGTAGTTGTATATTCTAACCAGTGACAGGTCAGTGATGTATCATTTTAAAAGTGCCTGCTTTAATAGTGAAGAAATGCCACCCTCTAAAATTCCAGTCTTGTCATTATATCGGTATTTTAATTCAGAATTCAAAACTTGACTCTTTCCAATAGGTTTGAAATGTGTCATTGAAAACAGCAACAATTCAAAGAACAGACTTTGGACTCATGAACAATGAAGTTTTAATACTTACTCTAACATTTACTAGCCGTTTGACCTAGAGGCAGTCACTAAGGTTTTCCGATATACATTTTTTTTTCCTTTTATTGAAAATAGATTCATTTCTCACATAATATACCCTTATTACAGTTCCCCCTGCTCCTCCTAGTTCTTCCCCACCAACCTTCCCATCTGGATCCATCCCCCCTTTTTGTCTTTCATTAAAAACAAACAGGCTTCTAAGGTATAGTAATATATTTATAAGAAAAAACAAAAATTAACACATCAGAATAGGAGAATACAAACATACATAAGAAACAGAGCCCAAAAAAGGCACAAAAAAAAAAAACCAGATGTAGACACAGAGACCCATTCGTTCACACATCTGAGCTACTTTTTTTTGAAAAATAAAAATTAATAAGATAGCTCATTTGCTAGAATGCTACCAGGGTTTATTTTGCAGCATTATAAATTATTTGGCACATGGTAAATACTCAAAGAGTACACATTCATAACCACAACAAAAACAGTGTGCATCTTTAAAAAAAGGAGCATTTCATAATTTCCTATAACTGTGAGTAGAAATCTGAATAGAGAAAGGATTTTTTGGTGATTGTAAACTGGACTAAATATGTTTTCTGATTTTTCTACATGAAATACACTTAGAACAATGCTTCAGAAACTCCTATAGAAGCCAGATATTTCTCATTTCAATGATGTTGAGCCTGACAACGTGATTTGCTTTCATCAATGGACTATCAGCAGACACAGAGCAGTCTTTAAACATCCAGGCACTTGGCTGGTTATCCTCACTTCTTCTAGTCACCTTAAAACAACATAGATTGGCTGAGCCCTCAGCTCCCAGAGACATTGAAGGCCCAGACAAGCTTCCTTGTCTGGGCTCAGTCTAGATTTTTGAATACTCATTGTAAAGACACATGAGTGAAATCCCTTGAATCCAGCCTGGCTTCTCTGAACGTCATTAATGCTGGAATAAAGGATTGTTGTATAAAGAACTGAGTGCTGGGCAGAGTTTTTTTTAGCTGTATTTCTCAGGCAATAATTATCCCTCTTTTGCCATTGTACTTGCAGAGTTGCTGAGGGCACGTTCATCTATTTATGCAACAGTTTTAAAGACATATTTCTTCATCATTTACCAGGACTGTAGTAATGGCCTTGGTGGTTTGAGAAGTAGAAGAAAAATACGGAATCCTAAATGTAGGAATGTATTTAAAGTTGGGAAACAAGTTCATCAAATGACTCTAAGATTCAACAGTTCATGAAAATTTTGAGCTCCAACGAAAAGACAAGAAAATAAATACAACAGTGTAAAATACCCCCTCCTCCGCTCACAAATCACTGTTAGCAGCAACTTCCTCTCAGTTAGTCTTATATTTCCAAAGATGTATGTATTCCAAAGACATGTGGGAAATATCTCTTGCCTATCAAGTGTTTCGGAAAAGTGTATTGCTTTAAATGAACAAAAATAATCCAGGTAAAAAAAGCATAGAAAAGTGAGTATGAAATAAATAAATCCTACGTTTTGTTATATTTTGATAAACTTTTTGTATGACTCTGCTGTTCGTTAAACAGTGTGTTCCAGTGCAGATTAAGAGGCGTTTAGTCTATGACCTAGAGATACAAGAAAACTCCACATGCTGAAAAGTATTTTCAAGTACACAGCCAATCTGGGAAGAACTGAAAAGAAAGGTAAGTCCTTCAGATGCAGGAATGCTGGTGACCTTCAAGGTATAGCAGCAGTTGTATGGAAAGCTCAGTCCCCTGAAGGCTTTGCAGCAACAAATGATGCTTGGATTGTAGGCTAAAGTTCTGAAGCCAGTCTGGAGCCAAGCTATTCGATCTTTGGAGAGACACTTGGAAACCCTGTCCATAAAGGCAGGAATAATTAAAGGCCTATCCAATTGGTGCAGACAACCAGAAAACTTCTACCCACTGGCTTGATGGTACAGTAAAGAAGAGTACTACATGTTGTTTTGTCTAGAAGGGAGAAACTGTCATTCGTAAAAGTAAAAATGCTACCTTTGTACCTTGTATAGGTATGATAGACTAAATTTGTATATTCTTCATGCTAAGAAATTGAAACTCTTAATATTTGAGCACAAAACAAAAATGTCCAATTGCCACACTGCCAGGGGCCTGCCCCACCAGTCAACAGGGTTCAGAGAGGAGATAAGGAGTAGGGGAAAGGGAGATTGAGTCAGAGACTGAGGCTGGGAGGATCTTGAAGCTCTGGCTGACTAGCAATCAGGGTGCTTTTTTATTTATATAGATTTTACAAAACAAAGACAAACACGTGGTTTTCAAGGGGATACCAATCATATCTGTAATATTTTAGATATTCTGTAAATACCTAAGCCAGTTTAGGTGAGCTCCAAGCTTTGAATAAAGTATAATTAAACTTTGGTGTTTAAAGTATAACCCGAAAGCTTTCTCAGGTCTAAAAGTCTCTGCAGCTGACTTGCTTCTATGATTTCTATAAAAATCTGTTTAAGAGAATTCCTTTTGTTTCCTGGTTAAGTGGCCTCACAGTAACCTGATGTAAGCCAGTCTTTTTATAAATGGCAAATCCTATGTCTAATTCTTTGTTATTTTATATCATACTACTATGTAGGGCAAAGGTTGTTTTAGCCAATCTTTGTTACTAAGTTCCTTTTTCTCAAGGGGCATGTCATATACAACTACATCCCCCACCTCCATATAGTAAGTTACATATTCAGGAAACTCTGACCATATGTAGGAGGAGGCCTCTGATCTGCCACCTCTTCTCCTGGCCAGCTGGGGCCTATCGGATTCCCCCAAGTTTACATTGCCCTGACTACCTTGTTCCTCAGTTTGCTGAGGGGTTGACGCAGCAAGAAGATAGCCTCATAAAGAGATTCCTTTATGAATTTTTGTGCTTATCACAATCTCCAAGGCATAAGGAAGATTCCTGAGCAAGGTCAGATACAGTTATTTCCCTGAAAACAGTAGCAGAGTAATTAGGACTTTCCTGGAGAGACTCAGAAATAATTTTCTTGGGTAAAAACATAAGTGAATTATGAGGTAAAAATGCCCCCTAACAACGTAACACATAGAGACCAAAATCAGAAATGAGATCCAGCATGACAGCGATCACAGCATTTGACTTAGCTTGGCTGGAACTGTGCCAAACAGCTCTGCTGGCTTCATGACTATCACCATTTCCATTGGTCACGGCTGCACCACCACACAGAAGAAAAATATTATATCCAGTATACACATTAGTTTCTAAATAACAACAGTGATGATAACAGTTGAGGTGTGCTGAGAAGGAGAACCCTCATCAAATGTGAACTCATATATTTCTTTTAAAAAAGGTAAAAATCCAAGAGGGAGAAAAGGCAGGACAGACTGAGGAATGGCACTACGAATAAAATTACTTAAAAGTGCAAGGTATATTTAAAATAACTACCTTATAACAAAGAGAAACCATGATGAAGTATGACCAACAGTGAACTATTAAAACCGCCCACATTTTCTGGCGCACATTCACGATGGATTTGCAGCTGTAAAGACTGAAAATAACGTGATGAAACTTGCAAATAAGTGGATGGAACTGGAGAAAAAATTATACTGAGTGAGGCCATCCAGGCCCAGAAGACCAGACCCTGTGTTCACTCTCCTATGTGGAGACTACCTTTGAACTTTTAGGTTTGTGGGGTTCAACTTAGAATACCCATAGAAGCCAGGACGTTAGATGGGGAGACTGGAGTCCTGAGGTTTCTAAGTGAGAGGGATAGTAGCATAAGCGGTGTGAGGGGGGGAGGGGAATAATTGAGGAAAGGTTTAAGGAGAGAGGGGAAGGGGAGGGGGGCAAAGGAGGGGATGGGGAGAGAGCTAACTAATACTTAGGAAGTTTGGAAGAGCCACAGGGAAACCAGTAAAGTTTTATAAGATTCCTAATTTTACATTATTTATATTATTTTATATTAATATCATATATAATATATTATATATTAAATACAAATTTACATTATTTTATTATATCATATTATTATTATATCATATTATTATTATTATTATTATTATATCATATCATTATTATATCATATTATTATATTATATATAAAGAGTTAAATTGAGTTACCCCTACATCAGGTGTTTCTCTGGTTGCCTAGGAGACCTTTATTTTTAAGACCCTATGATGAAGATATCACATACTTGGGTCACAGGACATTGAAAACTCAAGCTGGTGCTGACATGAAAGCTTCCTCCTACTGAGTTCCCATAGTTCCAAACATGCTATACAGGATGATGAGGTAGAAAAAGCCATCAGCAGTCTTACCCAGCTGTGAATACGTTGAGTTATCATAATGACTGACCTAACAAGATACGGACACTGGTGCAATAGAAGCATAGACATTATGGGGGCTACAAACCTTTCTGATTGAATATGAGACCCACTCCATCCACTCCACAGGACAGAAGACATGCATAATATTGTAAACATATATATATATATATATATATATACACACACACACACACACACACACACACACATAGAGAGATACACACACATATATATGTATATACCATAATATATATATTATATCTATATATATACACATATATGATATATACATGTGTATATAAGCATATGTGCACATACGTGTATGTGTATGTGTGCATATGTACATGCATATGTGTACCTATATGTAGGTGTATATACACTTGTGTATGTGTGTGTGTGTATGTATTGGCTAAGAACTGATGCCTAGGAAGGTCACAGACTCTCAAGGGAACTTACTACTATTATTTTGTTAAAAGGAAATTGTAATCAAAGTGCCTTCTAAATATTTACCTTTATTTTCATAGATTAATGCAGCTCTCAGCCTTCATCAGAGAAGCTTCCTTTTCCATTGGACAACAGTCAATACATGCATTTTCAAATGGTCAACGTACAGAAAATACGTGATGGTGAAATTGTTCAGCCCTAAATGTAACACTTGTATTAGGCCTCTTCACCCCAAGACTCAGAGAACATAACAGAAGATGTACCAACATATTCTAGAGCCAGTGCCAGAGGAGGACTTCTGGAAACAGTGTCTTCCGGACACGACAGGACCCTTGCTCTCGTGAATTCTCATCGGTCGTGATTGCCTACATAAGACTTGAACCAGATTCGTCAAAATTCTACTGTGGATGGGGGAGGAGCTCCTGAGCTACCACCCTTGCTGAGCACAATACATGGACGCTGGGAAGAGGAAACATTTTTCTTTGAGAGTATGACCATTGACAGGCTGCTCACACTCACAGATTACCCTATATCTATATGCAGGATTCTACCTTCATTTTCCTGAATTAAATAATTCAGTTTTCCACCTAAATATCTGGTTTTTGTGTCCTCCATAATTTCTCACTAGTGTTTTCTAATTTTTATTGTAGAACTTTGTTTCTATTTATTTTATTAGTATTAATTTTGTCACTGTTGCTGTTGAGGTTTTGTTCTTTCCTTCCTCAGAAGTGGGGACAGACCCCACGGCCTCGGCACGCTAGGCATGTGTTATTCCACTGGGTTCCACTCCAGTCTCCTGCTCATTATTAGTTCAGAGGATATTGTGGATTTTTTTTAGTTTACTTAATGTACTGGTGATATATAAAATGTTCCTTTTTATTTGTTGATTGCATTTCTGACAACATTGCTGAATTTTTCAGTTTCAGCATGTTTTAGTGAGAGTCTTTAGAGCTTTCTGTATATATGACCTTGCTGCAGAAGGGGGTGTTCTGACACCCTCTTTTCTGCTTAAATATACTTCATTCCTGTCTTATGTTGATTTCTCTTGTAACACTTCCTTTACTATTCTGAATAAGAGTGGCAGACATGGACATCCTTCTTCTTTCAGATCGCAGAAGAAACACGTTCAGCTCTTTCCATTTACCACAGAAAAGGTTTCCATTTAGTGGAAGCGTGACCTTATCATATCTAGCCCTTTGGGTGGTGAGGGATGGTAAGGCATGTTCCTTCCATTCATAATTCCTTATGTGTTTTTTTAAATAAAGGAAATTTAACTTTAAATAATGCTTTTCCTGCATCCACGAGTGAAATTGGTTTGATCCTCTCCTCTGTTGTGATATATTAGACTTTCAGTTCGGATATGTTAAATCATCCTTATATCCCTGGAATAAATCCCACTTAACATGATCCATTATCTTCTGTACGTGTTTATTAGCCAGTTTTCCATTGCTTTGACATAACATCTGAGAAAAGTCACTCAGAGGAGGGAAGGTTTATGTGGGCCCATAGTTCCAGTTCGCTGTTGGCTCTATTGTCTTTAGGTCTGTGCAAAGTAGGAACATCAGGGCAAAAGGGCATGGGGAAGCACAGCTGTTCACTCACCTTATGGTAGCCAAGAAGCAGAGAGAGCCAGGAAAAGATTGAGGTCAAGATACACCTTGAAGAACACACCAGAATTTTCGTCTAGACGACCTGTCCATTTATGAAAGAGGACACTGAGATCCCCATATTATTATTTTTGAATTTATCTTTCCCTTTAGGTCTAACAATGTTTAGTTTATGTAACTGACTCTGTGTGTGTGTGTGTGTGTGTGTGATGTGAACTTTTCCTGGGAAGGCACAAACAAGCACATGCTCACTCCAGAAACGGCATAACAACAGAACAAAGTACAATTCCTCTAAAGACCGATTTGGAAAGCCAGTGAGTTTATGGGCTCATGTACACAGCGTGGTTAACTCCAAACCAACCACACCAACGGAGATTTCAAACAGAAAATGTGAATGGTGGCTTTCCCATAGCCGCACAGATGGAGTCCTCTCTTCACTTCACTCTATACATTCTGTCCACTCTCACACCCTCTGAGAACGTGAGACTACAGGCAGCTGGAACAGACGTCAGTGGGTGCAGAAGGAAGTGTCTCAGATCACTTCTGTGAGAGAATGTCAGCAGGCCCAACCTTGACAGTACTTTCTAGGTGACCATAGCTTGATGAAGACAGTGAAGACTGTATGCTCAGCTGACGGCATTCAGCTACAGTTTATATAGTTGCTATTTCTTCTTACTCGGTTGCTCTCTTTGACTTTATATAGTGGCCTTCTTTGTCTCTTGTTAGTAGGTCTTTTTGTCACACAATATTAATATAAATCATAACAAACATTAAGAGTTAAACTATCCCTGTGGTTAAAAGTACACAGTTCTTTAAGTTAAAAGCAAAATCAAAAACAAAACAAAAAATACCTGAATATAGGAAAACCTCAGATATTTAACAATATGGTCTCAAAATATATAAAATCAAATTTTTCTATGCATGAAGAAAAAGGGACAGACTTAGAATCTGGTCAGGGGTTTTAAAAATATATTTTCCAAGAATATATAGATAAGGCTTTTGAGAAATAAAGGTGGAAAGGATTTAAACAGCACTAAACATAGAGAGAATAGTAAACATAAGAAAACAATAATACGTAAGGGAAGTGGGCATAAAGTCCCACCCTAACCAAGAAGCAATTAGCAACTGTTACCTGCTGGAAAAGTCAAAATCCGTTTTCTTCAGTGGAGTGACATTGGTTCTATCACCCACAGTCTGGGATAGACTTCATGCTCAGGAGTACTTGGCCAACACAAAGACTACTCTAAGTTTTTTTTTTTGTTTTGGTGATATTTCTTGTTTGATTTTGTTTGGGTTTTGGTTTTGTTTTCTTCAGAGACAGAAAGAACATGAAGCTGGGTGGGTTGGGAGGAGATCTTGGAGAAGCTGGAGGAAGGGAAAGACTATGACCAAAATATACTGTATGACAATGTTAAAAATGGCCAGGCAGTGGTGATAGTGATGGTGGTGCACGTCTTTAATCCCAGCACTTGGGAGGCAGAGGCAGGAGGATCTCTGTGAGTTCGAGGCCAGCCTGGTCTACAGAGTGAGTTCCAGGACAGCCAGGGTTACAACAGAGAAACCCTGTCAAGAAAGAAAGAAAGAAGAAAGAGAGAGAGGAGGGAGGGAGGGAAGTGAAGGAGAGAAAGAGAGGGAAAGAAAAGGAGGGGGAGAAGGAAGGTAGAATAGGGAGGGAAGGAGAGAAGGAAGAAGGAAGGAAGGAAGGAAGGAAGGAAGGAAGGAAGGAAAGAAGGAAGGAAGGGAGGGAAATGAAAATGTTAAAAGTAATAAAAATGTGAAAAAAGAAAAAGGACTGTTATAGATATTAATAAAGTTATCAATAAGTAAAAAAAAATGATGTTTCCCTGGTATGCTAGACCCTAGACCATCGGTTCTCATCTTCCTAATGCTATGACCCTTTAATACTCTTCCTCACGTTTATGGCGATACCCAATCATAAAATTACTTTTGTTGCTATTTCATACTGTAGTTTTGCTACTGTTATGAATTGTAATGTAATATCTGGTACACAGGTGGTCTTAGGCGACCCCTGTGAAAGGGTCATTCTATCCCCAAAGGGTTGCGACCCACAGGTTGAGAACCACTGCTCTGGACCATCTTTTCCCACGAGATTGTTTTCTATCAGTATACCTTTCTCTGGTGAGGTACCCAATGGGTTTTAGCTCATTTATTAAAGTCATTTGTTATTACTTAGCTTTAAGGTCACTTTATAATTTGGGATAACAGCCCTTATCAGTGATGTGTTTTGAAAATATTTTCTCCCAGAGTATGACTAGAATTCACACAGTGTCTTTCAAGGTAAAAATGTCAGTAAAATACAATCATCTTATCAATCATTTCTTCATAAAGTATATGTTCTTAGCATGATATTGAAAACATCATGTTGCAGACACGGAGCCTACATGGTCCCCTAAATGTATCTTATGGTTTTCTGGCTTGGTATTCTTGCAGAACCCCTACAAGTTGGAGTGGGAGGTGGTTTCCCTAAACATTTTATCTGCCCTCAGGACCCTTTTCCTACTGCTGGGTTACCTCATTGACCCTTGATGTAGGGGTTAGTGCCAGGGATTGTTTCATCTTATTATACCCTGTTGAAGCAGTAACCCTGGGAGGACTGATCTTTTCTGAGGTGAAGTGGTAAGGGAAGAATAGATCTGGGGGAGAGGGGAGACAGAGAGAAGCTGGGAGGAGTGGAGGGAGTGGGAGGGGGAGTCAGAATGTATTAACAAGAGAATAAAAATAAAGGAAACTATACATAAAGAAAGGAAAGAAAACAATACATCATACCTGAGGTCACCCAGCTTTTCCTTGTGTTATTTTCTGGGTATTTTTAACTTCTCTCTTTTACAGAGAGTAGTGATCCACTTGATCTTTGTGAGGGTTGTGAGGTCTGTGTCTAGACAACATTGTTCTGTCTGTGATTCCCAAGCACATCTCCTCTGTATGGTAAGTTCATCAGCTATCACTCTGGTGACCAAACTGATAATGGGAGAAGCTATGCATTTATTTACAGGGACAATAGACAGGGTTATCTCTACATTATATAATTCAATTCTGCTGTGAACCACAAAAAAAATCTGAAAAGTAAAATGTGTCATAAAAGAATCCATATAACTGGGTAGTCCTGGATGGAAGCATTTCCTCCCAGAGGAATGAAGAGGGTTCATAAGACTCACAAAACTTAGAACGGAAAAGAAAGTACAAGACTCACAAGGCCCAGACTCCATAAACAGCTGCCGTGGAGAGGAGACCCTGCTGCAAAGCTGTCTGTGAAGCAGTGAAACACTTTCATAAGTGACGTGCCTACCCAAGTCACTCACGCACTGCACGTAAGCCTGCACCCATGCTCCTTTCAGTATCCCCAAATAAACTCATTCATCCATCTAGCTAGGCTTGAGTGGAGCCATTTCGTTGGTCTGTAGTTGCATCCTATCTCAGGTGAATAGATATTTGCTTTCATCTCCATGGGAAAAGTCAGTCAACAGATGATATAATGAAAAGTCATGTCAACAGCAAATGATAGATTAAACAATAATGTATGGTGGAGAATATTTTAAATAATTTACTGGCGACAAAATAATGGGTATTCTGGTATACTCAAAACAGAATGCCATAAATGAATATACTTGAATTCCATAGACAGCAAAAGGGACACAGAAAGGCACTTCTAACAGGAAAAGTCCGTTGTAAATGTATGTTTCAAAGGTCTGGAACTTTGTTTTTATGACAGAATTATTATATAGTAAAGTGTCTACTTAGAGGGAAAAGGTTCAAAGATCAACAGATTTGGCAAATATCTGAAGCCAGGAAAATAAACAAATCTGAGACAAAAACGTGGCCAAAATCTCTCAGGGATTCGTCACCAAACACAACCTTTATATTTTATTTATTTTAATAACCATATGAATAATGATAAATAAATATAATGTAAAATATAATATAATATGATATAATAAATACACTAAATATAAAATATAATATATAATATAATTAAATAAATATAATATATTTTAAATATATTTATTTAAATATAATACATATAATATACAAAAATATACATATAAATATTATCTTTATAAAAATTTATAAAATATAAATATTATTAATAAATATGATATATTTATTATTATTATTTATCATTTTATTAAAGAAATACGTATTAGGGGTTTAAGTACCAAAAAAGGTTACTGGACACAGAGATGAGTTAGACAGAGTATCTAAGGACACTTAGACTGCCAAGAGAGTTGGCCCAGGAAGAAGTACAACCCTTGAATAAAATGCAAAAATGCGGACGTTTTCCAGGTGTGTTACACGTGGAGACTTAGCCCGAGCCTGGACTCTAGGACGGATGTTAAAAACAGTGCAGGCTTTCCTCCACCTACCTGACCCTCACAGTCTGAGCCAAACTCACCGAAGGTCACACTGCCTTGCACTATCCGGAGTTCACAATCCCTCAACTGCTCAGTTGTGTTGTCCAGGGCAATTCAAAGGGAAAAATCACACAAACGTTTATTCTCTTCACAGCCAGTGAGACAGAGGAACTGAAGTAAGGCATTTCCTGCAAGATCCTACCTAAAACAGAGCAGAGCATTTAGAAACAGCCCGTTAGGGTCAGCAATGGAATGCAACACGATATTGTCTTTTTATTCCATTGACCTTTTTTTCTAATTTGTCTTTTATCTTTTCTTTCCTATCCTACCTTCGATTACCTAAAATTACTTTAAAAGATAAAATTTATTTTTTATTCTAAAAGTCAGCATGACAAAAAGAAAGGGCACCTGTGCACGTGTTGAGGAGACATTGTTTATAGCCGGTCTCTCTGGAGAAGCACAATACTGGGTGTCTGAGAGGGACAGACCGAGATCAATTAGAAGAACGTGAGCCCAGCGTCACCAGGCTGTCCGGAGCAAGGCAAAGATGACTAGGAGATTTGAAAGTTTCTATTTAACCATTCCTACTTTCAAAGACAAACTGATTAAAATTGCTCGAGCGAGTTTTCACCCCGGTCTCATTTCCTTCGGGTCTATCCCTAAATGAAACTTTGAACTTCCCGTTTCACCAAAATCAGAATGAGAAATCACAAGTAAGGAGAGGTCTACTTTAACAGACCTCAGCCCACTCAGGGGCTTCTCCTGAGGCATTTTTAATTCTTAAAAATAAGTGTATGACACACGGAACACAGCATCGTCCAACCCAGCGGTATTCTTGGGCTGGTCTTCGCTCCACTGGACTGTCTACTGCGGGGTCAACAGCTGCTGGGCTGCAAAGGGTTAATCCATTACCCGCTATGGACAGAGTTGCTAGATTTCTGTAAACTGCTCTCCCCTTCAGGTTTTTTTTGTTTGTTTTTCGAAGACTAGTGTTTCTGCAACTCTGGTGCCCAGTTAATCGTGTTTACGTTTTTCTCTACTTTATGTTAGAATAACTTCCAAGACAGTTCGTGCTGCTTTGAGGCTCTTGTTACAGACTCTTCAAGATACGTTACCACATTTTGAATGCCGTGTGTGTGTGTGTGTGTGTGTGTGTGTGTGTGTGTAAGCAAGTACGTATGTACATGTTTTGGAATTTGAGTACTGCAAATAATAAGTCCCTCAGAGTATGTTTTGCTTGTTTTCTAGAACACAGGGCTATCGGAGTTTGGTTAATTTCCATGTCGAGAGCTCTGTGGAGTCTAGAGCAGCAGCCTCCCTTGGGAAGTCCATGCAGGTCTCTTCAGAGACTCCCAGAAGAAGAAAAGAAAAACGCACGCAGCATAGAAACACACCAGCGTGCTGCAAAAACAGACTCAGGAATTTGCCACCCGTTACTTGGAGGAACCAGCTCTGATTCGGCTTCCCTTGGTTTCAAACATGGCCATCCATGTCACCTTAAACACAGGTCAGCTCTGCCGCTGGGTAAAGAGAAATGATGAAAGCATGTGTCTGCCTAGATTCAATTTCTATAGTCAGTGTGAAGGAAAAGAAAGCCACAAGGCAAAGGGACGATTTAAATATTTCTATAATGTCAATTTGGCATCAAGTCAAAGTAATGAATTTTATTCTCTGGCCTAGCTTAGTTCTAAATCGTTCTCTTACCTCAACGTAAAATTTTCCAGAACAATACCACAAACGATGCCACAGAGTCAGAGGTACATGCTATCTGCACATATTTCTAAGAAAGGAAAACTATTTACATGCCTTTTTTAAAGCACTGTTTAAAGCGAAGCAGGGAGTTTCCCAATTTAAACTTTGTTCTCACATATATAAGTTATTTCAGAACAATAGGTTTAGCTGTCGAGCCACTTAGTAAAGAATGACTATAAAGGAATTTAGTTGAAAAAAAAAAACTGAATAAGATGATATAGATTTTGGACTATGTTAAAATAGAGGGGTTCCTCACTGTGCCTCAGGATCGCTGAATCTCCACGCATGGGTGGTGAGCGAAGCTGTGAGGAAAGGGGAAGAACTATAGGATTACAGAAGGATGGGGTAGTGCGGTGTGAGGAAAGGAGCTGTGCTGATCGTAGAGACCAGGAGGAGGGTCGCTGATGCTGTTCACACAGTGGTTAGACACGGCCACAGTGAATGCATGCATTTGTGGAGACCCGATTTACAAGGAAACATACGACACCCTCGTTTGACCTTCGGAGTTGAATCAAGAGGTTTTGAATCTGAGACCCAGCTATTTGCCCGCTACAATGCTGGGGCAGAGGTGTCACTCCCCGGGGCCCAGAGTTCTCGAGACATCCATAAGATGGGCAACTTGTTGTCACAGGATAAGTAACTACCGACAAATGGGTCAGCACAGTGCCTGGTCCACAAGTAGCTGATCATGGCGTGTGAAGCGTCTTCCTATCAATTTCTGGGCCGTACTTCTTATCACGACCATTTACACTAGGGGCCAGGGTTTGGAAACTTTATCATAAACCATTTTTGCATTTTTCCAGCAAGAAATGCAGCAGCTGGAAGAGTCAGGATTGTCACTTCCATTGCCTGTTTTACTGTTCGTGTAGCTGTTGTGACGGAGCCCTTGTTAAGCGTTAGTTAGGTAAGAGAGCTGTGGGCCCCTCGATGCCGCGTCTTAAGTAAGTTTTGGGGCCCGGAAAGAACAGGGAGTCCAGCCAGAGAGCCAGCCTGTCGGTTCAGAGGAAGAACAGCTCTGACACCTAAAGGCAGAGGCCAGGCTGAAACAGAGCCTGATCACAAACCCAGGAAGCTGCTTTGCAAAACGCCCAAATATGGTTGCTTTACACAGAAACGGGGACTAAATGATCTTTTTCTTCTCGCTCTTTTACCACACTTTCCTACTTGGTACAGACTGCCTTTGCGATAGGATCATAAAATCTTTCTGAAGAAGTAAATATGCCTCCTCATCTAACAACCACTTCTCACTTGTTTGGCTTTTTTTATTTTCTTTTTTCTCTCTTTTTTTTTTTTCTTCTTAATTTCACCATCAAGAAGTCTGCAGTGCCTCAAACCTCTGACTCGTATGCTACCTTGATTAAGGCACAAAATGTTAAAAGCAAATTACTATGAGAGAGAGAGAGTATGAAACAATTTGCACTTAATGTTTCAGTCATATCTGTAAAAAATATGACTTAAATATAGTTTTATTAATAATACATATTTTAATTAAACGGCTGGAGGTGCATCTAGCAGAAAAAAAAAATTGAATCTTCCCTGGGTTTCACATAGTGGTATGATTCATGGGCAGTAAATATGCAAAGCTGTATGCCCATAAGGCAATCAAACTCCAAAGCTGATGTGCATGTTTTTGTGTAAAGGAGTGAAATCCAGTGAGGGTTAGAAATAATAGTAATCATAACAGACTGCCAGAATAATCAAATAAATTGGCTCCAGCCAATACACTCTCTCCATGCAACAGACACCTCCTATCAGCCACAATTATACCTACTCCAACATTCATTATTAGTTCTATATTCTCATCACACACACACACACACACACACACACACACACACACACACGGAGACCCTCCTTACACACGTGTACCTACTGAAGAACTTCATAAATATTGACAACAAACTAGCAATAATCAAATGCTAGTGACCACCTCCGTGGACTCAGAACTGCTTTGTGTTGCAGACAGGTGCTTAGTGTATTCGTTAACCAGAGTTGCCGCAGCAAGGCACCAAAGGTTCAGAATCTCAACAGTGAAACCCATTTTCTCCTAAATTTGGAAGGCAGAGGTCTGAGATCAGGGTGCCAAGGGCCTGTTTTCTCCTGGTAGAATGCCACCATCTCCCATGATCATCATGTGATCTTCCTTCTGTGTATATCTACCCCCCAATTTCCTCTGCACAGAAGGCTATCAGTCCTATTAGTGAAGGCTTCACTCTAATGACTGTCCCGGCTTAATTATTCAAGAACGCTATCTCTAAATACAGGTACATTCTGAGATACGATGAGTTACAATTTTAACTAGGGGCCTTTAGCATAGTACAAATAAGCCATAACACCTGGAAATTACTTTTCAGCTTCACATCATCTGGTACATGCCGTAGTGTTTTACGACGAAGCAGCTGCTAAATGTATAAAATCAGAGTGAACTCAAGAGCTGAGATTTTCAGTTATTATCAATTTTAATTTCTCAAAAAAAATGACCTTTGTTGTATGTATAGTCATTCCTTTAAAACACTTAATTAAAAGTAGACTATACGTCACCCGTGACAAGAGAGCACCAGGCATTATAAGAGAACATAAACCCAAAGGGATGACCCAGGAGCCACAGGTGTCGTGTGACACTGAAGCCATGTTGAGTGGGGATGCCTCCCAGACACAAAGCTAGCTTACATTGCCTTTCCAAAGTGGCTGGATGGAAATACCTTTGTAACTCTATGGTCAAACACCTACACATGTAAAATCATTTTTTCTTCCTGATAACCTATTCATTTATTTCATCATTACAAACTATCTCGAGTACTTTGAGTCTTAAAATACATGTAATTTTAATTTAAAAATACCATTCTGGCATTTATGTGCTTATTATTTTCATGGTGTTTGTTTCATTTTTGTATCATTCATTCTGTTAATTTATTCAATCAATTTGTGTCTTCAGATTTAATGTGTAACACTTGTAGGGAGTAGATCAGAGAGTCCTGCTTTTTTATCCAGCTGGTCACTCCCTCCTTTTTTGGGTTTTTAGCCACTAACATTTAGTATTCTTTGTGATAATTGATGTGGATCTACCATTTTGTTACTTGCTTCATCTGGTTATTTAAATAGTTTTAGTATTCTATTTTAATTTATCTGTGTTTTACAGCTGTATCTCTTTGTATCATAGTAAGGTATAATACATATACATAATACATATGCATAGCCTTTAACAGCCACCAGAAAGCTATAATTCCTATAAAATGAGAACATATTTAAATAAAATAATCTCTTTACCGTCACCTTTCAAATGAAGTTTATATTAAAGTAGCCATGTGCTACCCCTGCTGACACTGAAAACCCCACACATTATAATTTTATTTTGGCCATTCATATCCATTTCTAAGGATTTAGAAAGAGAAAATAAATCTATTATAGTTATCTCTTGTGTACCATTCCTCCTCGGCTTTCTCTCTCATTTCTAAAGATGTAGAATTATTTCCCTCCAGCCTAAAAAACGTGTCATTTAGCTTCTCTTATAGAGAAGGTGAACTGGACACAAATCCTCATAGTTTCATTCATGCAAAAAAAAAAAGTTTATTTCACTTGAAATTATAAAACATTCTTCTTGGAACTTGAGGTTTTGGATTGGCAGCTCTCCACTTTCAGTGTTTTAAAAGATATTCTGTTATCTCCTGTCTTCCATAGATTCAGGTGAGAAATTCATAATAATCGAAGTCATTATCCACTTCATCAAGGTATTACTTTCTCTACATGCTTTTAAGACTTTCTTTTTTATCCTTGATCTTCATCTGTTTTGTGATTTGTCTAGGCATGATTTTCTTTCAGTTCATTCCGCTTACTTATGGCTTAGCTCTAAGACAGAAAGATGAGGATGTTATAGATTTTAATCAATTTTATCAAACAGTTCCACACCAGAGTTTCACTCTCAGGACAAAGCTCTGAGAGCTAGCAGGAAAGAAAGAATAAAAGTCCATCTGTCCTCTTGAGATTGCCCTTCATATCCTGCCTGCTTTGGTTCACTGCAATAACAAGTCTTTAAGATGCTTTAGTCTTTGATTGTGAGGTATTTTTATAATTTTTCCACCTTTTAGTTGTGTTCTTTGGATAAAAATGGTTTGAGTGAGAAAAATTATCACATTATCACAGTGAAAAAAAAATTCTTGACTCATCTGGTATTCTTCCTTCAGACCCAACAGGAAGACAGACTGTGTGGAATCATCCAGTAAAGCTAATTTTGCTCCACCCGGAACCTATTCTGAAAACAGGTATGGGGTCACATGGCCTCGTAGCTGCCATTCACCAGAAGAGTGAGCCCATGCCCTAGTCCGTATGTCAAGATCAGAGGCATCAGAGCTCATCTTAATGGTCCAGATATATTCATCTGAGTGATCTGTGTTATTATAGGTTAAAATGTATTTCTGAAAAAAAAAAAAGAAATACAATTTCAAAGAAATCCACCCATCGAGTAAAAATCTAAGTAAATAAAGAACATAGAAAGAAGCACCCCGAGGAGTGACTCTTCACTCACTCCTTAAGTAAGCCATATATAGCCCTAGACCAGAGTCAAAACTGGGGCACTCATTTCCACGGACCTATTTTTACTCCAAGGAAGTAATTATAGTTAATTTGTACAAGGTCACAAAATGAGTATCAGCAGTGCCTGAAAATGCGCACATTCATTCGGTCAGTCAACAAATACTGACGGAGCACCTACACATGCAAGGCACACTTCTATACATCCAAACTGTCTTAAAAGAGGACTGCAAACTAATAGGTGCTAAAACTTGTTACAGTCTTTTGAATGAGTGGTAATTCTCTTCCCCACAATTACATTCTTTCTGCAATTTACCTTTTGATTTATTGCAGTGTTTTTCTGATTCGATTAATACACTATAGGTGAGGCTGTGGTGCAATCATAAATCCTCTCAAAGAGTCGGAAGTCACTGCTGTGATGTAATCATGGTATCTCAGTGAACACGGGAAGCATCATGGAACGGTGCCATTGTGTGACAGCTCCTAGTAACTAGAAATATAGCGATTATTAGAAAAAGAATGTGGATGCAGTGGAGCTAGGTTGTTCCTTCTACCAAACCAAAAAAAGGGCAGATGCTTTCCACCCCTCCCTGCCAGCAGCCTTGCTCCCCTTTCCAGTTGCCTTAGACTAATTTGGGCATGCTGGACCCCCCCACAGCGCCACTTCCCCAGACCAGAGGGCAATCCACCCAACTTGTGAGAAGAGACTATTTGCTTCACTCCAGGAGTGAGGCTTGGTTTCCAATATCTGCAAAGTCAGCCATGTGTGTCTGCTTCTGAGAAAGGGCAGAAAGGCTGGAGCAGCAATCAAAGTACCAAAATTTGACACTGTGCAAACTGCAACAAAGCTCACAGCCAAGACAGATAATCGGACCTCTGAACCCACATCCAAACTGACAACTCTGTTCCTTCTCCACTCTTTCCAAACTGCCAGCTTTCTACTAACAATAACAATCTCTCCCTCTCTCTCTCTTTTTCTCTCTCTCTGTGTATGTGTTTGTGTGTCTTTGTGTGTGTGTGTATATGTGTCAAGCTATTTAAAAATAGTACCTTTATTCATTCAACACGCAGGTTTCTACACATCTTTTTTTGAAACGCACCCTGCAAGGCACTGGACTAAGTAACAGAGAAACAAAGGTCCCAGAGTTGAAGGAGATTTGCCCCTCCCCGCAACGCCCCCCCCCCACACACACACATACATCCACTTCCTTAGAGATACCTTGGGTCATTTTGTGCTTTGTTCCCGTCCTTAAAGCCTGCACCGCCCTCTGACTGCCAACCCTGCTCCCGGCCCCCTGAATTCTGCTGTTGTGGCTGATCACTTGCAACCTGACTAACCATCATCCTCCCCGCCATCCTTCTCCTGCCTCGGGAGGTAAAGACTTCTCCCAGATCCTGAGAAAGTTTCTTTTGTCACATTCATTAAAACAGAAGGGGGAAAAAAAAACAAAAAACCTAAGTCTAAGATTTAATTCCTGCTCCCCTAAAGCCTAGAGCATAACAAACGGCTTATTCCACAAAAATTAAAAGCACAGAACTCACAAAAGCACAAAGTTTGGATTTTCACATTTCCTAGATCAATGAAAGTAAGACATCCTCCCTGTGGAAATGAATGCAAGTTTAATTCTATTTACATTAACAGTCTGGCTTTCTCGGGGAAGAAAAATAAGGCTTTTAGAAGGGAGGTCTCTAACTGCCTCCTTGTCTCCCTCAGTGACTTTAACAGAAGGTATGAAGTTAAATCTTCGGTGTGATGACACCGGCCCGCGTGGCCTGCTCACCACAGAGCGGAGTCTGAGGGCTGCAAGTCTTCTCGGGCCCTGCTCCTCACAGCCCACGCGGCACGTCAGAGCTGTATGATTTCCCCTCCCGTCTGTTCATCCCACCGTTAGTTTCACAGAACCAGAATCCGAGTCTTTTCCCCTTCTTTCCTCCCCCCCTTTCTTTTTTCTTTTCCTTCCTTCTCTTTCCTGTAACAACTTTCTGGGTATGAATTAATTAATTTGCACCCTTGTCTCTGCTATGAGATCCTCATGGGTGCGTTAGCAGGGGAGCCACTCACAGGCATTCCAAACCACATACAGGTGTTAAAGCCCGGTAGAACACTGGATACACTAGGTACTCAAGTATTGCTTAATGAGTGAGTGTAATCGATCAAGCCTTATTCCGGTCATCTTGATATGCTATAATTTTATCTTCTGGAAATTTAACTACCCTAATTTAGAGGTGTTTGTGAATGATTTCCCCTTGTAACTACTGTCAAGCTACAGAAACCTGTCAATGAGACTATCACTATTTTCCATTAAATTCTATCAGTATTCTCACTTTTAAAATTAAAACGTGAACATCTTCGGAACGAACCACGTGGGAGAAAAATGATTAGGTACATTCATGTTCTGTAAACAATTCTACTGAGGTTGTCCAGTTATTGTATGATAATTTTCCATTATGGTATTTTTCATTATGATAACTTTCCATTGGTTGATTTCCTTCGTGGATGAGGCAGCGTGATGGGCAGATTAGGGTGGCTCGGAGACCACCTTCACCCTATGCTTACTCTTTCACACTCTTATAAGCTCCATAAGTACTCTCCATAAGTCAAGCTCCAATAGTCAAGCTTGACTTAGGAGCTGAGAAACACTTTAAACAACACTTCTTACTCAAGCTATGCCGTCACGGTCTGTATTGCACAGCGGCTCCCGTAGAGAAAGAGTGGCGATCGCCCGGCTCATCCCTATTCCTTTAGCCCAGCCGGCCCCTCCCCGACCCAGCAAGTAGTTCCTTGGTGAATGTGCATTGGCTGTGCGTATATATTGAATAATCAAGACCTGACCATAATATAACCTAATTGTGTCTCCTAATAGCCCTTGGAAGTACACACTACAGGATTTACCCCTGCACTGGATGGAAACATGGTCGATCCTATCATTAACTGCTAAGTCTTGGGTGATTCAAAGTCCTGTGCTGATGATTGATATTAAGCGACCAAACATACTATCTACCTGGCGTTCTTGCAAAACTTAAAACTAAGATGATATGGTCAGTCCATGCATGGAGCTCAGAGGAAGAGAGGGTGTTCAGCTTGCAAGTGGTCCCAGGTTGGATCCCCAGCTCAACCAAAAATGAGCTGATGCAGTACATGCAGAGAACTATAGCAGCTGATAAAATATGGAAGAAAATCTAGAGGATGTTAATAAGAAAACTCAGGCAATGTTTATCTGTCGGAGGGAGGTAGAGAGAGACAGAGAAATAAGAGATGCATAAAGAGAGAGTTTCTAGGAAAGAAGGGGCGTGGGGTTCAACATACTGGTACTCAGTTGGGTTGGTAAGTGCATTATTGTTGGAATGACACTCGACCTTACATTACCTGTATGCAGATATTTACATTTTTAACATTTATTATGTTACTTTTAAGAATTTCATAAACAAGTACTGTATTTACATCATCTTAAGACATACTGCATTTCTCAATTTTTGGGGGGCAAACCTAAAGCCAAACACGGAAATGGAATGATTCAACTATTCAGGTCTGTCAAGTCAGTATCATCGGTGTGATTCTCTACTTCTACCAGCATGGATTCTCACGTAAACTCAGGGAAGGGTTACAGTGAAAGAACAAAGATGGTCACCTTTGGTCCAAAACATAGATAGACAAGGAAAAAGCTCATTGCTCTTCCCAGCCGTGCTGAAATTAGCTGTAACATTAGCTACATAGAGTGGCATAGTTATCCCAGCATAGGGTAGGTAGAGACAGGCACATCAAGACAGGAAGATCATCTTTGACTATATACCAAAGGTAAGGCCAACCTGGGCTACCTGAAACCTAGTCTCAAAGAAACAAACCAAACAAAACCGACAATAACAAAGAAACTATGCAAATTCATCACCACAGTTCTCTGGGATCACACCTAGTGGAGGAGAAAAAAAAGAAATTACTTTCTTATTATAAGTGAAATAGACTCCTGATTGCTCTCGATGTACCTGTATGACAAATGCAAAGCTAACCTTATTTGACCAGGTTCAAATACATGCACTTCAAGCTAATCGAACCTGAACAAGTTTCTTCTTCTTCCTGTGAATCTGTTTCCTTGACTACGAAATAAGATCAATGCTTAAATGGCCGGCAGGTGTAGGAAGTTCACGTGTCACAAAACATTTGGTAGAAGGTACCAAAATTCTTACAAGATACAGAGAACCCATAGCCATCACCGTCACCTTTGCTAGCTACATCGGTGTCTTCACTGACCGGGCAGTGCCGGATAGAAAGGAAGGGGCCAGTTGGGCTACTAAGTAACTTTCGTGGATGTGCAACAACTTGAAGACCTACTCACAGCAGCCTGTACTTCTGCAAATTTTAAAACCTCTAACACGTGAACCTATACATGTAGAATTAGTAACTACTGGTGCAGACTCTATAAAAATCTCATTCTATTTATAGGCTCCTGCCCTGAGTACCTGAACTAATAAAATTGCATTAATGGCTATTTACATAAATTCACAATTCTAAATTAGACCTTTAATTTCTGTAATAAAAAAAGAGAGAGTGGCTCGTGCAATTTCCCGTTTTTATTTTCCTATGTGGAATACGATAGCTCTAACATAATGTACGACTTTCTGAATATTTCCAGGGCTGCTAATATTTTATCTAATATTATATTTTGTGTTTTTTGATCTCTGACCCCCGTTTATACTCCCAGAACCCTCATGAGCAATGTTCACTATGATAACCCTTGGTGGAAGGAAGCAGGGCTAAAATTGAAGTTAAATCATCCATGGCTCGAATCTCTCTGAAGGAGGTCTCTCAGGGTCAGTAGTGATTTTTTTCCATGTATATTTCTCTACTTTAAAAATGTTTCTTAAATATTTGATTCATCAGGACTGAAATATAAGCTTTCTTTCGAATAGATCACTGGCAAACACTAGAGAGTGTGACTATGACCCTGACTTCTTTTCGTGTTTTTTTTCTTTATTTCACATTGTTCATTATATCAATATATATATTCCTGCATACTCTGGGGAGCCACAAACGGAAACAAGAAGAGCACGGGAGAAAATTATGAGACAATACAGCTTTTAAAAGATGGCAAACGTAATTTATCGACAGAAGAAGAAATAGAAAAGCATTATTTTTAAAATTAAATTGAATTGGTGTCTTAATATTTACAAAAGGTGATGAGCGTTTGAAACCAAAAAATGGCTATGCTTTCCTCAGGGGAAGAAAAAGAATTATTAGAGAGAATTAGGATCAGGTGAGGATCAGATTATGAGAAAGCCTAACACATTAGGAGCAAACACAGGAGGGTTATGATGTAAATTGTAAATGGGCAAGAAAGGATTTAAACGCGGATGGAAGCGAGTAGAAGACGCTACTGAGAGGCGCCTCGCACCTCGGCACGGAGCGGCCATAAAACCACAGGGTGAGCTGTGAATCGGAAGAAAGAGAAACTGGATCTCTATCAATAATACGGCTTTTGACGCCAACTCAAACCAAATCATTAGCAAGTCGAATGATGTACAGTTCCCATGCGCTTACCAGAGGAGGAAGGGATTCTGCAACCAAGTCACAGCCAGAGCCTATGGCATCCATCCTTTCTCCCGTTCCCCCTTCGTGGGCATGAGCCATTTCCTTTCCATTTCTACAGTGCTTTCCACAACCCAAATCTGACTAGGAGTCTCCGCCTGATACATCTCTGCTGCTTCTCCATTGCCTGCAGATGCTAAAAGCAGATCCCTGGGCTCACGGATCTCCATTACTTCCCTTCCCACCCTCCTTCGCTTTCGTCTCTGCAGGAAGTGTTGGTTTTCTAGCTAGGTGGAAGTATAATCCTGGCATGTGCAAGGGCTTCTTTTTCCTGCTTTCCCCTCCTGCGTAGAATGTTCTTTCCACCTTCGACACCTGAGAGTCCTTTCACCTTTCACCTTTCACCTTTCATCCTCCTCCCCCCCACCCCACCCCCTCAGAGTGTTCTCAAAGGCAGAGCTTTCTTTTCTTCTTCTTCTTCGTACACCCTTAGTACCAACGATGGTGCCGGGTACAGAGGTCAGTAAAGCCACATCGAGTAATCCTTCCGAGATTCCGTAATCATGTTTTGTTTGTTTCGTTGTCACTTCCGTTCACTTGGTTCTGTTTTTCTTCTTCCCTATGAATGAGATGGGCAGGCACTTCAGAACCAAGAAGATGCCAACAGGTGAGGTATTAAAGGGGTCCGTGGGGTTCAGGAAAGGAGGCTCAACCTTAGGGCGGGCCTGGCTTCGTCTTGTGGAACTTCTCGTTTGCTTCTCTCTCTGTGTTTCTGAAGACATCGCTGCTGTTCTACCTAGGGGTCAGTTGAGTTCCTTCCTTTGCGACCTGTTTGTATCACTTCAACTAGGGCAGTGTTATCTTATCCTCCCCACGAGTTTGATATTGCTGTAGTCCTGGAGATCATAGTCATAGGTAGCTGGAAACATTAAAAGGTTAAGAATTTGTTCTTAATCAAATAGCAAGACAGTAATGGCACTACAAATAGAACCACATTTTTTATATTCTCATTTCCCTCCATGGAAATGAGCATACTTTTCATTTGCTAATGAACTACAGGAAGGTCATAGCCATAGTCACATTGAAACAGACACTCGTCGGGTAATGTACTACAAAGGTGTTTAGATGTGGAGTAATTATTCAATCAGTCAACTGGCTATTAAGTTAGTGCCTACTCTGCACAGGGCATTTTACTAAATTATGCAGGAGACATAAAGAAACGTAAGGCGCCTTCTCTCAGTTCCAGATCCCAAAGCACACAAACATATACTCTGAGCAAAAGAGACAATTCTCTCATATTCCGAAGCCCAAATGATATTAAAGCAGGCTATGACTGCTTTCTATCAGGTGTGGTCCACCTACATATCCAATGAGTGGATCTTACAAAGGAGTTCATAAGGTAAAGTGAGATCCTAAAAGATAGATCTAAGATCCAAAATCTTCAGCCTGGGCCTGAGAATGTAGCTTGTTTGGTAGAGGGTTTACCTAATGTGAAGCCCTGTGTGCAGAGCCCGGCACAATGCAAATCAGGTGTGCTGGTGCTCACTAAAATGCCAGCACCTGGGAGATGGATGCGGAGGAATCAAAAGTTCAAGGCCACCTTCAGCTATATAGCGAGTTCAAGGCTAGCCTGGGCTACATGAGACTCTGTGGAAACAGAGAGAGTGGTGGAGGGAAGGAAAGGGAGAGGAGAAGGCAAGGGGGGAGGGGGAGGAAGAAAGGAAAGAAAGGTAGGAAAGAAGAGAAAAAGAAAGAGACAAAAGAAGGAAGGAAAGAAAGAAGGAAGAGAAAGAAAGAAGAGAGGGAAGGAGGGAGGAGGGAAGGGGAGAAGGAAGGAAGGGGAAAAAAAGAAATCTTCACCCTGGACTTACTCATTCACTCTCACACCCATTCATTCAGCTGAAATGTAATGGTAAAAGAGAGAGAAGCATGCACTGGGAATCAGAGCTGCCGAGTACAGAAAGAAGGAAGGCAGGATGCGTTGAGTTATGTGACCTCACATTGTAAGTCCTCATGACTTTCTCGAAACTCACACATTCATGAAATCACAAGGGAAGGAGAAACAATACCCGGTGATGGACCAAGACGCCAGGCTGCAGCACAGACGCCAGAGAAAAGGGATGGTGAATAAAGAAGGGTTAGCGCAAGCATCCACAGGTGGCTGAGCTACATTGAAGGCCCAGGATATCTGTGTTATTGTTTTAACCTGTTAAGGCTACACTAGCAAAAGACCACACACTGGGTAGCTTATAAATCATAGAAATCTCTCACAGTTCAGGTAGGCTGGAAGCCCAAGATCCAGTTGCTACCAGATTTGGAGTCTGATGAGGTTGTACTTTCTGATTCATGGTTGATGGCTACAGTATCTTGACCTAGAAGGATATAAGCATCTCTCTCAGGCCTTTTATAAAACCATCCACAGCACTATGTCCTGGTGATATAATCCCTTCCCCCTGACCCAACTCATGATAGCACCTCCTTCAGGGTTAAGATTCCAGTGCATGGTTTGTGTAGGGACACAGCCTTCAAACCACGGTAGTTATATATCCAATATTCAGTAAATGCCTGCAATATGCCAGACGCTGGGCTTTGGTGCTAGGAATACAAGGACTGAGCACTAATTAGGAACAGAGGGATTGGAGCAAGTGATTATATTGCACAATGGTGTCAGCACGTAGGCTGTGTATGTTCTCGGATGAGCATCAAAGAGATAGAACACTTTGTGGGTGTTTTCTAGAGGAGATGATAGCTCAAGAGAACAAAGTGACAGGCCCTGGATTGAAACCCACATACAAGCTGTGTGACCTTGGGAAGTTTATTTCAAATCTGTCAGCCTCCAGTTTTTTGTGTGAGAGAAGGGATAAGTTAGGGTTCCCCTGACAGGGCTGTCACAATGATACAATGTGTTGATGGAGCTGAAAACTTAGCCGAGCACCTGGCACTAGGTAAGTATACAGTAACTGTTGCCATAATCATTGTTTTTATGATAGTATTGCTTATATTACTTAACTGAAGCCAGAGCTTGTTAGATTGTCCAAACAAGAAAAAATATGTCATTATATGAAGTCACAGAGTCAATGAAGACCATAATGTATTTGGTCACTAGAAGAAATTTGATATAGCTGGAGAACAATGGATTGAGAACAACAGCAAAATATATATATATATGTGTGTGTGTGTGTGTGTGTGTGTGTGTGTGTGTATTTATTTATATATATATATTTATTTATATATATATTCTCAGCAAGTATGGACCATAGGTTTGACATTTTCACAAAGGTGGCTTGTTACTAAAAGAAAGGTCTTTCCATAGGTTCAAAACTAGAGATGTTACCATGGAGATAGACTAGTATAGACTACCCTAGGAATGTTTTAGACCTTGAACATTCAGGATAAGGGAAGAGGGCTGACGAGTCAAGTAAACCTGTTTTCTGGTTTAAAGAAGAATCACAGCATTGTTCCTTAGGTAGGTAACACTGAAGGAAAGACATCTAAGATTGAATAAACACCATTACAAAGTCATTCTGTACAGCGTAGATTTGTATAACGGAAGGAGAGGGGAGGAGAGGGTTGGGGAGGGGAGGAGAGGGGGGGGGGGGGGGGACAAGGAGAGGAGAGGAGAGGAGAGGAGAGGAGAGGAGAGGAGAGGAGAGGAGAGGAGAGGAGAGGAGAGGAGAGAAGAGGAGAGAAAATTTATTTGGGAAATTATCATATAATTGGCATTTCCATTCAAAGGAAAGAAAGATGGCTTTGGTGCTGATATTAACTTGGAAAAAGAAAACAACTTACAGATTTGTGTCATATGCAAAAATAATTGTACATGAATTAAAGATGCAAATAAAAAAGGCAAATGTAAAAGTAAAAGAAAATTTGTGAAATTATTTGTGTGATCTTGGAATGGTAGGAAACTATTTAACCAAGTTAGAAGCTCAGTTGCAAAGGAGCGGGGGCTTTTGCTGTTTTTGAATTCTGTTAGCAAGTGGTCTCATGAGCACAGCCAGCAAATACACTAGAGGAAAATATTTGCCACTCAGTTAAAAAAAAAAAAAAAAAAGATTCTGTCCACATTTGTTATTTGAGGTGCACAAGCTGTCTTGACAGATCACCCTGTCTTTCAATCGCTTACCACAGTCTGGGTCCCATCCACCTTCACACGGTAAGACTTAGAGAACTCACTTTCCCAGAACCCCTTGCAAAATTATCTAAGCTCTTCCTTGTTATAACTGTATTTTATAGGCTTAAGATGACTTGGTTGTGAGTGGGTCTGAGACTGTATCTATGAGATTTTTCTATCATAAGCTTTCTGATGTCACTGAGTGATTACCCTAACAGGACCCCAGACCTTAGTAGGCTCTGAGACCTTAGCACAACTGACTCCATGATAAAAGTGTCATTCAGGCTGTACGACTCAACATGTAGACAGCACCACCTGCCAAAACTAAAACAAAGGTCTAATCCATCAAATCTATACAGTTCTGGGAAAGTCTCAAAGTGTACTAACCTTGCTTTTTAGCTTCTGTAGTTCTGCTTCTAGCAAACTGTTCTTGTTAAATGAAGTATGTCAACACAGAAATATGGTTTTTGTGCTTAAAAGCTCATCCCAAGAAAGGTGCAGGGCTACAATGGGATCGTGAACACCCAGTGTAGTCACTGGCCAGCTGATAAAGACTTTCTGTTGGCTTAAATCTGTGTCTTCTCTGGTGAATACCCTACAGCAATAAACAGGTTTGTTGATTCATCCAGAGTGGAAAACTGTGAGATCCCGGGTAATTCCTGAGTGGAAGATTTGGAAAATGTTGTTAAGTCTTGCTAGCTGTGTTCAGCCAGTTGACCAAAGCTACAGCACCCAGAACATGAAGGAGCAGAGCTGTGTCCAGGGGTCAGTGGGCCACACAGGGAGGCAGTAGCACAGTTTCGCTGATCAGTGGTCTCTTCTTCAGTGCAACTTCATGTGTCATCTGACATCATCCTTCAGATCCCTCATCCACGGGCTCTTCCAATCCTCAGCGTCCACCTTTTGACAGATTCCTGACTAGGCAACAAACCAGTTCCTACTGTTACCAACCGGGGAAGGTACTGTCCGTAGAGCAAGGAGGGCCTCAACAAATTGATGTTTCAAGAAAAAAAGTGTAAGAGTCAGCTGTAAGGAAAAATAGGCAAGGAATACACATAGGCATATTGTTTAAAAGCAATTAAATTGCAAGCATGTGAGAGGATGCATGTCTTCCTAATGTAAGGAGGTTCTAATTTAAACAATGAATTAGACAGACTCTTTACTCTTTACATTGGCAAAAGTTAGAAAGAGCATAATTCATAACTAATCAAAGTGCTATAGAGAATAAATGTCAGTAGACTATTCAGCCATAAATTGAACACTTATTTCATACACACAGCACCCAAGACTCGGGGACCACCAAGGAACATGGGAAGAGAAAGATTGCAGGAGCCAGAGGAGGGAGAGGATTAGAAAGGACCGTGTCTTTTAGACATAGCCTGACAGACTCATGAACACACTGCCGCTGTGGTTGGCTACAAGAGCCCTGGAGGAGATCCAATCAGTGACCTTCCAGCATGAAGTGGGAAGGAGCTCATGAGCGCCCCCTCCTGGCTGAGGAGCTATTGGATTTAATGGCTTCTAGAGAGGGGATAATTAGTTTTTTTAAAGTTGTGGCCCCTGGAATTTCAACCACACCACAATGGATGGTTCTACACCATGACACCCAAAGCTGAGCAGCCCAAACTGGACTCAGTGGGTTATTGCAGGGGAAGAAGATGAAGTTAAGAGGCAGTGGGGAAATGGGGATCTGGAGCTAATGGCGGTAAATATGATCAAAATTCATTGTAGGATGTTCTCAAAGAATCAATAAAATAACGTATTTCTAGAAAATACCATTGACATCTTGTGAAGGCACCAGAAACAAAGCAGCTCATAGTTGGTTGTCAGTATCCCCATAGCCTTAAAGCAATCTGGAAATGATTTTAAAGCCGAAAATGTGCCTACACCTGAGCTAGGACCCAACAATTCCTCTCTTCAGAAGCAAAGGCTCTAGCACAGATAGGTTATGGAAAAGGATGTTTGCTGCAGTATTGTTTGTACTCGCAAAAAACAAAACAAACAAACAAAAAACCAAATTGTCCACCCGTTTAAAAAGTAGTTGATGAGTTTTTATTTCATTTATTATGCAATATCATTTTGCATATGTGGTCAAAATTTTATAATATTTACACCACAACCTATTAACATGTTCATATGCGTGCTAGGACGCATAAAAGTCAATGATGCTCTCTGTGCACTGGGAAAATTGTGAGTGGGGATGAAGCCAAATGTGGAGGTGTGAGAAGTGAGAGCCATGTTAATCGTTAACACAAGGAAGAGGTGGAAGAACGTGACTGGAAAAAAGCCACGGCTGTGAAATCCGCTTTGCCTTGTATGGGGTCACCTGATGATATAATAATATTGAGCAAAAGAAAATGGCAGCCAGACTTAAAAGCACGACACACAGCCATAGAGCGTGTTAATCCTCGCTCTTTGTGGTTTCTCGTATTTTTGGGTACTTTCATAAATAAGATTTTGAGAGAAAAGGAAAGTTACAGAATAGTCTCAACACCACTGTTTGCTTGTGTGTGGGGAAAAACGCAAACTCTCTTTAAGATTGACTGGCGTGTGTAGCAGGGAACCTCATTTTCCCTTTCTGTTCGTGTTGCTACATGTTCCACAAAGACCAAGCGCTGCTTTTACACTTTTTTATTGTTGTTGAAAATCATAGATTTTAAAAAAAACAGGAGGAGGGGAGTTCCTAACTCCTTAGTTTTTTTACTAACGCTGTCGTACACCGTGTAAGTGAGGATTTCAAAAATATGGCGCATGTGTGTTAGAAGATTAAAAATATTGTAAATATTGAAAACACGTAGTAAAGGATTTCACACTGTGACTTGCACGTCTTATATTTCTCTTATATACTTTAAATTTGGAAAGTTTCTAATTTAAAGCAATTTTAGGCCCCACCCCTCAGTGGAGAGCTATAGGCAATTAATGGATGCTGAAAGAGGGAGGCTCTGCCTTCCCGGGGAGGAGCCCTCTAACTGGCTATTGGGATCACGTGGTCAGCCCCCAAAGCATATACACATGAGCAGCTCTATGTGGACTCAGTGTGCTGCGTTTACACATTTATCTGAATGACTTTGACGGGGAGTAGGGGGTGGACATGAGAGAAGGGAGGGAGGAGGGAGTGGAGGGAAATGATGTAAATACAGTACACATGCATTAATTTTTTAATTGTAATTTTATGGTGTATATTCATTGTGCATGATACTGTGCTACATAAGAACATTTTATAAGCATATACACTGAGTATGCCCCCATCCTGGCTCTCCTATTTTCCACAGTCTTACCTCTCCAGACTCTCATTAGGCTCCTTTGTTCCTGCAGACAATTCCTTTTCTGCCTTCAGGTTACATATTTTTATTTATCTATGTACTTATCCATTTGCTTTGTTGTGTTTGAGACAAGAAGATCTCACTACGTAGCCTCGGCTGGCCTGGAAGTCACTATGTGGATCAGGCTGACCTCGAACTCCGAGATCTGCCTGAGTGCTGGGATTAAAGGCGTCTGTGCCCATTTCACATCTTAAATATTTTTAATGAAGAAGAAAGAAGAGATGTTCAGGAAGGGTATCACATGAGGGATTCCAATTACATGAGAGAGCCTCCTTCTAGCCTGGCATTATTGAATGGCCTCCTCTCACCATGACAGACAGGTGCTCTCACGTGTTCCTGTACCTCCCTGTGCACACTGTGTTTCTACTACGTAGGGCGTTCTATAAAAGGGGCTCCTTCCCATCATGCAGTGTCCATGCTATTTCCCTCACGTCCCCTGTACCAAGCGCAGCACCTGTCCAAAATGGAACATTTTTTGGAGGATCTGAAAAGCGCTTAGGTTCTAGGGCACGTAGTGGCAGCCAGTGATTTTTCTCCCCTTATCTCCTAGGCAGCTGCTGTGGTCTGCATGTGCATGGCCCTCGACACTCTCATGCTGAAGCCTAACCACCAAGGCAGTGGTACTAAAAGATGGGAAACCGAGGCACTGATTGCTAAGTTCTTCCTTTGTGGATGGATTTGGCCTTCTTATAAAGAAGCGAAGAAGGGCTGGAGAAATGGCTCAGCTGTTAAGAGCTGATTGCTCTTCCCGCGGTCCTGAATTCAATTCCCAGCACCCACATGGTGGCTCACCACCATCTATGGAGTGGAATCTGATGCCTTCTCCTGGTGCGCAGGTGTATATGAAGATAGGGCTCTCACATAAATAAAAAAATGAATCTTTTTTTAAAAAATAAGAAGAAGCAAAGAAGCCCCTCCAGAGCTCACGCACCCTTCCCACACATGTGGGTGCCATAGAAAACACTGCCATTGTGTTCTCTCTCACCAGACAATGGAGCTGCTGGCTCCCTGACCTTAGATTCTAGAACTGTAAGAAAATTTTCTGTTTAGAAATTAATCAAAGGTAATTTTATAGCAACCTGAATAGAATGACAAAGGCTTTCATATTTACAAAGTTAGCCTTATTTTGAAAAACACAGTTATTTCATCGCTCAAAATTAAGGTCCCTTTTGTTGTTATCTGAATGAAAAGATGAAATGATTATTTATTGAAAACCAAATGAGGGGCTGGTGAGATGACTCTGCACAGGCACCGGAGGTTGTTAGATCCCTGGGGCCCACACGGTGGGAGGAAAGCATAGACTCCGGCAGCTGTCCTCTGACGTCCACTCTCAGGCTGCAGCACACACACGTTCGTGCACACACACACACACACACACACACCACACTTTAAAATAAACTAATTGATTTTTAAATCAAGAAGGAAATAAAATGATACGAGGCTGAGTCAAACATCTTAGTAAGAATACAAGAATGGGTAAATTTTCATTTATGACATTTTCTAGTGAAAGGTTGCAATGAGTGTGTAAAATGTTGGAGCAAAATATAGCTCTTAAAGAGGCTCAAGCAGCTTAACCTAAGGGCCGGACAGGTGGTTCCATGGACCTACTCTGATATGTAATTTATTATTATTGTTACTATTATTATATTATTATTATTACTATTATTAATTATTATTATTATTTGGGGTGCCTATTGCTATTCTAGTGAGAAAAAAGAACGAATGTGGGTTTGGGTGGGTGAGGAAGTACGGAGGATCTGGGAGGAGCTGGGCTAGGGAAAACCTTAATCAGAATACATCGTATTAAAAAAAAATTAATTTTCAGTTAAAAAAAAAAGTTCAAGGCTTTAAGGATTTCCATGACTTTGTTATGTAATTAGAACAATGTTTTCCAAAATTGGGTCCAGAGAGTTCTACACTGTTAACAAGTCGTTCCCTTACTGAAGAAATTTTATTTTTCACACGGAAACTAATAACCAATAAACAGATTAAACTATATCTGCCTCTGAAAGACACTCTTGTGGTTGCTAATGAAGTAAGGACAATAATAAGCAATAAAACAATCTGTCATTTTAAAACACTGAGATTTTAAGATGAAGATACCAAATGGCTTGTGAGCCCCAGGACCCATGTTACCCGAGTCTGAGCTGCCCCCAAGCCCATTTCTCAAGACTGAAGAAAGATCGCGGGGCTTCTGCTTAATGGGAAAGTGGGTGGGTGAGGGGCGGGGGTACCAAACACATCCTAGCTGCTCTGTCGTCGTCTGTGAGGAAACCAAACATGCCCGCACTGAAGGGAAAGGGGAAGTCAGATAAAAGTCAGCCCATTATTTAAAGCTGGATCACTCGATCTTAATCGCAAGTACCTGTGCGCTATCGGCTCTCCGCACTGCTTAAACCACACACCTTGCCCAAGCTGGGTTAACAACAGGCAAACGTGTTTCATAACACAGATGCTATGAAACTTCAATGTTGCCTTGTCTCTAGTTAAGCACTGCCTTTAGTTAATCTAATAGTTCTGTCGCAGCTTGTCTACCATCATAATTAAACACAAAGCTTAAGTAACATAATAAAAATGATCAGCATAAAGGGCGCAAAGGGGATGTTGATTTTGTATATCCCAAAATAGGACTCAATGAACGTAATGCCTTTCCCCCTATCAAAGTGCGTGATGCTTAAAGTCAAAGTGATGCTATCATGGCGATATTGCCTTCCAAGGCTTTGTTAAGGTTTTATGGGTGCCGTTATTTATCTTGGAATGAGGCCATTACTGGAGTATTGCAGAAAATGTCACTTTATGGCGGCATCACACACACACACAAATGGAAACAGAACTTAATTTCTCTTCTTCTGGATTGTGGTAACATAATGTGGCTAAATCAGAGCAGATGGCAGCTGTCCTGTGTCTCAAGTCACCCCCTGTTCTGGGCAGAGTCAGGTCATGTGACATTTCCCACTCATTTGTGTTTTCCCTAATGAAAGGATGTCTCTTTGTGCTGCAATAGATAGTTTAGATTTTTTAATATTGTTAGTGTTGAGAGGTAAACACTTTGGTACATATTGGAGAGTAATAAATTGTGTTGAACATTGATAAACTAACGCAATTACCAGCAAGGTCAGAGAGTCAGCTAATTTAGAAATATCAGGCCTAGGATTTTGAGTTGTCCCCTGGAGAACTCCGGGCACTTTATTACAGCAGGAGGGTGAAGAGAAAATGGTACATTAGGATTGATATTTTGATCTAATTGTGAGACTCTGCCATTTCTTGTTTGACCAAAAATGCTTACCAAGCAAGAGGAAGCATAGCACAACTAATTGAGGACCATCCCTTACACACCAGACACAGGAAAAGAATTCTGGGAAATAGCAGACAAACTGCACTTGAGGTTATTGGTGTTTGCCATTTTGGTGCATGATTGCATTTCTTTTGCAAGGTATCTTTGATGTCATGGTCCTAAATAAAATTTAACATCGTCAGTCCATTTAAGGGGGAATTTTCATTCTCCTGTTCACTGTCTGAGCTGGTGAAATTCAGAGAAAATTTAAATAAAGTAACCAGTGTTTCTCTTTTGATAGGAGTCATAAAGTTGCTTTAGGACTGACTACCCAGGCATCCTGAGGACTACCCAGGCATCCTGAGGACTACCTAAGCATCCTGAGGACTACTTGAGCATCCTGAGGACTACCCAGGCATCCTGAGGACTACCTAAGCATCCTGAGGACTACCTAAGCATCCTGAGGACTACCCAGGCATCCTGAGGACTACCCAGGCATCCTGAGGACTACCTAAGCATCCTGAGGACTACTTGAGCATCCTGAGGACTACCTAAGCATACTTAAGACTACCCAAGCATCGTGAGGACTACCTATGCATCCTGAGGACTACCCAGGCAGCCTGAGGACTACCCAGGCATCCTGAGGACTACCTAAGCATCCTGAGGACTACTTAAGCTTCCTGAGGACTACTTAAGCATCTTGAGAACTACCTAAACCTCTGGAAGATCTTCAGATTCAGGAAAATTCTCATTGCCCTCATCCATTCATCAACAGTGATTACTTCGCTTATCAGTGATACAAAAACTGCGCACAAGTTCAATCTAAACCTGTTTATTTAGACTATTTAAAAGCATCTGAAAACTCTAAGGCCAATTATCTGCTCACATCATTACTGTTCTAACACAATTTAGTTTATCTCTCGCCCAATACCCATCAGGCCCTGGCTTCTAGGACTAGACTAATTTGAACGATTGAGTTAAAGTCAAACTGGATAACATCCTGAATCCAGGGCTGAAACAGAGTTCAATTGAAATGAGATTCATGTCTGGCAGCCAGGCACTGTCTGACTGAGTTGCTTGGGGAAGGCATTTCAAATGTAGCCTCTTTGAATATGTAATCCCATTTGTCAAGGGGTTTCACAGAAGCACCAGGGCTGAAAACAACACTTGGAAACACTTTCCTTGTGGAAGACATCTTGGAAAGGCATGAGACTTAGTATCAGAACTTCAGACCCCATCATGGATGGCAACCAAACGCCTTAAAATTCTCTCCTAATATCAGCATTCACATACGCTAATCACATGTAAAGAGTAAACCTTGACCGAATAAGGTTGAATTAGCAGAGAACATTCCCCCAACAGGTATTGTATCTCGAAAAGCAAAAACACTTCCATAGAGGAGTTCTTGTTCAAAAGCTTAGGAGACGACTAAGAAACAGGAGAAAACAGTGATCCTGTTAACTGCAGTTCTGATTCTTAAATAGACTCAATTCTTGCCAAAGCAAGGGGATTAACAGAAAGAGAAGCATTCTTAAGGAGCTGAGGGGAGAAAGACATCAGTGTTGGTGATTACAGACAATATTCAGAGTCCGGGCTCCTCTCGGTGCTACAATCTTCAGACTCACAACCAACCAACCTCCAAAATGTGCAGCCGCCCAGCCGCACTAAGTGTCCTTGTGTACTCTCAGTTACTGTGAACGAGAGCACAGAGTGGATGTTTTAAGAACAGGGTCTTGCAACTACAGCTAGAATGTTCACAGTTGTATACGGTGAGTGCAGACTGAACTAAGGAGGGTAGCAAATGGCTGGATATCCAGTTGATGCGGGAGGACCAGCTGTCTGCCCTTTGTCTGTAGATTTAATTCTTAGGAAGGGACTGGGCTAATCCCTTTGTGATGTAATCAGCTCCGGGGGTTTAGCCACTCACACTACATTATTGAAAGGATGATGAACTGGTGACAGGCTGTTAACAGTAAGATTGTATTAAGCAGAATAAGAGGCCAAACACTGAGCTCCGCTCTGTCTGTGGCTAGAGAAGGTTTGGGGTGTTTTGTTTTGTTTCTTAAAAAAAACAAAAAACAGCTGAGACCATTTGAAGATAAGTCTAAAGTACCTTCCCAGGGAAAGAAATCCATATTTAACATAAAGAAACACAGTAACTACTCAATGGGAAAAAAAATCAGAATCTATGTTTATATACTACATTAAATATCATATTTTAATATTTTTTGGTATTCACACAAACCAAAAGATTTGGCACAAATTAAGTCACAATTTGAAATGCTGAGGCAGAGTTTAAGTTTCAGTCTTATTTTGAGCCTGGCATCATAAGATGTCTGTCTTTCCCCTATCAAACAGGTTACTGGCACAGACCTGTATGTCTCAGTCTTCCAAGAACAGGGTGACATGTTCTTTGGGTTGTTTCCGCAGGCCAAGCCCTCTGGCTTTAGTATTTTTTGAGATGGAGTCCTCAACACTTGTAAAAATGATCTCTATCCAAGGAAGTCAACATTACTTTTCCTGGGTTCCAAAACACCCCAACTTGGTTTTAGAAGATATCACAGAGATTACTGTTGTCATCAGAAAGTACTTTAATTTGTCTTCCAAAGAACAAAACAAACAAACAAAAACCTGATGCACAATGGATTAACTGCCCATGTGTTTGTCGGTGCAGAGAGGCTTCTAGGTTAAACGCTCAGAATGAGCAGCCCCGAGGAATCGTCCATGTCTTTCTTCTGAGGACATGTGAAGTGTGGCTTCAGATTTGTTCCATGTTCAGTGAGGAGAGGGGAAAGACAGACAGGGCTGTCTGCCTACAGAGCCCCTCCTTACTGGCCTAGTCAGCGCTGCCAGTGGGTGTAAGGGTCCAGAGTGACTTCCTCTGGCTACCCAAGTGAGTGCTCCTTCCTCCAGGCGCCATACTGGGGCCCTACACACAAAATACATTTGCACATAAGTGACCTATCACGCCTTTCCCCTCTTTCCTCAACCAAAGCCTGATTATCGGATTCTTTGCTGCAACAGAAACAGAATATGATGCTACTGTTTGTAATTTAGAGAGCTGCTTTAAACAGCCTAGGCCTTCATAATCTTAGCACGCAGGTACTTTTAGCAATTTTTATAAGTAAATTAAAGTATCAACTTCTGTTTCATTTTTGTCTTGAATCTTGAGTGTTTACAATCTTTCAGGGAGTTTTTTTTTTCAAATATATATATTTTTAGCAGTTCTAAGCTCTCTGCAAATCAAAGTGGAAGTACAGATTGCCACATATGAGACGATTACCCAACCCAGATACACAATGTCTCGCATCAGATGAGTACTTTGTTTCCGCCGATGGACGTACACTGACACATCATTAACACTCATAGTCCTTACCCTCGGGTTCCCTCACGGTGCATTCGTTCTGTGGGTTTGGACAGGTGGGTGCTAGCAGGTACCCATCACCACTAGTTTCATCCCGAAACCCCTCTGGGGTCTGTATTCCTACCTCCCCGCACTCTAATCTCAGGTAACTATGGAGGTTTTTTTTTTAACCATCTCTATCTTTTAACTTTTCCATAATGTTCTATAAATCGAATCATATAATACATATCTCTACAGACTGACTTCTTTTACTTAGGCATGCACATTTAATGTTCCCTCTTATCTTTTTTTGTGTGACTTTCTGGTCCCTTTCATTTTTTTATCATTGGATAATATTCCATTTTATTTGTCCGTTCACTTTCTAAAGGATATTTTACTTCCTTACGAGTTTTGGCAATTACAAACAAAATGGCTCTCAATGTCTGCGTGCAAGTTTTAACATGAGCGTAATTTTTCAGTTGATTTGGGTAAATCTCAAGGAGTACAGCTGATAAGTTGCATGGTTATGGGCTAAGTATGTTTAAGGTTGTAAGAAAGAAGCTTTCAGTCCTCTTCGAAAGGGGCCTTGCGTTTGATGCTTCTGCAGCCAAGGGATCCATTCCTGGTGCTCTGTATCCTTGAGGGTTTTGGTTCCTGTAATAGTATGTAGCACACTGTATCTTCTCCTGGTTTCCCTGGCAGTAAGTTCCCTTGAATATCTTTTCATTCACCTGTTGGCCATGTTTGTGGACAGTGCCTGTCCATGTCTGTTGCTCATATCTTAAATCAAGTTCATTCTTACCTTACTGCTGAGTTCTACAAACCATGTTTTGACTCAGTCATTGTTCAGACATATTTTTGTAGAGATTTTGTAGATTTTGTATAGATTCTCAGCCTCTTGGATTGTCTTTCAAACACAGAAACTTTTTTTTTTGGTTTTGGGTTTTTGAGATAGGGTTTCTCTGTGTGGTCTTGGTTGACCTGAAATTCACTCTATAGAGCAGGTTGGCCTCGAACTCAGAGATCTGTTTGCTTCTGCCTCCAAGTGCTGGTACTAAAGATGTGTGCCACCACAACCCAGCACAAGAAGGCAGGAACTTTTCATCTTAATGGCATCAATGGCATCACTTTATCAATTATAGCTTTCATGGATTATGTCTTTGGTTTGTATTTTAAAAAGAACTACCATGTCTAAAGTCATCTGGTTTTTGTTGTTGTTGTTTTGTTTTTTTTGTTTTTGTTTGTTTGTTTGTTTTTGGTATTTTGAACATCAGCAAACCCCTAATCTCCATACTTCTGTAAAACCCTCTACAACATCATCCTTTAATTTATCAGAAAAACTATATACTATATATGTGTTCACTTTCACATAATAACAAAGAATAAATTATAATAAATGTGTGTATCCTTCAGATGAATTCAAACAGAAGCATTCTCCATTGGCAGTAGGTATTTGTGGTGATCTGAATGAGAATGACGCCCACGGACTCATATATTTCCATGCTAAGTTCCTAGTTGAACTGTTTTAAAAAGAAATTAAATAGTTATTTTAGAAGTCAGTTGTGTTTTCTTGATCACACTATGTAATGGAAGAACCACACTCCAGTCTAAGACCATTTATTCAAGAGTACTTAGGCAGCACAGATTGCTCTTGATGGAACTTTTAAAAGAAGGACACAAGGTTGTGTGGGAGGGGAAGTGGGGATGGATCTGGGAAGAGTTGGAGGAGAGAGGATGAATATTATCAAAACACATTGTCTGAATTTAGAAAGTGAATTTGACCGAAACATAGTATATGCAACTCTCAAGAACTAATGATTTTTTAAAAGAATGCATTGAAATGCATAAAAGAAAATAACCCTGCCTACCTGTAGCACACCATTGAAGGAAGGTGAATCTGCCAGACAAATGAAAGTCGAAAGTGAAGGTGAACAGGAAATAATATCTTAAAAGATGACAGCTGAGAATTGTCTAAAAAACATGACAAATAAAATATATCAAACCACTGACCCAGAATCTCTGAGAACCAAGAAGGACAATTACAAAAGCAATCAAAAACATCTTCATATGTCACATTAGAAGCTGAGAGGAAATCTTTAATGCAGTCCAAAAAGAAAAAAGAAAAAGGATTCTGCACAGTGAATAACAACAGTAATAAAGATCTATAGGGTAAAACGGGCTTTGGTGGCATATGCTTGTAATCCCAGTGCAGGGGAGGTATAGACAGCCAGAACCCTGGGCTTTGATGACCAGCCAACCCAGGCGACTGGCAAGTCCCCAGGCCAGTGAGAGACCCTGTCTGAAAACAAAAGCAGACGGTGCCTAAGAAACTACATCTGGCATCCAAGGTCATCCTCTGCCCTCCATATGCACAGTGCTCAACACACAAAGAATTACAGTCCCCTTTTCAGAAATCATATGAGAAGACAATGAGATGCTTCACAGTACTGGCAGGTGAACTCACCCTCTTCTAATAACTTACTGAATTTGAAATCTGTACCAGAGTTTTTCAATAGCTATTAGCTTGTTTGTTTTGTTTTTTTTATAAAATAGGGTCTCACTCTGCAGCCCTGTCTGGCCTGGAACTTGATACATATAGATATACCAGGCTGGCCTCGAACTCACAGAAATCCAACTGCCTCTCAAACATATGAGCTGGAATTAAAGGTATGCGTCACCAGGCCTAACTTGGTAGTTATTTATAATGTATGTCTTTTCTCAAAGCATTATTTCTGGGAATTATTGAAATTAAATAAATGGCATTGATTCTTCCAAGATTTAGGTGGCTTGTTGAAAGGATATGCTATGACAACTGGACAATTGTTTTTATTTGATGGCAGATGCTGTTTCTTTATTTTTTGTTACTGTCACAGTATTTCATGTACACACATATGTAGTAGTACGCTGCTATGGTGGCTCAGCAAGGAGACACAGGGGCATTTTTCATAGGCTCAAACCCTGCCAGACTTCAGCAGAGGGAACCACCATCCTGGCCAGTGCAACCCCGAGCATCTGAGCTCAGGTGTTTTATTGATTCAGAACTACTCAAGTGCAGATCGTGAGCAATCAAACGTCCCCCACAGAAATCCAACACCTGCAGACAATACAAAACACCAAGACCTAGAAAGTCCCTCAAACAACAAATTTTGCACAAAATTTGCACAAATTGTGCACAAAACAATATTTAAGCACAACTAAAAATAAACATCTACAACACACATATAATGTGCCTTGATCAAATTCACCCTCTCCCCTCCATTTCCCACCCAACCTGTCATCACTTTTCCCTCCCACCTGGGGCTGGAGAGGTAGCTCAGCCTTTAGAGGCTCAGGCTCTAAGGACACAAGTGTTGTTCCCATTAGAAACATCTAAGAAGATTCAGATTACTGTGAACCTTTGTTCATCTCCTGGGCCAACCAGTAGAATCACTGGGGTGTAGTGCTCTTCATCACGTCCTGAGAAGTGACAGGAGTCAGCCCTACTTTGTCAGAGTGATTACCAGTCTAGACTACAGTTCTAAATCTAAAGTCTGACTCCACCACCAGATAGCTCTTCAAGTTTGAATAAAGGATTAACTTCTGATTCTCCATGAAAAAAAATTAGTAAAACCTAACTAATGTGGTGGTTGAACAATATAAATGTGATATATGAAGTGTTCTCATGATTAGTGTGTGGTTATGTTAAGGCTTGTCCCAATAGTTAAACTCTAAAGAGAATATATTTTAGATGCTGGTTTTTCAGTAGATACTTTTAGTTAAGTTTTCCCACGGGAATTGGTGTTTGTGGGATTGTGGTACAAAAAGACAGCCGTTTGTATTCTCCTATACTTGGAGTAAGGAGCTCGTGTGAAATCTCACCGGGCCTCGCATTCTCATGGCCAGTCGCACTGTGGTGGATCAATTACTAATGTATTTGCTAATACCCAAATGATATCCAATGTTCACAAAATGTTTTAGGTCCTTTCCATAAAGGATAAATATAGACCAAAAGCGATGGCAACAAGCAAAATCCATCAGAAAAGTCAATCTGTGTACTTTGTATTTGTAGTTCTGTTGTTAATATGTTATTTCGTCGACATGCAAAGGCACTGTTGGTGTAAGTGACTTCTAATCTTATACTTTAGTGCAATTATTTTTAATAGGGATTTATTGTAGGCATAGAGAAAACATAAATCATATAATGACTCTTGTATTTTGTCTTGTTATAAAACACCTTATGTGGCATGTATGTGTTTTGTCCCCATTTATACTTTGTGTGTATGTGTGTCTGTCTGTCTGTCTGTATGCGTGTGTGTGTGTGTGTGTGTGTGTGTGTGTGTGTTGCACGGCCATGTATGCATGTATGCCCACCTGCTTGGCACATTCCACTGGCCACCAGAGGTTGACGCTGGATGTTTTCCTCAGATCCTTTGCCACCTTATTTTGTGAGACAGAATCTCTCACTAAACCCAGGGGTTCACCAATTTTGGCTCCAATGACTGGCTGTTTAGCTCCAGGGGTCCACCTATCTCTGCCCTCCAGCACTGAGGTTCCAGATGCACACCACATCACCCAGCTTTCTTATGTGGTTACTGGAGTAACTCTAGTCCTCACGCTTTCCTGGCAAGTACTAGACTCAGTGAGCTATATTCCGTTGCTCTCAATTGTACTGTCATGTGTAATGTTCAGAAATCGCATTTTATAAACATCTATAAATACCACATAAAATTATAGCTATATTATTTTCAGTTTTTTTCTGCTTTGTTCAATAAATAATAGTATGATTAAGTACCCATTCAACACAGGAGGTTAGAGTTAGTGGCACATTACTAGAGAGGTCTGTGTGGACAGCTTTATGCACTAAGGTGATCAAGACCTCCATGTGGTGGTGACACACAACTTTGACCTCAGCACTCGAGAGGCAGAGGCAGGCAGATCTCTGAGTTCGAGGCCAGCCTGTCTACAGAGTGAATTCCAGGACAGCTAGAGTTAAAACGGAGAAATCTTGCCTCCAAAATATAAGGAAAAAAATGATAAAGATCAACTGTCAGATTAAGCCTATCATTTAATAGAAGGCTAAGAAGAAAATTCATTTTAAAGCCAACGGTGTTTTTTCTCCTGTTATTTTATTTATTCCTATTATCTTACTTCTATTATCTTTAATGACTCAGTCTCCTTTTTGAGCAAATGACTAACAAAGGCGATAGGACCCGTTGTACATTACCTGTGACTGAGTGCAAATATAATGTCATCCACTAGAGATGACCTCTGGCAGATTCCCAGGGATGAAGGATAATATGCTCAACGATTTCTCTATAATACTAACTTTCTGGCTTTTGGAATGAAGTGATTCCATTTAACAAAAGAATATACACTAGCCCTGTCTGAACAAAATCGTTAGATTGTTGACCGCTTGGCTTCTCAGTAGGGGCTTAGTCATAGATAATTGAATTTAGTTATCTCTGGGTCAAATCTCCTTATTTTACGAATCCAGTTGTTGACAGCAGAGACCTGTGCCTCCATTATAAACTCACAGATCTGAGACCTGCAGAGCTAATTTCTTCAGGACTGGACTTCAGCACCTGCATTTTCTGCGGGTTTGTGGTGGCCCCACTGATCAAACAGAAAATTTGAACGATATATGATCTGTTGGGAAACTCTGGACACACGAGGTCTGCATGGAGCCCTGAAGCGCATGCCCCCCGTCACTCACTGCCGTGTGACCTTAAAGGCGTTCTGTTCTTTTCAATACCTCCGTCTCTTCAGATAGCTGGGTGTATACGAAGGTTGGAATGCATGTGTACGTGTCAAATGCTTTGAGAGGAAAGCATCTATATGCTTCTTTGTGCCTTCTCTCATACTCTTAATCACCTCCATGCCGCTTCATCTTGGGTGTGTCTCTTTTCATGGCCCCTAGGGATATGATCCTTCTCCATGTCCCGGACCCTGCTGTCAATTGTTTTCTCCCATCAAAAAGCCTCTGCCCTCTGTTAACTGTAGGGAAGATTCAGGATTAAGTCATCCATTCTCTTCTACGATTTTACTCTGAGTCCTCTTCCCTTTGTGAGATCTTAGCCTAGTTAGAAAAAAAAAGAAGAAGGGGAAAAAAAGTCCTTAAGCTCAAAGCTTTTGCTCTACCATATCGTGAGAGTCAGACCAGTATCTCAGGCTTCACCGATGTTCTTCAGCACATAGCCTGAACTGGACTGCACACAAAAATCCAAAATAGAATCAGATCATATGATCTCATGTTGAAACTGCTAGTACATCCACATTCGTACCCCTCGGGTCTGTGCCTTATGTATTTCATAAGTGTCTTTGTATTTCAACATCATTGTATACCTATTTAAATTTTAACATTTTGCTCACTGTGGATTTTTTTTTTTTGCACTGATTTTTTTTTTTTAAAGATTTAATCCAAATATTCTTCCTCTTCATTACTGGAGATTTTTTTTAAATCTCCCTTTAAATTTTGTCCCTGGGGCTTCCCCTGGCTCATGCTGTTTCTATAGCCCTCAACATCACCGTGTCAGTGTCATTTTGGGAAAATCATTACTGGCTGAGGAGTCTCTCCCTGTTGTTTTCCGGGTCCTGTTTTAGCTGTGTTTCTGATTGGATAATATCTCTTTTTCCCCCCCAACTGAGAAGATTTAATGAGATTCCAATACATTTTCAATAACTGTGTATTCTATTTAAGTCTGCCAGAGTCTTTCTATTCTATTTGTATTTAGAAAGAATAAATGAGTGGGTGAACGGGGTGGGGAGTTTCAAAATTATTCTGTCCTACTGTGGCCTGAAAATACAGGGATAAGATTTTTTTTAATTTGTGAGACGATGTATCTGTTGTTGTTGTTGTGGTTGCTGTGGCTGTTGTTGTGACAACATACCCTGGAAGGCAGAAAGAGTTGATGTTTCAGTAGGATATGTTTATGTTTCAGTTCATCGTGGTAGGGAAGACAATGTAAGCAGGGACGCACGCTTACAGGAGTCAGATGGTCACATTATATCCACACTCAGGAAGCAGAAAATGAACAGGAAGCAAGGTCAGACCAACAGGTCACAAGGCCTGTCCCCAGAGATTTACTTCTTCCAGCAAGGCTCCACCTCTTAAGGGTTCTAAGCCACCAGTGGGAGACGAAGCATTCAAACCTGTGGGCCTCTTTGCACATTTTACACTCAAACCAAAATAGATTTCTAAAGGTCAACCTTCTTTGTAAGATTCCTATGTGACCCCTATGCTGAGGCTCAGGGATCTATGTGGACAGGGGTGGACAGATTGTAAGAGCCATAAGGGGTGGATGACTTAGAGAAAAGACGCAGCAGAGCAGATGTACAGATGAACTCATGACCATTGTGATGGCCTGTGTGAGACGTGCATAGGCTCAAACCAGACAAAAATCCCAGCATGGAGGATGGGACGTGGGCTGAGAAGCTACTGTCATTGATCGCGGCTGGGAAGGGAAGGTCAGCTTTCTTCAGGGGTGTGACACCTGGCGTATCAACCACAATCCGAATGCCCAGGAGTAGTTGACCAACACACACTGGGCTTAATAGGTTGAAAAAGAGAAAGACACAGACACACATGTGCATACACACACATGCACACACAAACACACACACACATACACACAAACACATACAAACACACACATACACACAAACACACACACACATAAACACAAACACATACATACACACACAAACACACATACACATACACACAAACACACACATACACACAAACACACACACATGCACAAACATGCACACACAAACACACACACATACAAACACACACATACACACAAACACACACACACATAAACACAAACACACACACACACACACACACACACACACACACCACACACTAGGTGGGGGAGATCAAGAGACATGACAAGAGAGAGAACATGAAGTTGGATAGGTCGTGAGGTAGTGGATGTTCTGAAATGGGCAGCAAAAAGTATCTGCCTTGGTAAGAGTTATCAGTACTGCGATATAACACCATGACCAAAGCAGCTTCAGGGGTGAAGGGCAGGGGGTGGGGGGCAGTCTTATTTAGCTAATGCTTCCAAATCACTGTTCATCGGAAGAAAGTCAGGATAGGAACTCAAACAGAATAGAAACCTGGAGGCACGGGCTGATGAAGAAGCCATGGAGGAGTGACTGCTTACTGGCTCGCTCTGTATAGCTTGGTCAGCCTGCTTTTTTATAGAACCCAAGACCATCAGCTCAGGAATGGTTCCAGCAACAGCGAGCTGCCCCCCTCCATCAATCACTAACTAAGAAAATGTCCCACAACCTGGTATTATGGAGGCATTTTCTCAATGGATGCTCCCTCTTCTCTGATGACTCTAGCTTACATCGAGGTGACATAAAACTAGCCAGCACAAACATGCTGATAGACTATTTCTTATACACTTTCTTCAAATTGTACAGATCTTAGAGTCTCAGTGGTATGATTCTTTATGTAGAATAAATGTTAGATTTGTGGGGATGTGGCTAGCCACGTAAAATTCTTCTCATCACAATCTTCTCAAAAGAATTACAAATAACTCCTGTAGATACTTCCTACTGAAGGACAAGATGCATTCTCCAGTCCTGTAATGTGGACTTGACAGAATGACTTTGCTCAAAAATATGGAGCGTGCTTTACAAGGGCTTCACATTGGAGAAAACTGACAGGTGCTCCGTCAAGCAGACGAGGTTGACTAAGGTCAAGTTGCTAACATATGCCTCTGACGTGACGTGATATGAGTGACACTCTGTGGTCTGTGGCTTTCCTCCTCAAAACCAATAACCCCAGCCTAACTCCAGAATAACACCAGATGGACTTAAATTGGAGCGACTCTACAAATACCTGACCAGTGCTTTTAAGACTGCCAAGGTCGTCACAGTTTGGGAAGCAATTTGGTTATCTGTCACTGCCAGGAGGAACCAAAGGAAATATGACAAGCAAGCGCGGTGCAGCATCCCGCATGAGAGCCTAGAGTCAAGAAAGGCTAATAGATGAAACTAAGGAGAGCTGACTGAAGGGTGGGTGGGTGTACTAGTGTTGGCTCATTTCAATACACGGGAGTGCATTCACTTCACTTCATCATTCAATTCACTCATTCAGTTCATTTCCCACATGAGTGTGTGTGTGTGTGTGTGTGTGTGCATGTGTATGTGTGGTGTGTGTTTTGCCTGTGTGTGGTATATGTGTGTGTGTATATGTGTGGGGTGTGTGTGTGTGTGTGTGTGGTGTGTGTGTGTGTGTTTTGCCTGTGTGTGGTATATGTGTGTGTGTATATGTGTGGGGTGTGTGTGTGTGTGTATGTGTGGTGTGTGTGTGTGTGTTTTGCCTGTGTGTGGTATATGTGTGTGTGTATATGTGTGGGGTGTGGGTGTGTGTGTATGTGGTGTGTGTGTGTTTTGCCTGTGTGTGGTATATGTGTGTGTGTATATGTGTGGGGTGTGTGTGTGTGTATGTGTGGTGTGTGTGTGTTTTGCCTGTGTGTGGTATATGTGTGTGTGTATATGTGTGGGGGGTGTGTGTGTGTGTGTGTGTGTGTGTGTGTGTGTGTGTTTTGCCTGTGTGTGGTATATGTGTGTGTGTATATGTGTGGGGTGTGGGTGTGTGTGTATGTGTGTGTGTGTGTGTTTTGTGTGTGTGGTATATGTGTGTGTGTATTTGTGTGTGGGGTGGGTGTGTGTGTGTATGTGTGGTGTGTGTGTGTGTGTGTGTGTGTGTTTTTGCCTGTGTGTGGTATATGTGTGTGTGTATATGTGTGGTGTGTGTGTGTGTGTGTGTTTTGTCTGTGTGTGGTATATGTGTGGTGTGTGGTGTGTGTGTGTGTATTTTGTCTGTGTGTGGTATATGTGTGGTATGTGGTGTGTGTGTGTGTGTGTGTGTGCGTGTTTTGTCTGTGTGTGGTATATGTGTGGTGTGTGGTGTGTGTGTGTGTATGTGTTTTGCCTGTGTGTGGTATATGTGTGTGTATACGTGTGGTGTGTGGTGTGTTTGGGGTGTGTGTGTGTGTGTTTTGTCTGTGTGTGTGTATATATGTGGTGTGTGGTGTGTGTGTGTGTGTGTGTGTTTTGCCTGTGTGTGGTATATGTGTATGTGTATATGTGTGGTGTGTGTGTGTGTGTGTGTTTTGTCTGTGTGTGGTATATGTGTGTGTGTATATGTGTGGTGTGTGGTGTGTGTGTGTGTGTTTTGTCTGTGTGTGGTATATGTGTGGTGTGTGGTGTGTGTGTGTGTTTTGCCTGTGTGTGGTATATGTGTGTGTATGTGTGTGGTGTGTGTGGTGTGTGGTGTGTGTGTGTGTGTGTTTTGTCTGTGTGTGTGTATATGTGTGGTGTGTGGTGTGTGTGTGTGTGTGTGTGTGTTTTGTCTGTGTGTGGTATATGTGTATGTGTATATGTGTGGTGTGTGTGTGTGTGTCTGTGTGTGGTATGTGTGTGTGTGTGTATGTGTGTGTGTGTGTGTGTGTGTGTGTGTGTGTTTTGTCTGTGTGTGGTATATGTGTGTGTGTGTGTGTGTGTGTGTGTGTGTCTGTGTGTGGTATATGTGTGTGGTATGTGTGTGTATGTGTGTGTCTGTGTGTTGTATGTGTGTGTGTATGTGTGTGTGTCTGTGTCTGTGTGTGGTATGTGTGTGTGTCTGTGTCTGTGTGTGGTATGTGTGTGTGTGTGTGTCTGTGTGTGTCTGTATATGTGTGTGGGGTGTGTGTGTGTGTGTATGTCTGTGTGTGTCTGTGTGTGGTATATGTGTGTGTGTATATGTGTGGTGTGTGGTGTGTGTGTGTGTGTGTTTTGTCTGTGTGTGGTATATGTGTGTGGTGTGTGTGTGTGTGTGTGTCTGTGTCTGTGTGTGGTATATGTGTGTGGTATGTGTGTGTATGTGTGTGTCTGTGTGTTGTATGTGTGTGTGTATGTGTGTGTGTCTGTGTCTGTGTGTGGTATATGTGTGTGTCTGTGTCTGTGTGTGGTATGTGTGTGTGTGTGTGTGTGTCTGTATATGTGTGTGGGGGTGTGTGTGTGTGTGTGTGTGTGTGTGTGTGTGTGTGTCTGTGTGTGGTATATGTGTGTGTGTATATGTGTGTACAGACACATGACAGCAAGAGCCTGAAGTCCGTGTCTTCTATCACTCTTCACTTTGCTCTTTTGTTTGGTTTTGGTTTTATCCAGATACAGGATCTCCCATTGGCCTGGAGCTCATGGATACAGCTAGACTGGATGGATAGTAGTCCTGGGGATTCCCCGGTCTCTGTGCCTCCACTGGCTCTGGGATTATAGATGCACACTACCACCAGGGATCCAAAGTTAGGTCTCATGCTTAACAGCAAGCCCTTTATCCATCGAGCCACCTCCCAACCTCAATGTTGGCTCATTAATAGCAATAAGTACACTTATGTAAGATGAGGAAGTACTATATAATAAATGGCTGGATTTTATTGGGGAAAAACTCGAGTAATCACTTGAATTCATAAGCATCTTTCTGACTCACTACTACACTAATGTAAGATCTTAATGCTGGGGAGAACAGAGGCAGGGGGATGCTTTTGTACTATCTTTACTATTTTTCCATAAACTTAAATGTCTCTCAAATAAAACTTCTTTTCTAATGCAAATAAAGTCAAGTTTTATTAATGTCACAATTTATATATTAGATTTATCACTAACAGAACAGAATGTCAGGGCATCTGCTGTGTTGAAAATAAAATATGAAGGTTGTGGTGGAGATTCAGTGGTAGAGTTCTTGCCTAGGAACGAGGCTCCAAATTTACTGTTCAGCACTCCACGAACAAGCAAACAGAGCAAATAGAAGGCCCACACCCATCTAAACATCAAAGTGAAACAAAATTAATACCTTGTCTTTCTCTAAGAAGCTCTTATTAAAAAAAAAAAAGTGGTATTCACTTCTTAAACTACAAATTAGCAATAAAATCCTCCCATTCGTAAATGATGTCTCGCCAAATAATGTGTCTTTTTAATCACACAAATGAATGTACGACTCGAACATTTGCCCATGACATGACAATTAGATATGTAATTATTTGACAGGACACATTGTCATGTCTGTAAGCAAGAAATTAAATATGCAATATGATTCCAGGGCAAACAGTTTTCAACATCACTTATGAATAGCCCTTCCTATTTTACCCTCCTTATAATTACTACAGATCATCAAAATGGAAGCCTGGCAGGTCCAAGATGGTAGCTGAGAAAACAAGAGCCCCAGGGTGATTGTGTGCAATGTTTGGCCGAAAGATTGGGATTGTGGAGAGAGGGAGAAGGCAGCTGTATTCTCCCAGACTCAGGAAGAGTGGGAAAGAGGGCTGTATTCACTCAGGTGACCCAAGGTATGGAAAACGTCAGGTAACTCGAGTCAACTTATTCCAAAGAACTGAAAGCGTCCTGGGAAGGAGCTTGCATCCTGCTTACATCTGTCTTTGGCTTGTCTTCTCTCTGCTCAGCTTTTATCACCACCTGGGGGGTGAGCCAAGCAGGCAGGGCGCCTTCCACCACTAAGTCATTCATAAATTATGTGTTTTCTGAGTCAAGGAGACGCTTATGATTTCAAATGATGGCTTGGCTTTTTCCCCAATAAAATTCAGTCATTTATTATATATTTCTTCTTCATCTCAAATACGATTTTAAAATGTAAACTGATTTTTGTTGTACATGAACATTGTCTTTTTGTTTTATCTTACTGTCTATTCTTATATGCCAACCTGTCAGAAAACTTTTGTAGTTACTTTGGGCATATTTCAACTTTAAAAAAAAAGAAAGTTGCACTTCTAAATGCATAACACTTAGTTCTTTAATTACTAGGCAAGGCATTTGAGAAGTAGGCACTAAAGTACCTTTAGATTGTATATCATACATTATTAGGGCACACCAAAGTTTCTTGCTAAAATTATTTAAAAGCAATTTCATTTCCTTCTTTTCCTTCTTCTTCTTTTTCTTATTGAAAATAGGTTTTTCTCTCGTACAATACATTCTGACCCCTAACAATGGGAATGGGGGTGTCTCTGAAACTTTTACCTTCCCTTGGGACCCATTTCCTCCTACTGGGTGGCCTCATTCAGCCATGATATAGGGGCTCCTGCAGGCCTCGTGCCCTGTGAATGGTAATCCTGGAAGGCCTGCTCTTTTCTGAGGGGAGCAGGAGGGGGTCGGGGTGGAGCTGGGGGAGAGGGGAGGAGTGGAGGGAGATGAGGCTGGGGTCTAGATATAGTATATGAAAGGAGGAAATTAGATTTTAAAGAAAGAAAATGGATTCTTCTCACAATGTCCCCTACCTCCACTTCTCCCAGATCCCCACCACTTTCCCTCTCCCCCAGATCCACACCCACTTCATTTCCCTTCAGAAAAGATCAGGCTGCCAAGAGATACCAGCCAAACATGACACAAGATACAATAAAACAAAGCACAAACCCTCATATACAGGCTAGATGAGGGAAGGAAGTAGGAAGAAAAGAGTCCCTAGCAAAAGCAGTCAAAAGAGTCAGAGACACCGCGCGCCCATTGTTGGGTATCTCACAAAGACACCAAGCTAACAGCATGGATGTATACGCAAAGGCCCTGGTGCAGACCTGTGCAGGCTCTGTGCTTGCCGCTTCAGCCTCTGTGAGCCCATCTGAGCCCCGCTCAGTTGATCCCGTGTCCCTTACTCTCCTGGTCTCCTTGGTGCCCTCCGGCTCCTAAAATCGTTCTTTCCCATCTTCCACCGGGTTCATGGAGCAGTTTCGTTTCAAATGATACAAAAACCAAAAATTATTGTTCAGGAAACTTAAAACTTTCCAATTTGTCACTTAGATAATGTTTATACTCTGTACTTGTGAAAAAGTCACAAGTACAAATCAACATGAATCAAAATGATGGATTAGTGTGTGTATACACACATACACTATATATATATATATATATATATATATATATATATATACATACATACATACATACACACACACACATATTCCACATTTTCTTTCTTCACCCGTCCATTTGACCACTGATATACATTTGATCTGTTTCAATTTCTGGGCCGTTGTGAATAACACTGACGGGTACGTGGTTCATTTAGTATCTCTCTGACATACCACCTTCGATTCCTCCGGATATACCCCGAGAAGTGGGATTGCTAGGTCATATACTCATTCTTTTTAGGAATTTTATTTCTTTCTCTGGGTGGGGTTGTAGGAGGTCTGAGACTGCCTCCACTCCCCAAACGCTAGAATTCCCAGCACGTGCCAACACGCTCAGCTTCGTTTTTATTTTTTTGAGTTAAAACTATACTGTTCCCAAAATGCCTGTAGTCATTGACAAACCTATGTGCGTATCAGAGCTCCCTTTCCTGTATCCTCGCAAATATTATTTACCTTGTCGATAACTGCAGCTGCTGCAGCAGTGCGATACCGCATTGTGACTTTAACTTGCTTTTTCCTGATGATTAACAGACCTTGTGCATTTTCCATTTATCTGTTAACAATCTCCCTCTACTCGCTCTCCCTCTTCCTCTCCCTCCCTCTCTCCTTCCCCTTCTCCTTCTCATTCTCCAGCTCCCTCTCCTTCTCCCTCCTCCTCCCCAACTCTTGGTTTTTAATGGCCTGCTCTCAAATAGCACAGGCTAGCCTGATCTTGCTATGTAGCCAAGATTACCTTTTTTTTTTTTTTTCTCTTGAGTTTGGGTGTTGGCTCCTCGTCAGATGTACCATTTGCAAATTTGCTAGCCCGTGGATTGTCTCTCCATTCTGTCTCCTTGGAAGACTTTCATCTATCATGACCTCACTGTCTGTCTTTGCTTCTGCTGCTTGTGCTTCTGGAGCCGCATAAAATAACAAAAAATAAAATATGGCTCAGACTAATACCATAAAGCTTTCTGGCTAGGGTTGTGTTTGTTTTGTTTTGGTTTGCTTGTTTGGTTTTTGTTGTTTTTCATAATTTTTTTAGTTTACTGTCTTGTCTCTAATTTGTTAATTCATTTTGAAGTGATTTTGTATATATTATAATAAAATGGTTATTATAAGAAAATTATATATTATTATATATTATATTATATATATTATATATTATTATTAATATATAATATATATTAATAATATATATTACATATATAATATAATACAATGTATATTTATATTAATATTATATCATACTATAAGAAAATTCTAATCTTCTCTATTGGAACCATTTAGTTTTCAGCTTATATTATCTATATATAGATAATATATTATATTATCTATAAGGTGATGGCATAATAAGATATAGAATCAACGTAGGTGTCTACCAAGAATGCACCATACATTTACATATACAGTGGTCTTTAAAGGGAAGTAAATTCTGTAACTTAGGAAGTGACATTATAAGTGAAATAAGCCAATTACAGAAAGAAATACTTCCAGATCTCATAGGTGGGATCTACAGAGACTCTTCTGATGGAAGCAGCTGGGAGATGCTTCCCAATGGGTGCTAAGGGAGTGGGGAGAGGACCAGTGAGAAGGAAAAAAATGTTGATCAAAAGGTACAAGGTTTCAGTCACACTGGAAAAGCAAATGTTAGTACTCTGTGTCACTGAATGGTGACCACACGTCACAGTATATTTTGTGTTCGTTATACATCTCAAAGTTACTGGAAGGATGAAGTTTTATCCTCCTAACCATGAAAGGTAAGTCAGTGAAGCCATACACCTGTTAGCTCAACTGACTCTCTAGAACACATGCATAGATGAAAATATCAAACTGTGTCACATAAATGTAATTAGTAATTGTCCATTAAGAATTAAAACCAAAAATGAGAAAGGTTGGGGATCCAGCAGCGTTGATACAGTTTCAGATTCTGTGTTAACGAAACTATTATAAAATACAAACAGCACTCAGAAAACAAACCTGTAGCATTCAACACATTTAGGAAACCTCTGGTATTTTCCTTAATTAAGAAACCCATTGGAAGGTGTCAAGGTATCCCATAATGTAGATGAGCATAGTCTGTTCCTCAGACATCAGGTTTCAATAGCAGTTTCCAAAACCCACAGAAAGCAAAAACTCGTCCATAAGGTCTCAGATCAGCTAAGACAGAAGCATCTTTCTTTCACATAGTTAAAGATGCATTTTAAAGGTTTCTGATGGTGTTGTGCTCAATATGTGTCAATATTTATCAAGGGATTACAAAGCAAGCAAGAAGTTAAACAAACAACCATGAATGTATTTGTCATCACAGCAACCAAGGCACTTGTTTTCAGTCCTCCCGTGATTAAGTATGGTCTTGGAAACGTACATAAAAGTGTAAAACATTTCTATTGGGGGGGGGGAGGGTCTGTGAGGACAAGCGCCCCCTAGTGGTGGGCGGCACTGACCTCTGCGCTCTCCACCTCTTGGTAAAATTCTTGCTTTCCCAGAAGCCCCTTGTTTCCCCGGGGAGATTTAATGAGCCAACCTAATGTTCAGATCCTGACCAATCAGAGAGATCTCTTAGCCGCTGCCTGTTTAGTTAAAAAGGCCCATGCTGTCACATTTGGGGGTCGCCATTTTGAAAAGTGGCTGACCCTCGCATGCTGGTTTGTTCTGCAGAATAAATGTGCTCTTGCACTTTGCAAGCGTGGTCTCGGTGGCCCTTTGGGGGTGATTCACAGTCCCTACAGGTTCCTAGTTCTTATTTTTAAGAGTGTACACAATTTCAATAGAAATCTTAAAAATCATTGACTAACAAGCAAAACTTTATTTTTCTTACCCCATGACTCCAAAAGCACACTTGAGCACTCAGAAAAAGATGGGATAGTCACAACCCACAGCCACAGTGACGGGCTCAGCATCCCTTATGCCTACCTACATGTCCAACTGCCTTGTGGATATGGACTACATTTCAATATGAACACACCTGACTTAAAAAAACAAACAAACAAAAAAAAAAAAAAACAGCTCAGCATTTGAAGCCAACATGGTGCATTTTAAGCCCATTTTTAAATCGTATTTCCTTGAACCCCAACAGAGATGCTGAAATGGCCAGCTTGACTACCTGGGAGCTTGCTATGACAGAAAGACTTCCCCCCACAATGAGGAAGTGCCAGGGACTGGTACCATGGGTCAATAGGTAAAGGTGCTCTCTGCCCCGCCTGAAGACCTGAGTTCAATACCCCATACCCACACACATGATGGAAGGAAAGAACTGAGTCCCATACGTTGTCCTCTGGCCTCCACATGAAAGTCATGACATGAACATGCACACACACAGAGAGGTGGGGGGAGATAAAAGAAAGACAGCAATCCAGAAAGAACTTGCTCATAAACAAACAAATAGTCAAAAATAAAAAATAAAAAACCGGATAGCAGGAAAAAACAGATACTACAAGCTTTCATTTATATGCAACTATAGTTAATAACAACATACTACACATTTTCAAACTTCCAAAAGGGTAGATTTCGAATACGTTCATTACAAATAAGCATTTAAGTTGCACAGTTCAATCATAACGTTGTTCACCGTAAATATTTACTAGATGGGTCTGGACAGAAACAAGGTCTTACATAGCGCAGGCTGTCCTCCAGCTCTCCACGTAGTGAAGGATAGTTTTGAACTTCTGATGGTGCTGCCTCCTCCTCCCAAATACTGAGAGTACAAGTCTGCACCACAACACCTGTTTTGTGCAATGTTAAAGATAGAAGCCAGGGCTTCATGCACGCTAAGCAAGTGCTCAACCACCTGACCTACAGGCTCAACGGCAAAAGGAAAAAAAAAAAAGTTTTAAAAATTACGCTGGAAAAATAAAAATTCAAATCTTATTTCTTTGATCCAAAAGGAGATTGTTGTTAAGTTAAATTATTTTAGCCATGCTCTAGGCACAAGTGTCCTCAGTGCTTCATACCCACGCCCCAGCAGAACAAGTGTGGTATGTGAGACCAGTATACTTTTATATGTTAGAACTAATAACTAGTTCTAACTAGGCTTATGGTTTGAATGTCTTTTTAATCATCTGGTTTTTTATTAATTCATTTTGTTTATATTTTGCAAAAATATTGATATATCAGCTTAGATTTTTCAAAAAAAACTACTTCACCACAGAAGCCTACAATGTACATGCCACTGCTTGTCAAACTTGGAGTGGTAAAGTAATCTGCAGTTGTTGAGGGTCTGGATTCAAATCCAAATTCCTGTCTTTAGTGGCCATTCCACACCTGACATCCTTTCTCCTTTCTAGCAATACCTGGGTACTGAGTCCTACATTTTCATCACATGGAACATTTTGTCTTTAAGACCATCAAGGAAATTATGTTTTATACTCAAACACCATTTTCCTTTGTATGGAAATTATGAACTAATTGTCTATGGCTCCTTTTATACACTTTCTTTATTCTTCTTTATATTTTTAACTTCTTAAATCTTCACAATATTAAATAACATTTACTTTCTTTTCATATACATATATATCTCCCAATGTTGCCCGACTTCACTTCTATAAAGATCTTTTGCATGTTTTAGACATAAGATAGAGGGCTTTGACTCTTTGCTTAGCTTTTTATTTTGAAGTAACTTTAAATTCATTCTAATTGAGCACTCAAAAATATTTACAAAAAAAAAAGGTAATTGTATACTGGTCCAAACCACTGAAGCTTCCAAACCACTGAAGTAGAGTATCTTCTATACAATGTTCTCTTACGATAATGCAATAAAATCAGAAGTAATAGCAGACAGAAATCTAAGTCTTCTCATATAATTAAAATTCTAATTAAGTTTTTTGTGGGAATGGTGTTTATGGGGTAATGTGTAGGTATAAATGCATTCATTGGGTCAGGTAAACATTGAAAATAACCTCCTCATTGTTCATACCAAAAAAATGGCTAATGAGTAATATAGGAAACTCAAAGTGTGTTAAGCAAAATCATTGAATATAAAGATAATGCAATACAAAAGAAAGAAGAGGGAGAGGGAGGGAAGAAAATTGGGGGGGATTATTATAGAATATAGAGAAACATTTAATCCTTTAATCCAACAGTCTGGCTGTTCTAGCGTAGAAAGAATGTTAGTACACACCTTTAATCCCAGTATTCAGAAGACAAAATCCCCAAGACAGACACAAGTAGAAGCAGAGGAGGAAGCAGAGACAGGAAGCAGAGCTCAGAAGAGTCAGTGTCAGACAGGAAGTAGTGTCTGAGATGAATCAGAGTGAAGAGCAGGGAAAGTGATAAATCCGAGGAAGAGTTAGCAGAGTGAGTCAGAGTGAAAATTCACCTAACTCTCACAATATAAAAACAGGCTCTCAGTTCAGAGAGGCAGTCAGTTAGATAATCAGTCAGATAAAACACAGAGGCAGTTCATCAGGAGGAGAGTAAGTTTGAGAAAAAGAGTCAGCTAATAGTGAGAGTCAATTTGAAGAGCAGTTCAGTCAGAGAAGTTGCAGGAGTCAGACAGAGTCAGAAGAGTTTAGTCAGAATCAGTCAGCTGGCTCAGAAGGTAGGTTTGAACCAGTCAGCTTGGAGAAGAGTTTGAGCTAGAACAGTAAATGAGTTGAATCAGCCAACAGGAAGAATCAGTTGAGTTCAGTACATCTCTGAGTTCAGAAGGAGCTAGTCAGAGTAAGCTCGGTCAGCAATAAGTCTTGGAGGCTGAAACATTCTAGGTTTAGGTTTGAAGATTAGATTGTATGGAGGCAGAAGTGTTCCAGTTCTAGGCTTCAGACTAGATTGTACAGAGACTGAAACCTTCTAAGGACTGGGAACTGAATTAGCCAAAGAATAAACTGCCATTTGCCCTGAATCTACATCTACAATAGAAGATAGGTGGAGTTTATTACAAGATATAGTGAGATATATTCAAGAGTAGGAGTAGACAGCAGTCAAAGGGACCATTGTGGCAATCTATATTTTTAAGTTTTATTTTTAATTATGTGTATGTGTGTGTGTGTGTGTGTGTGTGTGTGTGTGTGTGCATGTGAGTACAGGTGGCCAACAGCATTGGATCCCCTGAAACCACTTACGAATGGTTGTGAGCCACCCTGTGTGGGTGCTGGGAGCCAAGCTTCAGGTCTTTAGATCCAAACTTGAGTCCTCTACAAGGCCACTAAGTACTCATAACTACTCAGCCATTTCTGCAACTCCAAACAACCTACATATTAAAGACAGTTTTATGCTCTTTTTCACACATATATATTGTTTCTATTTGGCCTATACTCATTGCACATGGTCCTGGATTTCATGAGGACATTTTTATAGAATTACATAATGTGCTTTGAGGATATTCCTCCCCCTCCCCTTCTTCACTGTTCCCCATCCTGTCGTTGCCTTTTATTCCCTAGAGAGTTTCATTTTTACTTTCATATTTTAAAGTATCTATATAAAATTAGAATCAATAAATGAGAGAAGACATCTGATATCTCTCTGGGATTGTCTTTATTCACTTAATGTAATTATCTCCAGTTGCACACACTTTCCTGAAGACCACAAAGCTTCATTCTTCTTTACAGCTGAAAAATATCCCATTGTGCATATACACCATCTTTGCTTTGCATTTGTTTGCAGGGGGAAGAGAAAGTCCTGAGTTTGTGTTGTGGACACAGGCACAGCCATGTCAGGGAACCAGAACCTCAGACCACAGCAGTATGGAAAAGCCTCCCCACTGGGAGTCTTAGGGGATGGCAAAGGCTTTCCCTGGTCCATGTGTGGATGCTGACAGTGTTTGCAGAAAATGCACACCACAGTTTTCTTCGCCCAGATATTCACTACCTCAAGACTGCTCCCCTCCAGAGAGTGCTCCTACCAAGATACGTTAAACTGTCTTCTTGAGGCAGCTTTATCCCACAAACCCCGCCTCCTTGCTTAACTTCATGAAATAGCTCAGCTCCATTCAGTTGTGTGCAATAACCCTGCCTTTCCGTTCAACTCTAGATAGTAAGCATGCTGAGTTTATAGCATTCCAAGGCGTTTCCGTCAGAGAGCCCAGTCTACCCATCCTACATATCTCTCTGTCTCTCTCAGTCTCTTTCTCTCTCTCTCCTTTCCTCCCGCCTCTCTCTGTCTTCTCTTCATCCCCTCACTGCCCCAGTCAGATCCAAAACTCTGGAGGTGTGTAAGAACTCAGCACTATCCCTCTATTGATGGACACCTAGTTTGGTTTCACAGCTCAGCTGTTGTGAATTGTGCTGCCAAACACAGATGCATAGGTGTCTCTGTGGTATTGACTTGGAGTCCTTTGGGCAAATATCCAAGGGTTGTGTGAGAGAGATGTTTCATAAGGTCACTAACCCTATGGGGCAATACTTCCTTTTTCTGCTCCCTTTTAACCGGACTTATCTCTTAAAAGCTGGTCCCCAAACACACTCACGTTGTGGGTTTGGACTCAACCCTATGAACTTTGAGAGTCTCCAGAAGAGGGATTTCTGCTGCTGCCTTTGCCTTTGAAATGCTTGCTGATTTTTTAACATGAGTCAAAACCAAGCAAAAAACAGTGATTTGGAGCATTTAGCAGCCTCATGGACTTGGGAAACATAGGTTGCAGCATGAGGTAGTCTAAGGCAGGCAGAAGTCAAAAGGAATGTGTCTCAAAGAAGAGGGAGCTTTTACACGCTGTATTGCGTGTTTCCTACTGCAGCTCCTGATATGGTAAATTAACATTTTAAGTCTCTAACTTCATCATAGTTTTATAATGTATTTGCTAAAAGCCATCAGCAATATTAATCATGAAATGCCAATAATCTTAGTTACTGAGTCAAAAGAAATGTTCTTTAACAATATTACTTTTCTAATTTAACGTTTGTTTTCCCTTGAGAAACAAGTGTGCTATTTTTCATTTGCCTAGTTTTATTATAAATACAGGGTTTATTTAATCAAGCGCTCCAATATATCTATCTAAGGTCTGCGAAGATGGTTTCAAAATAGTCAAATACGTGATGTACTGATTCCATTCTTTTTTTTTTTTCTTTGAAATTCCATTCTCATAGCCCTCTGAGCTCCTTGCATTGTTTTTTTTTTCCTGGTAGCTTCAGGCCAGTAGGTCTGATTATTGAAGTAGCTAGACAGATAGTACGTACAGCACTGATACACTGGACCACAACGACGTTCACATTCTGAGTGAGACAGGGTGGAATGATATAGGATTTCATCACATTACTCAGAACAGTAAGCAATTAAAAACTCAAGAATTGCTTATTTCTGAAATTTTTTCATTTAATGTATTTTTACTGAAATCAAGTAAAGCAAAATTTTAAGCAGGGGAAGGAATGTGATACTATTCACCAATCACTTGTAGGGATAGTAGATCTGTTTGAGTTTTCTTGTAATTTGAGTCATATTAAAAACACTCCACCTGACTGAAGCTCAGGTATGTGGAAAAGGAAAGCTGTGTGTGCTCCTTTGAATGTGCTGTAAACTTAAAACTGCCTTGAAAAAATAATCATTGCAAATAGAATAAAAGAATACTTCTAAAAGGCTAACTAAAAATTTGAATAAAAATTTAAATATAGTACATGTTAATATTTTGTAGAGGAATAGCCCTGTGTGAAAACTAGGAAGGGTCTACATTCCAGAATGTATTAAGGAATATATAATGCTATTAAGCATAAGACTGTGTGGTCCGGATGGAATATAGAAATAATGTTAAGAATGTTGGTGCACAAATTTAATCCCAGTATTCAGAAGGCAGTGGCGGCCCACACCTTTAATCCCTAAGACAGAAACAGAATGTGGAAGCAGAGCTCAGAAAGAGTCAGTGTCACACAAGAAGTGACCTCTGAGATGAGTCAGTGAAGGACAGGCAAAGTGACTAATCTGAGGACACGTTCAACTCTCACGATATAAAGGCTCTCAGCTCAGAAGGGTCAGTTACAGCACTGAGTTATAGCAGGAAGTTATGAGGTGAGCAGTCTGAAGCAGGAAGGATGGGGGAAAGACACAAGAGGCAGCTCAGCAGAAGAAGTCAGTATCAGACAGGAAGAGTGAGTCAGTTTGAAACTGAGCAGAGCAGTTCAGTCTGAGGCAGCCAGAGAATCAGCCAGAATCTGCCAAAGTCAGAAGAGTTTGGTCAGAAACAGTAAGCCAGCTCAGAAGATCAGTTTGAACCAGTCAGCTTATAGAAGAGTTTGGGCCGGAACAATGAATGAGTTGAGTTGAACCAGAAGTCAGAGTTCAGAAGGAGCTAGTCAGAGTTGGTCAGTCAGTAGTAAGTCTCAGAGTCTTAAATGTTCTAGATTGTACAAAGGCTGAGCCTTCTGGTTCTAGGTTTAAGAGAAGATCATATGGAGGCTGGAAAGCTCCAGGGTTCCAGTACTAAGAACTGATGATTTAATTAGACAAAGAATAAGCCCTGTCTGAAACAGAATCTACAACTACATCTGGCATGTATCTACGTCTACAATATTTTCCTTAGTTTTCTGTTTTTGAAGAATACATACCCAAAACAGGTAATATACCTTCAATGTAGTCAGACTGATTATAAACTGTTATAGACAAATTTGGACATAGTCTTGATGTTAAATATTAATCCAAATTCTAACAAGCTCTCACAGCTTGCAGTTTTTGCTCAACATTATAAGATTTTGAAAAACAGCTTTCATTCATTGATTTGTTTTAATTGTCATATAGTAAATGTATTTTGCAATAATTCGCTATTCTGCTTTTGAGGAGTTTGCATTTATGTGTTACTGTGTGTGTGCGTGTGTGTGCACACGTGTGTGGGATTGCACAGAGACCAGAAAAGAGGAACTAGTGTCCTCCCCTATCACTTCCATTTACTTTGCTTTTATATTTACTTACTCATTTTGTTTTATTTATTAGCTATTACTTTGAGGCAAGATCTCTTTCTGAAGCTGGAACTCATGTTTTCTCAGCAAGGCTGGAAGTCAGCGAACCCTAGTGATCCTCCTGTCTCTGCCCCTCTGAGAGCCGGGATTACAGGCGTGCACCCAGGGCTGGCTCATTGCGTGGATCCTGGGATCTGAATGCTAAGCCTTTATGACTGTGCAGTCAGCACGCCTAACCCCTGAGCCATCTCCCGTTGTAATCTAGCTTTTTGTTTTGTTGTTTTTGTTTTTATTTTTTTCTTGAGATAGGGTTTCTCTGCTGTAGCTCTGGCTGTCCTGGAACTCACTCTGCAGACCAGGCTGGCCTCGAACTCACAGAGATCCGCCTGCCTCTGCCTCCCAAATGCCGGGTTTAAAGGCATATACTACTACTAACCATAATCTCGTTTTAATGGGTTGTTTTATGTGGCATCCCACATTTTCCCATTACATCAACACCACTAGAAACATTCCTGTACACGTGTTTATGTGTTCTAAACAAAAATGGTATGTGTGTAAAAATATATTGAAGCTCATCTTCTGTATGAGTTGGTAGAGCTAACCAAAATTTTAAAAAATTAAAATGAAAATTTAAAGTAAGACTTGCCTCCTCAATCTGAGCATTTAGAGCAGTGAAAAACTAAAAATATGTAGGTGACCATCGGGGGACCGATACAGTAGATCCGTCTCCGATTGACTTCTGAGAACTACACTCTCTACCCTGATGCTCCCCAAATTATGGAACTAAAAGAAGGGCTCCCCTGGGGATGATTTTAGGTATGAAATAAGACTGTCAGTGGTCACAGAAAGACATAGTCAGGCACTGCCACCAGCAGCCTAGGGAGCCCTCTTCCCCCTCAGGGCAAACAAGCTCCTGGACTATACACAGAAAAAGAATTTTAGTACTAGCAAAAGTGTACCAAAATTAATGAAGTTCATTAAGTATTTAAGACAGGGATACATGTAGGAAAAGAACAGGACACACCCTCCCCAAGACCTGGCTTTCTCTCTAAGTTAGACTACTACACCAACTTCTGTAGGGTCGTGCCTATCTAACGAGCACTGACGTCACACTTCCTCATCCAATGAGGAGACGGTGTTCCATCTGTCCGTGGAGAGGAATTCCCTCGGTCCTCAGAAGCCGGCAGCCCTCACTCTCTGGACTATCCTCTTTGGATTTTTTTCTTCACAAGGACATTCTTTTTCAACTGAACTGTCATTTTCCTCTGTCTTTATTACTCTAAGTGCATTGTCTTCCTTTGTCATTCTTAATAGCCTATAAAAACCATTCATTTATAAGATTTCATGGTTTTGATAAAATATCATACACGAGATTCTCTCCCATTTTTATTATCTCGCCATACCTGAGGGCATATTATATCACCTCATTTCTGTTGGATCTTTTGCCCTCTTATCTCTTGATATTGTTTACTACTAAACATTTTAATAGTTTATTGATTACTTCAGAGAACAATCTTGGGTGTGGGTGGTGATTTTTTTTTCTTACCACATTATATTACGTTTGCTTTGCTTTCACTTTGACGTGGCAGATGCGTGGTTTCTGATTTTCCTACTCCCTTTTACCTTTGTTTGTTTTCTTTTTCCCAAGCCCTTGAGTTGGATTCTTTGCCCTTTATTTTCAAACCTGTAGCTCCAATCGCATCTAGAGCCACGGTGTCTTAAGTAAGTGCTGGCAATAGCCCGAAAGCTGCAAACCCACTTGCTACGTTCGCTTCTAAATTATTTATAACTGCAGTGTTGATTCCCTTTTTAGAATTTTTTAGGATTTTGGAAAAAAGTATTTGTTATTGCTAATATCATTTGCATTGTGTAAAAATATTATGTCCACTATCGTTTCAATTTTGGAAAAAAAATTATTTTACGTTAACTTTTTTTATAATATATGGTAAAATTTATGTGACGGTCTATGTATTTTGAAACCAATATGTATGTTGTCATTACCTCAATAATTAATATATCAGTCACAATGATTAATATTCAGATATTTTATTTTTATTTTTGGTTTTCATAATCTATTGATTCTTTAAAGACATCCTTTTTTGGTCCCAACATTACTTCCTTCAATAAACTATAAGTAGTGTCAAAATCGGTTTCTTCACCCTTGAATCACCAGGCCTTCAAGTTGATTACCTAAGATCTGTAGGCAAGCTATGCACATTCAACTAGCTGTTGTGTGTTCTGGAAAACTTCAGTTACAATATGTGAGAACTGGCCACAAAATACCAAAACTGAAGAAAAGGGAAAGTAGATACCAGACCCGGCATGATCCCATTTACGAGGACTTGACTTTACTGAGGAAAACAATTTATCAGAGTTGACAACGAGCCTGTATTCGAAAATTCGTGACTTGGGTCAGAGGAAGCGGCGTCTGCTGTGGTCAGGACACAAGTGACTGCTATCCAGCAAGAATAACTTGTTCATCTCACACTGACATCAAAGAGCCGGAGCACTCTGCTGGAACTGACAGCACGAGGGTCCAGTTGTGAGCGCCACACGCATCTCAAGTCGTTTTGTCTGTCTACAATGCATTGGAGAGGTGTTGGTGAATCAGGCCAGGGCGGCGCGGGGCCAGATCATTGCAGTCGTCTCTGCAGAGAAGCCTCAGTCAGCATTTTCAGCTTCTTTGACTCCTGCTTGTTGGTGGTGTGTGGGTTGTGCCTCTACGGCAAATGGACTGACTCATCCCAACAACACCATTCTGTCTTAAGCAGTTCCTTAACGGCAAAGGCTTTGTCTCTATCATCAACATCTCTAGAACCCAGAGTCCCGAGGCCATCCTAGGTGCAGAGTGTTCGTGGGATGAATGAATGAATATTTCACTCACTAAGTAGACGGGCCATTTTTACCTACCTTTGTATCTATTGATTTTGTTGACAATTTTGTACACGTGTCCAATGCATTAGGATTACCCTCTCCCTACATCCTCTCTTATCCCCTTCACACCCCTATGAACCCCTCCTCCTTGAGCTAGTACCTTTCTCAGATGCATGCCTTTGGGGTTTGTCCTGTGACCCGTTTAGAATATCAAGGGCCATCTGTGTAACTATTAGACTGTAGCCATCCACTGAAGCCTAGTGGGGCCATCGCTAGGTACACAGCTGAAGGCAATAGTTATCCCTCTCCCTGAATCTATGGGCAGCAAGTAGCTCTGCAGCGAGGGCTAGGAGCCCTCAGCCCTTCCTCCATCATTGCCTGACTATTGACAAGCTCGTTCTTATTTTTTGAACTTTTAAAACTTTTGCTTGTGTTTGCACATTTTGCGTGTGTGTGCTGTGCGGGCCGTGCATGCTTGGAGGCCAGAGGACAACTTGAAAGAACTCACTCCTTTCTTCTACCATGTGAGAACCAGGGATAAAATCCAGAAGTCATCAGGCTTGGCAGCAAGTGCCCTCACCCACTGAGCTACCTGACCAGCCCAGTGGGCCCATTCTTGTGCAGACAGAAGGCTGGCATCTAAAGCTGCTATGAGTCTGTGATTGTCATGGCTCTGTGTCAGCTCAGGAGATAACATGTAGATGGAACCCTACTTCCTACCTTCTGATTCTTGCATCCTTTTGACCCCTGAGCCTCAGAGGAAATGGTATAATTGCCTTGCTCGGGACTGAGTCCTTCACCTCCAGTTGTTCTCAGTATCTTGGGCAGCTGTGTGTCTGCATTCAACGCCATTCCCTGAAAAAAGGTTTCTCTGACTAGGGCTGAGACTAGCATATGTCTATGAGTATAAGCATAAATCTTCAGACGGCATCTTGATGCGGTTTCAGTTTGCTGAACAACAGACATTCAGCTGACGGGTCATTTTTAAATGATCCGTTTTAAATGTATCCATAGAACAATGTGAAGCCTGCCTTCATTTTTAGACCAGGTGCCTTTTATACAGAGAGGAGCTAGCAAATCATTTTCAATGCCTGAACTATGCAAACTAACCTTATCAAAGTAGAAACAAGTATTCTGTTGTGATCTCATCACTGTGTATGGGGGAGCCATAGAAAAGGGTTCCTGGTGTCCATGATTTTTAGAAGCTTAGAGGTTGAAATGCTCCCCTCCCAGTCCAAGTGTGGCTGACTCTCATGTTATACCATCTAGGTCAGGAAGTGACCTGGTTTGGGCTGTTGGTATTCACTGAACGTAAAGAAGTGCTAATACCGGATCTGCCTGGCCTTCTTGGCCTCTCCTCTAGTCATTTCTTATCTTCTCGACTCAGGCCTGAAATGCAGATTTTGTTTTTTCCCATACAAGTGTAAAATCCAACTTTGCCTTTTGTTGTTGTTTGTTTTTCAATCTGTGCTTTTCAAAAGCTAAAGTCAGCTCTCTCATCCACACGACCCAGAGATCCCTGCAGGATCTAGAACTGACTGATTCCAGGCCTCGCGGATATGCATTTTGGAAGCACTCCAAGCTTTCATAGTGTTCCCAGCCATACAAAGCACTTTACAGGTCAAGGGATGTATGCGTCTTATCCATGAGGAATCTGGGACTTTGCATAAGGTGGCACTTGAGAAGCAATGCTTACTCCATGCTGTAGAGAGAACTGGCCTTTATCCTATCATGGAGCTCACATACTGCTGCAGATGGAGTTCCCTGAGGAACAGGCTCTCATCAGGGTTTGTCATTTACTAAGGAGAAAGAGCCTCCCTTGGCAATGACCCATGAAGAAGGGCAAGGAAGGCAAGGCCCATGGAAAAACTAAGCACAGACAGAGGCTAACCAATACTTGAGCTGCCTCCATGAGGAGCCCTGGGTGACAATTGAGCTTGAGGAGTTGCCCAGGGTGACAAAGATGGCAATGATTTTACACTCCTGTGCCAGTCAATCATTACATTTAGGGAAGCCTGGGAAGGGACGCGACATCATTGAGATGATTCTGCAGCTGTGACAAACCCTGAAGAAATTGACCACTAACAGCTGTCCGGGGTCAGAATTCCAAGCAGGTGAGGTAGCCATGAGAGGTGCACCAGCACAGCCACACACGGCGTGATCTGGGATGCACGTTCAGAAGTCGTGACATCAGGACTCAATCTCTAGGGCCTCAAGGTCCTTCTCCGCTCCTTGAAGCCGCTTTAGACCTTCAAGGGATGCTTGCTTTTATAGTTGCTTGCCTATATATTTCAATTACATTTGCCTGGAGGCGTTTAAAACTGGGAAATTCTCTACATTTATCAACATACTTCAAAATATCAATGTAAACCTATTAGCCACCGGAAAAGAAAGACCTTCTTCACTTATTCCCTTAACTTATTCACTTAACCTCTGTCAGTAATGTCTTCCATTCAAAACAAAAAGGAAATCTGACCTCATAGACATACACTAAAGCTCAATGAGTGGAACATTCTTCAGGCTGTTTGTAACATGGAAATGGAATGCTACAATTGGATCTTTTAAGTTTCTGTGAAATTCGTGTCTCGCAACTCACTCCTCCTACTCTATAGGATAACATATCGAAAATTAATATTTGCTAGTATTTTTAACCAATCTTATCATAAAATTATTTAAATTTTAGTGGTCTGTTGAGTTCACAATGACATAGACAGCTTTCCCAAAGTTCTAAGCTTTGTTTGAAAGCTTGAATTTTACCATTAGAAAAAAAAACAAAAACAATTGTTTTCCTTAAAGTGACAGGTTCATTTCATTTAACTTCTAGGATTATCTGCCAAATACTCAAGTCTGAGTAACCATGATACAACCGTCAATCTTTCAAGTAGAAGTGATATTTCGTAGAAAATGGAGCTACCTTGGTTTGTAAAATAAACCACCCCGCTTGTGTTTGGGAAGCCACCGTACTTTGATCTGCAGCAGCAGCGTGATTAATTTCCACATCATCAATAGAATAAAGACACGAGGTTAGGATTAAGATTGAGCAATATCAGTAACGTCCACGGCTTCATCATGAGCACCCCACGAAAGTGACAGGGAGCACAGCTCACACGGCTGTGTGGCGCTGTGGATGCTTCCACGGTGACCCACCACGGTCTTTTCTTCACCATCAGTGCCTCAGCCAACAGACTAGAAAACACAAAGGGTTTCTGAGACTTGTTCTGTCAATAAGTTGACCGCGGAAGCCCGTAAAAAGATCTCAGTGACCCTTGGAAGTTCACATATTATGCTAAACAACAACTGGGGGACAGCTAAAGTCCAATCCAGGCAGGCTGGGAAACCTCACCGCGACGGACTGGACACACTTGTGAATAGCACTGCCCTTGATTCTGTATTTCTTTCCTCCTTCATCCATGAAAAACGTGCTAAAACCAGAAGATGCATTCAGGAGAGCACCCTGCTTTTCCCTCTCAAAGGAAGGATGTCTCTGAGAGTCCCTGTGGGATTTGAGGCCCCCCTCTAGGAAAAACAGGATGTACCCACAGCAGTGTGCTCTCAGAAAAACAAAAAACAAACAAAATAACCCTTGAGTGCTGTGATTTGTGCTAAGTTATTAGGCCTATGGAAATTCTTAGTACTTAAAACAAAAAATTTTTTTAAAGAACTTAAAACTCAACATAAATTAGGAGGTGGATAAGAAAAAGAAAATGTTTTTTTTTCCCCCCAACTATTTCATGTTTACCAGGAGGAAGAGAAGAAAAGATTTAAGTGTGTATTTGGGGGTCTAAGTTACTTCAGAAAACAATCTCTCTATTAATATGTATGAAAAGAAATTTATAGCAACTATCATGAAATACAAAGCAACCAGGAATAAATTCATTTAATAAAAGAAATTGAGTGTGCTGTATAGATCCCTAGATGTTCCATTTAAAATATCTCTCCAACTTAATCTAGTTACCTAGTAGCAAGGCAATTACACATTGAAGATTTAGGGTCGATACAGATTTAGGGTTCAGTTGTGATCTTAGACGCTTCTCACAAAACACTTCTTATGGAAAGCAAGCCCCTTGGCAACCTTTGCATCATTGTGTTCAATTAAGTGACAATTTATTCTGTTTTTGTTTGTAATGGGGATCGTCATTTACTGTCATTACTGGTCCACCAGAGAATATTCTCTTTACTTTTCTCTTCAGAATAAATCTAAGCCATCTAGAGTTTGCTCTTCTCAGCCACGGAAAAGCTTGTGACTGATGGAAAGCCAGCTCCATCTAGCTGTCCGTCTAGTACTGTTCCTCCATCCACACCCGTCAGAGGACTACTATACATCATCAAAGCCCAGCTTTGCTGAACTAGATCTTTGCCAAATGGACAAGATCTGAGATCTGGAGTAGAAAAACTTTTAAAGATGCTGACGCTTGTTCATTTATCTCTACTGTATTTTTCTCCTTTTTCCCCTTGACCATGAAGTTGGTTATTCTGAGGAAAGAGTCTAAAATCGTACTGCAATACGCACGCAAATACAGACACTTTGTCTCCTTGATTAAGTTTGAAATCTGGGCCTAGTATTTCAGGAAGGTTAAAAGGCAACCTGATTAGGTGTTCAAATTGTATTACATGTGAGATTGTTTACTGTGTGCATATGGGTCTTTATCAAAAAAATGCTAAGTGGTTCTCCCGAGACATCGAAAGAAGCGTTCTCTAGTCTCTCTTGTTGAAATCAATCTAAAAATATTTAGCATGTGGAAATGGTGTGATACCCGCATGCATCTTTATTAGACCGTGCCAATATTAAAGAGATTTACCACAAAACAGTTCTTGTTGCACATATTTCCTACACTGTTATTATTAAATTATTCTCAAATTTGTAAAATTGAGAATAAACTCTCAAATCCATGCTCTGGAGCGAGTTAGGGATTCCACTGCTGCCACAGTTTCGTCGCTAAAGAGACGTGCTAACATCTTTGTGAATTCACTAAAACCACCATTTCACTTCAAAGAGCTCTACATACATTTCAGAACACGCGGTTTTTAACACATTTTCAGTGCGTGCCCATCAGTGTTTCGTTTTGCTCTCTCCCAGCTTTGCCCCTCCTCACAAACAATAAAGCGGAGGGGCAGTCAGGTAGTCTAACAAAGCTCCACATGGTGAGCACATCACACCACGGTCTTCATTCAAGTAGTAAAATGCGCTCTAAGGGACGAAAGACTATCTGTAAACATAAGTATGATTTCATATATCGCACAGACTTTTAAAAGCAGGACACACCCATCAGATGTGCTTTCTTAGATTGTTCCGTGTCCTATCTGGCTCAAAATCCTGTATATAAAGGAGGTCATGAGTGAGATCTACTGAAGCTACCCATCTGTCCAGGTTGGATGTGTCCCATAATGCACTCATTCGTTTCTATCCACACAATACAATTTTGCAAGTCTACGACAAACACACAGTTCTACAGTGAGCTATGTCCTTGGTCCCTTAGGAGAAAACATGTCTTCAGATTTCCCACCCATAAGCGTTATAGAAACAACGTAAAGAATGATGGAAAATAGGCTTTAATTTTCTTTAATTCTCTTCAGGGTTAAGGCAAATGCCTTTGTTAAAAGTCATTGACATTCACTGATACTACTGCATGATTCTGATCGCCAGAAAAACTAGCAGAAAGAGACACACTGAAGAACGAGTTGCGGGTTCTGGCAATCAGAAGTAAGACATAGCACCATACAACATGGAGGGCAATGAGGAGGGCCTCGAATACTAACAGCAGAGAGAGCATGCATCTGGAGTTAGGTGAGGCTGTCTGCTGACTCCCAGCACTGCCATCACTGGTGCATAGCTATGAACAGCACAGTTGCTAATTTTCGTTTATTATTTTTTTCCACAGACAAACTGGAAATGCAAAACAAACAAAAATCTCCAACACACAAGTTCTGAAAAACAGCTTCAATCTTTCCCAGGATAAGGACATGTCCCATCTTAGCTCAAAAACTGAATCATATTTTGGTCACACACACAAAAGGAGGACTTTCTAAGCCATCCCGCCTACAGGGTATATTCACAGAATTCACACCAGATACCGGAGTCTCTAACACGTTCCCTTACCAGGCCAATGAGTCCAACATAAGCAGGATGTTTCCAAACTCGTGTCTTCCTTCTCTCTTTTCTATTAGCACACCCTTTCAGTTTGTTGCCTTCTAAATACATCTTTAAAGATTTGTATTAACATAGAACCACCACTGTGTGTTTTTGACTTTGCTCTTGTTTTTGTTTGCTTGTTTTTTACTCTAAGGAGATAATTTATGGGTGACATTTATTTGACTTTACAGAAGGACTTTAACACAGAAACACCAAAATGGACTCTGCTGGTAAACTATGGTCACTACCCCAGCACATTTTTAGAGTTTGGCAAATACAGGTTTCATTTCTTTCTCTCAAATGCAGAATCTAGAATTTTCTTGAAGACACTAAGGATCTGGAGAGATGGCTCAGGATTTAAGAACACTGGCTGCTCTTTAGAGGACCTATATTCAATTCCCAACACTCACATGGCCGCTCTGACCATCTGTAACTCCAGTTCTAGGGGGATCTGATGCCCTCTTCTGGTCTCTGTGGCATTGCATGTGTATAGAGAACAGACATACAATCAGATAAACATACTTCCACAGAAAACAAAAGCTAAAAAGTCTAAACTGGGCATGGTGGTACACACCTTTATTCCCAGCACTTGGGAAGCAGGGGCAAGTGGATTTCTTTGAGTTCTAGGTCAGCCTGGTCTACATAGTAAGTTCTAGGACAGCCAGGGCTATAGAACAATCCTGTCTAAAAGAAGACAAAAGAAAAGAAGTCTAATTTTAAAAAAGTAAAAGATTGGAAGCTAAAATAGATGGTTGGGTATTTGAGGTGAGAAAGGGGGTCAGGGAGAACACCAAGGGACAAAGAGAGTAATAGGGAAAGACCATTACCAAAATACCTTATCACCATTATGAAAATGTCGTAACCCAAGCTGCTGTTTTATGCAATTAAAACACATATGAAAATAAACTCTCGGGCAGCACTCATCGTCAGTCAAGCACTTAGTCACTGTGTGACTTAGAAATAGATGCCATTTTTTTTTTCAGAAATTACTTTTAAAAACTGTAATGTTGAAACCACCATCATCCCCTTTGAGAGACAGGTGATAACAGCACCACCAAAGTCTATCTTCAGCTGCTTTGTTGAATCATGAACAGAATAGAAAGCAAATTAGCATCGACCGAATTGGCTTTCATTTAGATTAGAATTACCTCTTCTGGTGCTTTTACATATTCACAATATCATAACGATTGATGATTTTTAAATTTCTCCAGAAATCAATCCAGATTATGAAACTTGAATACTTAGTTGTCGCCGATTCGATATCACTCTGGGAATAAGGTGTCATTTTCATTACATTTCTATCTTACATTGATTTTTATCTCATGGTGAGACTCAGACTTGAAGTGGTTCCAATCTCCCGGGGAGATTTCCTAGAAGGGCTGTTTACCCCGGTCAGTCCAGTTTTCAGCCTTGCAGCTCCCACAGTCCTCACAAAGACAACGCTGTACACAGGGAACCAAAGGACAAAGATTATTTCCGAATGCAAGCGTAAGAGCTAATTGAGAAAACCTGAGCACACTGCAGGCAGGCGTACGGTAGCCCTGGAGCCAGGATTAACTCTCACTCACCGTGCACGGAGCTGAGCTTCTCAGCCTTGCACCTGTCAGGATCTGCCTACTCCAAATGCCAAGGTCGTAAAAGTGCCAGAGTAAAAGACGGTAAGGACTCTAACCCACCAGATCCTAATTCTTGTGTATTGTGAGTTCAGGAAAGACATCTAAGCATAAGAAAGAGAAAGGAAGGGTTAGAAAGATAGCACTGTGGTAAGGCACTTTACCGCCATGTGTGACCCTGTTCAATAAAAGAAGAAAGCTTTAAAATTACGAAGGCAGAGAAGGAAAGAGAGAGGGGTTGGATGTAAAGGGAGGGAACAGTCTAGCTAGAGACTTTAGACGTTCCATCTTCTACTACTTAGAAAGCAGTCTGTAAACACAGCTGCCCACTCTCTCAAGTGGTACAGCCTGTGTCAAGACCTATAGCCTTAAGCTGTTGGGTTAGAAAGCCAAAGAGGAATTTTAATCTAATAAGTATGAAAGAACTTAAAGATACAGCATGATATTCCGTTTGAGAGCCTAGACGTTTTGATAATAAGTAACAAAGAAAACAATAAGGACCCAAGACCTGAATGTTAATCACCTGTGCTATTCACTCTTAAAAAGGAAGGACATGTTGACACATGCTACAAGCAGAACGATGGAGGAATTACACCAATTGAAATAAGCTGTTCTCAGAAGACGGCTGCTATGTGGTTTCTTTAGTTAGTGTGTCTGTGAGTAGTTAGATTCGTAGAAGCAGAATGTAGAATGGCTATTGCCAGAAGCTGGGACTCTGAGCCGGGCACAGAAGCTCAGTGTAACAAGACGAAAAGGTTTCGGAGACAGAGGACACAGAGTTGTGAATACACTTAGCCCTACTGAACTGGAAACGTGGATATGAGGGAGAGGTTACATTTATGCTACATATGTCTAGCAAGATGAAAAGTATAAAAACTACTGTTTTTTTAGCCAACTGGTCATAGCACCAGTGATTTTTGTTCAATTGGCCCCCACATGAAAGGGGGTGAAAATGAAACGTTTTGACCACAGCACAAGTCAATGAATATATGGAATCAATTTATCAGCTTAAATTTTCACAAAAGTAACAAACAATTCTATTTTTAAAAAAAATGAACATCCAAACTAATATGCAATACGCTTTAAAGTTGTTCGTGATTATACCTGGAGGGTGGTTGAGAATTAGAGCAGAGAATAATCCTCTGATGTAGAAGCATTGCTGCTATTTGTCACCTTCCCTAAAACTAGTTTTTGCATTTGCATGTGTGCACATTTTTGCCTTAGATTATTTTTTTTCTTTTGGTCTTTCAAATGTGTCTGAAACTAAGTACTTTATACCTCTATTATACTGAAAGGGGAAAAAAGAAACTCATTTGTTTGATTGCAAATACTTAGTGCTGAACAGGAAAACTTGCACTCCTGCTGACAATTCTATGCTGTTTGGCCCAGTGGGATTACACATTTATGAGATATTAAGCTTTAGAAAGAAGAATTGGTAATGGATAGGCTGAAAGAATTTAGTTATAACCCGTAGTACTACTTAAGTACTTTTAGAACAGTCAATTGTGCTATGTTGTCTTAAGATCATGTATAAATAGATAGATAGATAGATAGATAGATAGATAGATAGATAGATAGATAGATAGAAAAATAAATAAATAAATGACAGAAGAACTAGGAGCCATAGCTCAGAATAAAGTTCTTGCCTAATATGCATGAGACTCTGGTTTGAACTCTAACACTGCAAAAGAAAGAGAGACGGGGGAGGGAGAGGGTGAGAGAGAGGGAGACAGAAAGAAAGTAGAAGTTGAACAAAACCACCTCTATTCACAGTTATTGTGATGTAGACGTAGAATTTTCAAACAAGCAGTGGTGTTTCTGAGTTTCTGAGTTGACAAAGAGTTTACCTAATGAGATCACCTGCAATGTCATTCAGGAGACCAGAGAGATTTTTCGTTCACTGTTATTCTTGGGACCACGATGCCCGAAAATGATCTCTCACATGTACCTCAGAAGCAACATCTGGTGTGTATTTGACATCTGGCTTACAGAGTGAGATTCCTAATGCTGTCTGTCAATTTGACAGGATCTAGAATCACTTTGGAGGTAAGCCACCAAGCATATCTGTGCAGGATTACTAGAACAGGGGGCTGAGGTGGGACGCCTGCCTTAACTGAGGAGGGCACCTTCTGAGGGTTAGAATTCCAGACTGCATGAAACCGAGAGCAGGAGCTGAGCAGTAGCGTTCATCTCCCTCAGCTTCCCAACTGTGGATGCCGTGTGATGAGCTACCTGAAGATCTGTCCTCCGTGACTTCCCGTCCATGATGCACTATACCCTAGGACTGTGAACCAGAATGAACCCTTCCTTCTGTGTGTTGCTTTTTTCTGGGCTACTTTATCACAACAGGAAGAATCACTGGTGCAGGGAGAATCAACTGAACGTCCCCTTTTGGGAAGTTTTCTGCATTTCTATGAAAGAAACCCAGTCTTCCTATAATATATCAAAGAACTAACCACCCTGAACAGATTGTTCTATAATCTCATCTTCATAAATTTTTCTTTTTTTCCCTCTTTGCCAACTCTTAGTGCCTCCTCTGAGATGAATAGCTTGCTCTTGTCACAGGAGAACTTGCAGTGGTGCAGCCCCGGACCTCTGGCTCCCCTGCACATGTCCAGCTGAGAACAGGCTTCTGCAGTGGGTCCGGCTTTACCTTGAAGAGTTCAGACATCAGTTCCTACAGCTTGGAGATGAAAATCATCTTTAAACCTGACTTATATCCAAAGAATTAGACAAATCCTGATTTCTGAGCGATGCTGTTTACTCTCTTGATCGGACCAGGTCTTGGAATGTACTTCCTTATCTGTCTTGACCACTTTCCCTGAAGTTGCTGCCCTGCTTTGATTGACTCCATGACTACTGAAGGTTTAGCTCCCAGCTGATATCTAGGAGCACGGGTCTCCAGATGCCTACTTGACTCTTCTCCATCAAACATATTATGTAATACCACACATTGATTCCCATTCATCTTATGATTCACCGTACTGTTCTCTAAACACCAGTCCAAACTCCCACTAGCTATTGCAATGTTCCTGTCTGAAGCCTGAACTGTTTCCACTCAAATCCATCTCACTCCTGGTTCCCTGCATGACCCAGCCTTTTCCATCTCCCACTTACCCCTTGAAGACAGAAATTCTTATCTCCCATGCTCGGATTAGCGACGCAGGACCCTAATGTTACAAACACCAGATTTAAGCACTTTCTTCATCATTCAAATGATTTTTCACAGTCAACTGATGTAAAATGATTAAAATTATAGCCAGGAGCAGACTCCAAGCTATTTCTTCCTTTGCCTGGGAAACATTTTCAGTGCAGTGACTTCGCATTATTCTCTCCCTTAAGGCATTCCTCCTGGACCTCTGAATTCATCAAGAATACAACCAACAGAAATGTCTATCTAGAGGACAACTGGAAAGTAAAGGAAGGTTTTGTGAGACAGCTCTGTCATTGAACTCAAGTAAGAGAAAAGATTTGAAGAAGAAGGAAGAGGAGGAGGGGAAAAGGCAGGAGGAGGAGGAGGAGGAGGAGGAGGAGTCACGACAATTCTTCTTAACTGGAGTTACACCTTGTCAAACCAGACAGAAGACCTACCTTCAAAGGGACAACTGTCTTGTAGGTGTTTGGCTAACTCTTATTCCTCTTTTTACCATGAGCAGCTGTGAAATCTTTTTGTGGTCCTAACTCGTTTGTACTAACTTCTTCATCCCTCAATATTCTGTCTCTCACTATACCATCATTTGTATATAAGTCTTTTTTAGCCTTTAATAGACTTTTCTAAAATACATTTTACCCATTGTGTTATGTTTAGCACATCCGGGGTCTTCCTTTAACTGTCATACGTGCACACCAAGTCAAAGTCATTCTGGTGGTGTTTTTCTGTCCACAACCTAATATAACATTATGGAGAAAGACTTGAAGGAGTTTGTTATGGCATCTTTCGCTAGACAGAAATAGTTTGCCTTCAAGCCAAACCAACCCCAAAGAAAACATTTTCAGGAACTGAAAACATAGTGACTCTTATGCAGAGATGTGCTCCTGAGATTTTTTTGAGTTTAAAGTCTCAAATCTTTCCTTGAGCCCGCTTACTTTCGTCTACTCTCACCTTTTCCTAAGCTCAGCCAGTAGGAATCACAGAAACTGACTCAATTTAGAACTACCCTATACGTTCCAAGATGCTAAGATTGATAAGAATGCATAGGACGCATTATCAAATCAAGCATAAAAGATTGTTCAGTTGATTACTCTGAGAAGTTTCCATGGTATATTTATGCCCCTAATGCAAAATATTTTACAAAAAAATAAAATTTCCTTTAAGGGCTGGTGGATGGCTCAGCAGGTAAAGTGTTTGCTACCAAGATTGACGACCTGATTACAATACCCAGGACCCACATACTGAAAGAAGAGAACCTACTCTAGCAATTGTCCTCTGGCCTACACACATACACACACACACACACACACACACTCACACACACACACACACACTCACACACACACACACATACTCACACACACATACACACACTCACACACACATACACACACACACACTCACACACATACACACACACTCACACACTCACACACTCACACACACACTCACACACACACACACATTCACACACACTTACACACACTCACACACACACTCACACACACACTCACACACACACTCACATACACACACTCACACACACATACACACACACTCACACACATACACACAGACTCACACACTCACACACACACTCACACACACACTCACACACACACTCACACACACTCACACACACATACACTCACACACACACATACTCACACACACATACACACACACATACACACACACTCACACACACATACACACACACACATACACACACACACACTCACACACATACACACACACTCACACACACTCACACACATACACACACACATTCACACACACACTCACACACACACTCACACACACACTCACGTACACACACACTCACACACACACATATACACACACATACACACACACTCACACAGACATACATATACACACACACACTCACACACACATACACACACACTCACACACACACTCACACACACACATACACACACTCACACACACATACACTCCAAAATAAATAAAATGTGCATATATACGTATGTATACACTCATTTTTAAAAGAAAGGAAACGTCTTTGTGTTCTTCCTGGGTCGCAAGGCAATAGCAGGCTAATGAAGATGAGGACTTATGCTTATTAAAAGCTTTATCTTCTGGAGACCTTTATGAGTTCAGTGTGCCCGTAACCTTTTCTAAATCATTCCTCCAGTCTTCTTTTGCCAAACCAGATCAACTGTAGGCTGCACAGAAGTTTTCTCAAAGGCAACGATTTTGTTTTGTGATTTACCATTTTGCACCACACGAATTAGTAAACACAATGGCTGAAAAATACCAATGGGACAGAGGTATAAAGAACTGTCATTAAAAACCCAACAAACAAAGATACAATCTACTTTATTGCCTTAATTTTATTTATATATGCCATTTCCTTCCTTATCTATACAATAAAATGATCTCAAACTCTATAGCTCAAACATTCGTCAAGGTGCACATATCAGAGCACTTAAGTACATCATGGTCTGTCACTCTTTGGTAGAATTCTGGGTAGCAATGTTATTTAAAATTAAGATTGAAACACACAGTTTAATATAGGTATGCAAAAAAAAAAAAACCAAACATCCAGTCAATTAAATGAAGAAAAAGAAAAGTGCATTAAGTATTTGATTGTCCTAGGTTGCTGAAAAATTCAAACACAGTAGTTCCTGTTGGCCATAGAGGAAAAAGCCCAAAACCTTAAGTGGACGCTTGAACTGCAGGTAGTACCATAGGCAGCTAGAATGTTGGGAAGTAAAGCTGCAAACGGAAAGGCATGAGTGAGTCCGTCCATGAAAGTGAACTTCCTCTCCCTTATTCAGAGAGGGTATTTCAATTAAAGCACAAAGATAATGAGTTCTTTATAATTTCATAGTTTCATTTTAAAAAACTTAATTTAAAATTTACACAGTAAAAATCTGTGAAATGAACCAGGCGGCGGTGGTGCACACTCTTAATCCCAGCACCTGGGAGGCAGAGGCAGGTGGATCTCTGTGAGTTCCAGGCCAGCCTGGTCTACAGAGTGAGTTCCAGGACAGCCAGGGAGGGCTACACAGAGAAACTCTGTCTCAAAAAGGCAAAAAAAAAAAAAAAAAAATCTGTGAAATATTACCTTTTTTCTCTTCTTCATAATCTTTGGGGTCAATCAGAGAAAATTAAAATTAAGTGTGGGAGGATCAAAAGTCAGAGCAGAATTATTTTTTCTAAAATTAGGTTGCAAATTGTTACCATTTTCTTCTCTTTCCTCTGTGTGTTCACGTACTGCTTTAAGAGCACACATGTAGAACACATACGATCATTAGCTCAAAGAGCTTCTGTTCCGCACAAGGCTACAAAAGGCGAATTCACATAAGAAATCACTCCTGTGTGTTGTCTAAATTGGCCGAGTCAAAAGCAAACATACGGGAAGTTTAGAAGTCAGTTTATTCTAGTGGGTTAGAGGCACGTTTCCACTAGTAGAGGCCCTGAATGCAATCATCAGTATCAGAAAAAGCAATCGGTTGTTCTGAATTAACTTGAAACCTCTTACTCCGGACTACGGATTAGATTTCCACCCGATTTTCAGTGGCAACCTTCACTGCTGCTTCTTGGGTGGATTACAGGGAGCAGTGCTCCATCCAGATCAAAAGAAAGCAATTGACAGCAGGCTCTCCCCACCCCATAACTGCTGGGAAGTTGAACTTTCTCTCTCAGACTTACTATTCATTTTTTTCCCTCTCACGGGCAGGCGAGGCTTGTTTCCCATGAAATGACCTCAACAAAAGTTCAAGGCCTTGGCATTTTGAGCCTGGGGCCTTTCACTGAGGAAACTGAGTGTTGAGAACTTGATCTCTGATAGTGTCTGCCTATTGTGACGTCTCTCTTGGGTCTCTTCACCCCTAAATTCTTCATTTCAGAATTTAGCTGAGCAGCACTTTCCCTGGCCTGTTTATCTCCGTGTCTGTCTCCCCGCTGGTATTTATTGCTTATCGCTGTAAGTCTTTATTGAATGTAATCTGTTTGGGGATATAGTTGGCATGAAAGATGCTCCACCAAACGAAGTTGTAAAGTATTATACATAAATACTTAATTTCTGGATTTATATATTATCATCATTACTTATTTACCACTGTACGTACCCAGGACACCTTCGAAAGCAATAAATCTGGTCAGTTGCTCTCCCAAATTTGATCAGAATATCTTATAAGATATAAATTATGGCATTATATAATTATTAATATTCTTTGTGTGACTGGCACAGATTACAGTTTACAGAAACTTTTTTACATTCAATCTTTCCCAGGCACCCAGTGTTAGAAAGTTCTTAGCTCTGCGGGAACAGGTGAGGGAGCTGAGACTCAGCAAGTTAGACTGACAAGCAAAGGTCATCTGAGTCAGAAGCCTCACAGCTTGGCAGGAAGCCCGGTGTCCTGCTGCAGGCTCTAAGTGCCTCCCTCTCCAGCCTGGCCTGTGACTCCCTAGATGCAAGTAAATCCAGCAAAGGCTCCGTGAGAATCAAAATGAGCCTGTCGTCTCTTCTCTCTCTATGGGACTTCATTGAGGGTGAAGAGTTTACTGAGTATTAACATTTTGTTGTCAGTCAAATTAACTCTACTTTTTATTGAATTCTTAGACCATGAAGTCTAAGTTTGAATTTGCGGTCACTACACTCTTTTTTTTTTTTTTTTTTGCAGCCATTCGCAATCAGGAAAAGCCACTACAGTGACCTCTCATTTATGAGCAAGTACAGTAGATTATATTCACCACAAAATGCTAGCGACCCTGGGCTGCACTCATAGCATTCAGTGATAATTCTACAATGTGTAGGATTAGGAGCCGAATCAGATGAGTGTCAACAGAAAGGGACAGAGATCCACACAGAGCAAAGAACAAAGAGCAGGTTACCCACGTGAGTTGATGACCTTTATCACTGACAGGCCGTGAGGACACATTTAAATAATGAACGTGCGTGTTTGGAAGTCTGACGGGCCTTACGATTAGCACCTGCTGCTCCCTCTATCCCATACTTCTGTAGCCGCCAGGAATAGAGGGAGAGAAACACAATAAAGGATTTCCACAGCTAAATCCACACACTCAAATTGTAAAGGATCCATCTACCTCTGCGCACCCTGTTGAAATGGCGTCTTCTACTTCTGTTTATTTTGTATATACCCTTCCTTGTAGAGGAGTCTTCAATAGAACAGATTTACTTTTCCATCAAAAACAATAAAGTATTCCAATTTCTCTCATCCTCCTCAGGAAAATTTATACCTCTCATTCGGGGACTTCTCTGCTAAACCCTCTCTCAACCTTGTGCAGACCCTGAAAGGAGCCTAACCAAACAGGAGACTCTCATAATGGTGCTCCTTCCAGTCCCTGGGTGCCAAGCAAATAGCCTTTACTCACAGATCACATTCCAGGCTAGTTGAAGCCTCAGCTCCGCACATCCCGCATACTATAAAGTCATCCCACATTATGCTTTCCTAAAGGAACGTCTCAGCGCAAACCCCAACAGCTACGGACATGCAGTTCCTCAAAAGGAATAACTTAGCTATCAAATTTCAGTCCAGCATTCAACAAGGCACATTAACTCCCCAAATAAACACATTGCCTGGGAAATTGTATTCATTTCATAATAAAAACAGATTAAATTGTCACTTTGAACTGAAAAATAATTACTCTTGAACCAAGTATACCAGACCAGATGCATCCATTTTGTAAAAGACAAGAAAGGAGATAAACAGAAAATATAATTCCTCAGTCATATTTGGAAACTATCAGAAAGAAATGAAAGAAAAATAAGGACTGTGGAGAGTCACGTGTGTAGGCCAGGGAATGAGGTAAATGTTGGCCATGCTTCCTATTAATATTCCTATTTAGTTCAGTAATTAGAGAGAAGTGAGGAAACATATGAGTTTCAAATCATGTACCAAAATGTTTTGGGTTTTTTTGTTTTGTTTTGTTTTGTTTTGTTTTTTTGTCATGCGGGTGAAAATTAAGCTGTCCCAGTGAGAGGATGTTACGTTAATCCCTAACCCTTGAAGTGGCTAGCAATAGTTTCATTTACCAAATTTATTTGTATCCCCAAAAGACTAGGTTGAAATACTGTGTCGTTGCTCTGTGTCACTGTGACCAGTATCCTAAGGACAACTTCAAGGAAGGCTTATTCATGAGCGCTCATGCTGTGGGGGTCCAGAGAGTGTCAGAATGTCCCGCTGCAGATCTCCTTCTGACCCTTATTCTACCCTGGACCCCAGCCTGCGGGCTACTGCTCCTACCTCTCCTGTGGGTCTTTCCTCCCCTAATCGTCTCTGAAAATGCCACACACACACACACACACACACACACAAATGTACGCCTAAAGCATCTAAATCCAGTAAGGTTGTCAATGATGATAAACCATCACAAATAATATTGAGACAAGCTTAATAAAATGGAAAGGCAGAAATTCAAAATTATATGAAGCAGACGAATTGTCCCAGCTGTGAAGAATATGATGCTATTACAGATAATCAACAAATTTGGCTCTGAGTCTGTTGAACAATGATGTGAAACATTTCGTTTAAATTATCTCAGAGAAGAAACAATTTCCTCGGGATTACAACATCTTCCTGGACAATACATCTTGAAATAACGTTCCCAGTCAGAATGTTTGTGTAACAGAGTACCAAGTAGACCAAGGGACACAAGTCTCCAAAAAGAGTGTTCTTCTTATTGTCGCTTTTCAGATCACTTGTGTTAGTAACAGATCTTAAAGCCACACTTATTGCACAATGCAAGATGTATATTGTACACAAGGCAGCATAACAAATTCATTAGCTTCCTGATGGTCCAACTTGATTAGTGATTATGGAAAATCATATCATAGAGGATGAAAAGACTCACGTTCAGCTGCTCCTGAGGTTGAACCATACATTTTTACATTGAGGGGGAAAAGTGAATGTGTCCCTGTGTCCTAACTCTTGTGGGCCCTGAGCAGCTTACCAGCTCCAGTGCTAATTCTCAAAGGCTAATTTCTTACAGCTGTGGACAATCTACAACATGTCTGCCTCAAGGCAGATGAGTCTCATAGAGCTTTAAGCAGTTCAGATGTTGTTCTCGTATTGAAGTCTTTGAAGAGGAAGGAGAGAAATAATGTCTCTGTGCATACCCATGTAAGATCAACTCCGTATAGAGGAGAGACAATGAGGTAATCAATAGGTGGGGAAGCCTCTTCTTTCCCTTATCCCCATTTCTTTTACATGAAGTTGTTGAGAGGGAATCCACCAAAAAAGACTGCTCAAACAAAGGTTTAAGCCAATAGAAACTCTTTATTAGCCAGAAGGCAACTACATTTGGGTGTTCAGGATCCCAGTGGAGCATTGAGCCTTTCTCGGGGTGAGCTTTTAAGCTTACACACACACACACACACACATACACACACACACACACACACACACACACACACACACACACACAAAACATATTCTGTGTTGACATACTTCAATTAACAAGAATGGTTAACCAAAGTGGAACTACAGAAGCCATAAAACCAAGTAAGTAGATTTGGAGCTTTTCCAAAACTATGGAATTTGATGAATTAGATCTTTGTTTTCATTTTGGCTGTTGGGAAGATCTGCATGCTGGGTTTTATGGCCTAAATGATAGGTTCTTCCATCATGGAGTCAGTTGTGCTAAGGTCTGGGGGCCTGTTACAAAGTTAGTTTGGTGGTATAGAAACAGAAACCTAAATCATTTCTGCATTGGTCCCAGCTCTTGAAGTCCGCATTAGTACCTACTTTGGCTTGCCACTCTCGTTCAGTCTTGCTACTTCAGAGTAATCAATTTCATCTCCACGTTTTTCTCTTTCCTGCTCAGTTTCATCAACTGAAAATTAAGGAGAGTCGAGAGGCACTTGATAAGACCTTGCCTCTCTCAATCTGTGCCCCCACTTGTGTTCATCTATAAAGAGTTTCCCCTGTAACTCACACCACGCAGTGATGTAACTTTCCCAGTCACCTTGTATGGCACCTTATATGTAATGGCTCTTACAGGAGGACTCTCATGTGGTGACATACATGTAAAGACTTTTTCTTCTCTATGAATTTAACATAGGAATCCATGCTATGACCACATGTTGCTTAGTACTCGTCAAATGTGGCCCCAAAATGACTGAAAGCCTTCCTATTCTTGTGCATATCAGGATACTGACTCAGAATGTCCTGCTTCCTGGTGCCCTTCCCTATAATGCTTAAGTATTCTTGGCTTGTTCTTTTGGTGTGCGAAACTTAGTGGGGTTCTGAATGTTGACATTAATTCCTCAAGGGGTGCTCAAGATCCCTATAGGTATCTACCACCCACAATGTGTCCTCTCACAAGCCAGTGCGCAGACCGAAGCAGGTGTGTTGTTTTCCATAAGAAATGAGCTCACGTGCATAAGCTTTCCAAATTCATCAATTTTCTGAAGAAATGACAAGCTATAAAGACAGACACTATCACTCTTCACACACCCTTCCGCCTCTCATGGACATCCACTTGTAAGTTACATAGAACCCTTTAAAAACAAAACTCAACTCACTTCCCTAATGCTGCTTCATTCTCAGGAGGTCACGTCTCCAGGAACGCCTATTTCCCAGAATACACTGGCATCTCACAACCCATAAATGCTATTGCTTAGTGTTTGTTGTTGAAAAGAGTCACGACACATGCCATATTTAGAGAATCAAAGAAAGAAAAATTAACCATATAAAAAAGTAATTCAAAAAATACATTTTTCCCACTGTGTGTGGTGGTTCATTCCTTTAATCCTAGAACTTGGGAGTCAGAGGCAAACAATCTCTGAGTTCAAGGCCAGTCTGGTCTACAAGGCAAGTTCCAGGACAGCCAAGGCTACACAGAGAAACCTTGTCTCAAAAAACTAAATTATAGATAAATAGATAGATAAATAAATAAATAGATAAATAGATAATTCTTAAAATGATTCCTAGCACATAATTAGCTCTCAGTAAAAGTATGCTATAATTCTTTACGCTATAATTCAATAAATGAATATCTACTGTGTTCGTGCACAGCAGCATATTGATAATCCAATAGAAAATAGGGTCTTTAGATAAGATATGGCTTTGGGGGAAAACTTAATAATATTCTGCTAAAAGAACAAAACAACAAAATGACTCCTAATGACTTATTTGGTGTATCCATATATCATTACATCCTTCAACCCTCATTAGAGAAGTTGCTTCTTGCAGTAGATGGGAATTAACACAGAGACCCACAACTGAGAATGAGAGACTTTGAGATGCTTAGTCCTCAACTGGATATCTTCATCAGACCCTTCTCTCAAGGCTAGGGTACCTATGTGGAAGAGGAGGCAGACCGATTATAAGCCCAGAGGTTGTAGGCGACTCCAAGGAGACAGCATTTTCCGGACACGATGGGGATGATGCACATATGACCTCATACCGACTGTGACAGCAGACACAAATCTCAGCATGGAGAAGGAGAGGCCGCCACAAAGTTTTACCACTTGCCAAGGAGCTATTTGAAATTTATACGTGGGAAAAATTAAATAAGTTTTCTTCAATGAAATGAAGCATGGTTATCAACCACACTCCAGGGCATGTCTCATGCTCGAGAATAGTTGGCCAAAACTAATCGGACTCCATCTGTACGTGTGTGTCTGTGTGCTGTTGTTTTGTTGTGGTTTGTTTGCTTGTTTTCGTTTTTGATGGTTTTGAAGATAGAGAAAGAGCACATGAAGCTGTTTGTGTAGGAAGGTGGCTGGACTCTGTGAAGACTTGTGGAAATAATTGTATGAGCAGTTTAAAAGTTAAATTTTAAGTGTAAAAAAGAATAGAAAGAAAAGATGACTACCAATCCTCATTAGGTTACAAGCAACTACTACTTGAAACTTTTGATGACTATTATTAAAGGAATAAGTGAATTTTCTGTGATTAGAATCAAGAATTTGTAAGTTGTTGAGAAGTGTTAGTAGACTTTGTAAATGGCAGCGGATTTCATCCTAGTCATCTTCAGAAGGACAAAGATAACCCCTTACATTTAAGATCTTCAGAACTCAGGCTGAACAGATGAGCCCTGGCTGCTCTCACAAAGGACCTGAGCTTGGTTCCCAGCACCTGCATGGTCCCTCACAACCTCAGCCACTCCAGTTCCACAGGATCAGACGCCCTCTTCTGGTCTCCATGACTACTGCACACACATAGCGCAATAAGTACGTGCAGACAAAACACTCACGCACATTAAATAAAAATAAATAAATCACTTTAAAAATAGCCAGTTCTAAGATGTTCTGAACTCTTTAATGTCCCAGGAAAAGGTGTTTAACATCTTTCCTGGAATCACTCGCTGAGTCACCTGGGCCTGAAAAGCAGTTAACAGTTTCAAATAATATACAAGCAAAATAACATCAATGCTTAAATTTCTATTAATTAAAAGCAATTTCATTTTTAAACAAATTTAATTTTTATTATTAGAGCATGCCAAGAATATCACACTCCAAAAGAGTTCATCGTCTGAACATATCTCGGTTACATAGCACAAACCTTAATCACTGGATGAGTGCAGAGAAACACTAAACAGTAAACACATGAGAGGATGTGGGAAAGAAGAATACATGGATCTTAATATGCTATACAAAATTGTTATAACAGCTTTATTTACTCACTCATTATTTTAGACAGGGTCTCTCTATACAGTTCAGGGTTGCTAAAATTAGCAATCCTCCTGCCCCGGTCTCCCAAGCTGTAGGACTACAGGCACACACCACCATGCCCTGCTGCCATGATGTTTCACTTCAAGATGAAACTACTCGTTCTCAGATGTGATTAGAAGAACCCACCAATGGCCCCTCCTCTTTCAGGACTGATCCTGTCACATGTTGTCAAGTCTCAAGTACTTTAGTCCAAAGGGTTCCAACTGTCATTCTAAACGCAACTGAGGCTGACCGACCCCAGGGGTCTCTCTTCAGGGGAGCATCCATCTTGCTACCCAGTGCCATGCCTTAGTTGTTCCCCAAGTTCTTGGTGTGCAGCCTTATGCTGGAACACAGCCTGTGCTGACCCTGGGAAAGTGTTCCCCGGTACTTCTCACTTCAATGATGCTGGTCTCATATTAACCACAGCTGATTTTTCAGCCTCAATTAACCAGCGTCTACCATGCTAGCAAAGCAAAAGTTTTACCTCCACAGATCTCAATTCAAAGATGTCAAATAAAAAAGCTCTGATAGAGTCTTCAAGGGACTTTCAAACTTCCCTCTATGATTCCACAAGTTGCATCCATCACCTGCGTTTCTCTCAATGCTTACTTTTACAGACTCCCACAAAAAAAGCCCACTTCTGAGCCCTAAATGGCTTTTCAAAGTCCCAAATGCCTCCACAATTCTCCCTAAAACAACATGGTCAGGCCCATCACAGCAAACTTTCGCTCTCTGGTACCAACTTCTTATTCTACTTTGCTTTCTGTTGCTGTGGGGGAAAACAAACAAACAAACAAAAAAACAAAAGCAAAAACACTGATCAAAACCAAAGGAAAGGGTTTATTTCAGTTTACAGGTTGCAGTCCACAGTCAAGGATAATTAAGGGAGGAGCCCAAGGCTGTAGTTCATCCCAACAACCTACCTGGTTAAGTAGTGCGTTTTCTCAGGAATTCTGATCTCAGGGTCCATGTGTCTGGAGTGAACGTTGTGTGTGAGACAAACTGATCTTCAGCGTACAAGAGCCGGATGGATGCTGCTCTCATGCCCCATTCAGATCCTCTTAACCACAGCACCACGTACCATGACAATTATCCTCTGCTAACAAGATTGGACTCACCAGAGAAGCTTTACAGCACCCTTTCCAGCCTCACCTCCGTGTATCCCCTAACATAGAACCAGCTAAAACAAAAGTGCTACATATTGTTAACACTGCCCCAGACCGGGGTAATTCCACAACCCGATTTGGTAGACAATAGCAAGGCAAGGTTTTTACTTCCCGTGACACCAAAGATCTGCCGTTTCCTCTTCCTTATCTTGTTTCTCCCTCAACTTCCTCAGTTTTTCTGAAAACACTTCCTCAATAAATCACCTGTTGTGGTTAAAACTACCCTACCAAAGGCTCTTCTCCTGTGGAATGGAACTAAGATAGCAACTTTGTTCGGATAAGAAACTGTAGAAGGGGTTAATTTAAGGCAAGTGTGGTGACTCAAATCTACAATTGTAACATTTGACAGGCTCAGAACTATCACCATGAGAGGTGGGACGATCATCATGTGTTTGACACCACCCTGTGATACATATTGAGTTTCCAGGCCAGTCTAGGCTACAGAATGAGACCCTGTCTCAAAAAAGCCAAAAGTGAGGGGGAGAGGAAAACTGCTAATTTAAAGTGTAGGCTATTTTGCCCTACCTCCAGATAAGTAGATTTTATATATATTTATGTGTGTGTGTGTGTGTGTGTGTGATAAAGCTCAGAATTAGGTATTGTAAACCAGCACCAAATACAGATTCAACAGAGTAGCCCATTATCGTTTGCTGGACTAAACCTTCAATGCATACTATCAACAATGGGAAGCTGAGAACATTACTGATGTAGCAATACTCTCAGTCAATGCACCTGAGAACAAGTCTGTCTATAGTTACTGCCAGGACTTTCCAATTCCCCTTGCTTCCACTTTATGATACGACTTCCACTCTGCTCATGTTTACAACTTCAAAATGTTAATAAAACATGATAAGTGCAAAAGTCGAAATAAAGTAGAAGAGGTGACACGTAAGTAATGGGCTGCACACTCCTAATTTAAATCATATATATTTATTCCCTCACTCAGTAACCGAATCCTAACCAAATGAATTTGTAATATATTCCAGTCTAGTTTTATTAGGATTTGTGCTGTATGGGTAAATGCGAAAACAAAGAAAATATATTGCTACATCAACGTATATTATTCATGCATATAAAGCTCTGTGTACCTGCCCACGCGATGGAGAAGGCGCATTAGGAAGTCGATTACAATAACAAGAAAAGGTTATTTGAGTCAAATCAAAGCAATAAATGGGCAAGAGAAAAATTGTAAAATATTTGTTTTACATTTTCCTCCAGTGACACATAAAACATTATCTTCTTCTCCAAGAGATTACGAACACTTCTGCTCTGTCATGTGGCACAGCGCAGTGATTTGTTTAGAATCATTTCCGTCCCTAAAGTTACACGAGCTTCCTTGTACTTTGGAGGAACTGTATTTTGGGCTGCCTCCATTGCTGGATGCTACTGTTTTTATTTATAATGACTCTCACATCGATGTAAGTATAAAAGAAACTTTAACAAAACTCTTAATTTACTAACTTTAAATTAGAGTCACCACACCTGGCATTCCCTCTTAAAATACACCCATATTCGTTGACAATGTGCAGAGCACTCGGATGGATTTGGCTGTTCTCTTACGCCCATCGGTGTGCCTCGCTTACTGGGTGGGAGCGCATCCCTTCAGGAGCTGGCTGTTTATATTCCACAGCTGTGCCTCTGCTCTGTCATCAGTTTGAAGGTCCTTCAAAAAACTAAGAGAACTACCATTTGACCCAGCTATTCCATTCTGGGATATAAAAGATTCTAAGTCAATTTGTCACAGAGATTCCTGAACATCCAAGGCTAATTGCTGCATTGCCCGCAATAGTTAAGCAATAGGGCCATCAACATACCTAGAGATAAATAAAATGTGACTCGTGTATGAAATGGAACTTCGTCGGCTACAGAGAAAAGTGAAATCACAGTATCTTCAGGAAAGATGGGTGGAAATAGAGACTGTGATGTCGAGTGAAATGAGGCTGAGTCAGAGTGACGAATACTGGGTTGTCCCCCTTGTATTATTCAAACCCAGCTTTAAATGTGTGTGAGAGGGGAAGAGCTGAAAGGAGAAAGGAGAAATAAAACAGGACAAAAAATATCTAAAGGGGCAAAGAAGATGGAATAGGTATATATATATATATAATATATATATATAATATATATATACACACACATATATTAATTATAAATTATATATTATATTATATGTTATGTTATATATCATATATCATATATCACATGTCACATATCACATATCATATATCATATATTATATATAATATATAAATATTATATATATGTATATGCAGAAGAGAAGGTCATCTGTTGTGGGAAAAGGAACCAACAAAAGAGAGTTAGGAGTCCTGGAGAGATCCTGGAGAGACCACTCGGGGAGGAGGGATAAGAACAAAGTGTGATGACACATATCCATGAAAATACTATAGTGAAACCCATTACTGATATACACACAGAAAAATCTCCTTTAAAAAATTGCTCTTATCCCAGTGAATACATCTACAAAACACTCTCACACCTAAGACTCAGAGAACATTGCAGACAATGGGGTGGAGAGACGGTAAGAGCCCGAGGAGCAGGGAATCTGCAGTGAGATTTTTGTCTCCTAGTAATGTCAGAAGCTGCACCCATAAAGGCTCACCAGCATGACCGCCTAAACAGGAGCTGAGCAAGGGCAGAGTGGACCGGAGACAGCCTAGGAGGCTCTATAACCCCACATAAAGAACTACGGGAAGCTGAGGAATGCTGAGAGTGGGAGAAACAGTCTAACCCAGGGAGGAGCACACCAGCTGGTTATTCAGTATCACATGGCCAGCCCTGAAAACACACACATAAACAATGCATGCATATGCGTGTACATTTATGCATGTAGAAGCAATTAATAAGTAGAGGACATGCGTTTGACAGAAAGACAGGTATATGAGAGGGTTCTTAGGGAGGAAAGGGATGGGAGATATAGTATGATTATATTATAATCTCAAAAATAAAAGAAAAAAGTTAAAAATCCACCAAAACTGCCTTGAAATCATACATATAAAATACAAAAAGAAAAACAATAAAGTTCTGAGAGAATTCTGTACCCTCTCAAATTACATCCCAGGGTTCTAATTTTTTGCTTTTAAAAAAAATCCCTAATTGAAAGTCATCAAGGATCCAATATGGGTGTAATGTACACAATAAATACTCACCACTCAAGCTTCACCGGTGAGACCCGTGCAGTCCCATCTTACTTAGTAATTAATTGATGTTTGTATATTTATATACCTTTATTAAAACCTTAACATTTCTACTAATTTCCAAATTGCAGCTGTTAAAAGCAATACCTACAAACAGCTTTACCGTTTATGCAAACATTCCTTTAATTCAGAGTGCCGTTCTCATCCTTCCTCAATTACAGTCTTCAAGGCAAAGACGGAGAGGATGTGTGTCTTTCGAGTGTCCCACCCAACCATCTACTCTGAGTCTTAAACCTCTGGGAAGTTAGGAAGAAGCTGCCCTAGACTGAAAGGATGTACCCAGGCATGAAAACTCTTCATAGTGCATGGTCGTCTTTCATTTTATAACATACTGTCCAACAGGTTTCCAAAGTAGAAGTTGGGAATCTCGTGCTCGGGACCAGGCTATAATCAGACTCTCCTTCAGTCCTTGTCAATGTTTATCGTTGTCAAAGTCAAGCTTTTGCCTCTCTGGTGGATCTAAAACTTTATTGTTGTAATTTGCAACTTGCTTAGTGGAGCAGCCTTTTCGTCATAAGACATTCGCCATTTCACTCTTCCTCCGTCTCCTGTGTCCTCCGTCCCCAAGGGAGCTGTCCTCCTACGGACTTGTAGATGTGTGCTAGGTACACTAGAAACATTGACGGCTGCGAAGCTTACTGAAATGAAAGTAGAGATCCGGTGTCTGTCACCCCACCCCTGGGTTTTTCTCCGGAGATTCAATCACCTTGTGTACTCTCAGCTGTTTTTCATAAAATTTATTTTCCCTGTTTTGAAATAATGTGATTATATGCTGTTATTATTATTGATTTCCTATACAGAGGGTGAGGGTTTAGCATTCTTACACCATTATCTCGTCCTCCCAATAAAATTATAACTCATTTTCTTCTTAAAATATTATAATTTAGAACGTTAGATTATATAAAAATCGACCAATGTTTAGATCATTACTACCATTATTGCCTTTCCTCTTCTAACATTAGTTTTTCCTGAAATAAATAATTGCCTCATTCCCTCCTATGGTTTCCTTTTCACTGATTCTTGCTGTACTCTCGGTTCAATTTCCACACAACAGCATCTGAAGTATTCTCCTTTCCTTTGTGAGAAACTCTTTGTCCTTCCTCTCCAGCTTGGATTGTTCATTCTCCCAACCGAGCACATAGTCTTCTCCCTGGGATTCTGAGATCTCTGGGCATTCCGACGGCTTCTCCCTGTGCTCAGAGATCTCTGTTTCCTGGGTATCATCCCCCAGTACATTGACATCTTCTGACACTGTGAATAGATTTTTTTTTCATCAAATTAGAACATACCATGCACCAACCTGTAGCTTGATAAAAATTCCTTTTTCTCTATTTTGAGTTTTCCTTCTTTTTGGCTGTTTTCCAATGTTGTTGAGTTTAATGTAGTTCTGACTCAAGTTCCTTGTACTTAGGCCGTTTTCTTCCTCCTCTGAGTCATCTGTTTATTCCCAGTGTTCTGACATGTTGGGTGTTTTTGTTTTGTTGTTGTTGTCTGTGTGTGTTGGGGGGCGGAGTGTCGAAGGTTTGGGTTTTGATTTTTGACAGGATCTCACTATGTATCCCAAGCTGTCTCAAAATTCAGGATCCTCTTTCCCTGGCCTCCCCAGAGATAGGGTACACTCATGTACCCCTACTGTAGCTTTTGTCCCCATGGGGTATTTATTTAGCTGGTTCGTGATATCTTTATCACTTAGAAGAGTTTGTGATACCCATCACTTAAGAGAATGTAAAGCTAAAGATCAAATTCTTTCTTCCTGGAAAATTACCTTCTGTTATTGATCATTTCCTTCATTTATCATCTCAGTGGAAGAATTCTCTCCCCCCCCCCCTCTCTCTGTGTGTGTGTGTGTGTGTGTGTGTGTGTGTGTGTGTGTGTGTGTGTGTATGTGTGATTTTTATCGTTTCATGTTTACACTCTTGGAGAAAAAAAAGTCTTTCTGTCTGTCTTAGAGTTTTGTGCTGGAACATCTTCTATGCGTCATTTTCCAAAGACCCGAGTAGATCTTTCGTATGCACATGAAATGGATGCTTCGGTCACTTCAGGATGCCAAAACAGAATAGCATAGACATAATTCTGAATCAAGTTCCTCATACTCAGGCCATTTTCCTCCTCCTCTCTAGAAGTTTTAAGAGTCTTCTGTTTATTTCCAGTGTCCTGAAATCTCATAATGTAGGAGGAGAGGGGTTGTTGTTGTTGGGGGATTGATTTTGCTTTGGATTTTGCTTTCTGGTGTGGTCTCACTACCTATCCCATATGAAACAGAAATATCCCAAAATAAAACAAATTTACTTTTCATAATTTGGAGTGGGGAAGTGCTACTGGATATAGTGCATGGTAAGGACCCATTAACTAGTCTGCCAGTGATGACCTTCTCCTTGAATGTTCATAAGCACGAGGAGCAGAAAGATAGCAAAGGAAACATGAGAGTGAGGGGCTGAGGAGAGAGGTCAGTCAGTAAAGCACTTGTTACCCAAGCCTGAATATCTGAACTCAGTCTCTAGCACCCACCCAAAAGGGTAGGTGTGGTGACATGTGCTTGTAATCTAAGCCTGGGAAGGGGGAGATAGGCAGAGCCCTGGGGCTTTCCGGACAGTCACATCATACTAATCTGTGAACCCCGGGTCCTAATGAAAGACTTGACTCAAAATGGACTCAAAGAAAAAGTTTCTGAGTAACGCCCAAGGTTTAACTCTAGACTCACAAATATTCAACCTATTGCATGTGTGTGTGTGTGTGTGTGTGTGTGTGTGTGTGTGTGTGTTTTCACAGAATCTTAATTCGGTTCAAAAAATAACATCTCCTCAACTGATGTGTTCTTACACAAACCACACTACACAGGCTCCTCTGAATTGTGACATTCTCTTTTTTTCCCCCTTTCTTCTATGTCAGAGGCTTTCCTTGAATGTATATGAGCCTTAATTATGCATTATAATTAAGAATAGATTATTAGACAGCTGTTTGGAAGCTTTGTGAGGAAGAGGAAGAAGGAAGAGGAGGAAGAGAAGGAGACTTAACTATAAGGCAAGATTGCACAGTTGTTTTATTCAGAAGAACCATAAGCATCCATGTCTCTATCTTCTTTGTTACTATTACGTCAGGGGTGGGGGATGCTGGAGATGGAAAACCACCTGTGGTGGTTACCATTGATTTTTAACTTCACAGGATCTAGAATCACTGAGGAGTCAAGCTTCTGGCCATGCCTGTGAGGGATTATCTAGGTTAAGTTCATTGAGATTGGCTTAACTGAAGCTTGACACACCTTAAATGGGTGTGGTGGTTTGAATAAAAATGGTCCCCATAGGCTCAAATATTTGAATGTTTAATCATCAGGGAGTGGCAATACTCGATAAGGATTAGGAGTATGAGTAGCCTTGTTGGAGTAGGGGCCTTGCATTGAGGCTTCAAAAGTCCAAGCCAGGCCCAGAGTCTCTCTCTTCCCACTGCCTGCAGATCCAGAGGAGAACTCTGAGCTCTTTCTTCAGCACCATGTCTGCCTGTGTCCCGCCATGCTCCCCATCATGATGACAATGGACCAAACCTCAGAAACTGTAAGCAGGTTCCAAGTAAATCTCACTTCTATAAGAGTTTCCATGGTCATGTTGCCTCTTCACAGTGTTAGAACACTGACTGACACAATGTGGATAATTCCAATTACCACAATGTGGTAATATTCCACAAGCCGAGGTCCTTGGATGCATAGAAAGGTGAAAGCTAGCTGAGGGCCAGCAGTCATCACCGTCTGCTTCTGACTGTGGGATGCAATGTGATATTGGCTGCCACATACATCTACCGTCATGCCTTCCTTGTCATGATGGATTGTACCCTCCAACTGTAAGCCAAAATAAACCTTCTTTGGTTGCTTCTTGGTGGGTATTTGATCCCAGCAACAAGAAAAGTAACTAATACATGCACATTACAAAGATTTTTGACATCAACCAAGAGGACTATGATAAAGCATCTCTCTCAGATTAGCCACTAGAATTTAATTTAATACTCCTGTTCCCAACAGGGAGCGTAAGTCCATTCTGGAGAATAAACCTCACATCTCCTGCCGGGTTCTGAAGACTGAGTGTGTGGGACGAAACTGGGAGTGAGGAGCACAAGCTCGCATATGGACTTCTCAGCTGTTGTTCTCAGCTCTCTTCCTTCTGTGTCCCAGATGCCATTCCTCTTGAGACCCCTTGGGTCTTTGAAAAGAATCAGTTCCACTTACTGGGAAGCCTCTCTTTAGTTTCTGAGGTTCTTATTTTCTCTGTTATCCTTTATCATCCATCCCTCGTTCACTGGATTTCCAGCTTCCAAATAAATTAACTTATCTCTTGCCTATGGCCATTCCCTCACATTATCCTTATGGCTAGAGGAAGAAAAATGATAAATTCTGGAATCTATGCATTATGTTTAAGTCAAAAATACATTGCAAATATCCTCTACTAGTATACAACCTTCTCTTTGGATTTGATCTTCTCCTGTATAATACATCATCATCATCATCATCATCATCATCATCATCATCATCATCATCATCTCCATCTTTAAGAAGTTCTAGTGGGGCTCCAAAGGAGATGAACCATGAGATAAAACTTTCAAATTTATCATTAATTGTAGTTGCAGATATGGATGTTAATCTAGGGAGGTAGTGAAACACATAAAAGGTTTGTTATCTCATGTCGTCATGTTGGTATGGTAACGCTATGTTGTGCTATGGCATGCTGTGACCTGGTATGCTATGTAGGGACAAGAACAATGGTGGAACTATATTCATGCATTTTGGAAGACATAGGAATGGGGGAGTATTATCTATGTATCCAGGGAATGGATTCTTGGAGCTCAGCCAGATCTTTGTGAAGTGCCTCTTGGAAGAACCAATGCTGCCTGAATATGCTTCAGAGAGTATTGCTTACCTTGTTCTTTTTCAAAGGACTGAAAAGTTCTAATCAATTTTAAGTGAAAAGTGTCAAGAACATCACTAAGCTATCCCTTTCTCTAAGTGAAACTATCTGTCCACTTAGCCAGACCACAAAGGAATATCATCTCAAGGAGTTCAGGTTAGAGGATATATATTTTTATAGCACAAAGAAAGAAGTAATTAATAGAAATTAATTGGCTGGTTGTGCCAGCTGACGTTAATTTGGTGGTGTGGCATCTGGTCTTTCCTAGCAGGTACCAAAGTCATCTTCTTTGCTTCTGGAGCTGCTCCTCCAGGCACTTTTTCACGAAGAGGACCCTATTCAATCCTCACCACAATCCTTTAAGTAGCTGGACCCAATCCCATTGTGCTGGTAAGAAACCAAGAGAGGTCAAAAAGCATGGCCATTTGTCAGGCTAAATGAGAACTTGAATCCAGATCTCCAGACACCAAGGAAAATATCTTATTGACCACTCCAAAGACAAGCCACCAGCATCTCTTCCGACCATGTCTCTGTAAACATACCGAGTCCCATAACCAGGTTTCAGAACAAAGTAGGAACACTATCAGCCAAGAAGATCGTTGGCAGATGTCTTGTAGCATATGCCAGCCCTTAGGGCTCCGGGGCATCAGGTGACCAGAAGGACATCTTATGAAAAGACCCACGCTTGTTACAAATGGCTCTTGTTCCTTTTTGTTTCGTTCATTCTGAGCAGCTGGGTATCTCACAGTGAAGTGTCAGAATTATACTTAAGACGTAGTACATCATTAAAATAAGGCTCAGGGCTAATAATTATGTCTTGTTCAGGTGTTTTATGACTAAAGATTCTGACTTTCCCTCAAGGATTCCAACTCACTCTTCAAAATTGCTTCTCTGGGGCATTTGTTACATTGTGGATGTGTCCTCAACAATTAAATAGCAATTTAGTTCCCTATCTCTAGATATTTCTATTTGAAGCAGTATCCCGGAGCTCAAGATACTTCTGCTTTTAAGATGGTATTTATGGAGTCCTCAATCAGCTCTGTAAGTGTGACTGCACACCAAGATTCGTCAGAGCAGAAACTCGGCTCCCAGCCTCCACGATACTCACACTTCACCAATTTATCTCTTTATCAGCCATGAGCTTAACCCCTCCCCTACTCGGCCTTCGTCTCACCAAATATTATTCAATAGCTATTAAGGCATCCTGAATCCTAAATTTCACTGTCAGATAGGGAAAAGACCATGAGACCTGGACTGTACAAACATGAACTCTCAGTATTCAAATTTATATGTTAAATGCCCCACCACCACTACCACCACCAAAGAGCCATGTGTCAGGTTTGGGTCCAAGGTGCTGCTTGGGAAAGGTGGTGCCTTGTGCAGGTTTTGGAGGCGACTGGAGTATGCTACGGAAGGAGATTTGAGGCCTCTTCTTTTCTCTGCTCCTTAAATCGTGAGGCAGAAGGTGCCCTCTGTCCCACACCCTGACCATAATACACTGCCCACACCAGAGGCTCCAAGTAACAGTGCCATTCTGTCTTGGCCCCGGACCTTCCAGAATCATGAGTGAAATAAATCTTTTCTCTTTATGAGTGAGTTGCCTCCAGGAACTCATTATAATGATGGACAGCTAGCATGCTTTGTTGTTTTAGGTTTTACATTATTATTGTGGAAAACCAAATAAGATTGTAAGATTAGCCATCTTTAATTATTTGGTAAGTTATAAAGAAGTAGTACTTCAGGGCTGGTAACAGTGTTTTCATAAAGAACGTTCTTCAGGAGCTGGTGACCCTGGTTCTGTGTACTGGGCCAGGAGCGTTCTTCTGTTTAACATGACAGAAGAGTGCTCCTTGCTGTTTTACGTTTAAATTGGAAAGCCTTCTTCAGCCATGTCCTTCCATGAGTTGGTGTCTAGCAGGGCTCTGCCATGGAGCAAAACACATAGCATGTACTGGGGCATCTTCTCTGGACACAGACAGCAAAAGCAGAGGCTGCTTTTGTGAAGAGCTTCAAATACAGAACAACTCCAGCCAGCCTTTCTCCACACATTTATGGAAAGCCGTCTGTGTAAACAGTGTTTTGCAAATTATTAATTTATGTGTTAAACTGCTTAGCTTTTCCACTGAATAAGAGAGTAAGAAAAGCACTTTGACCATAACTTTCAATCATTCCCCTTCATAGAAACTCTATTCTGTTCACTCCAGCTAGGTATTGAAACTTACAGAGCCAAACTGTTGTGGCTTTACCGTCACAATCAGAAGTAAACACACCTCACTGTGCAGATCCAAATCTCAGAACCAAACACGTAACATTTTCTTTCTTGGTTAGTTTGTACCTTTCATTAATTCTATTAACAAACATTTTCTGCTTCTTTTCAGGGCAGTTGATTTCCTATAAGCTGGGGGTTCAGGTTCATAAAATTGTGTCCTGTGCAGCCTTCATGGGGCTTGAAATAAAGACATCAGTCTCTGCAAGAGAGACACTCCTCTCCGTGAGATTCCCTTGGCCATTGGTGCTTCTGGGTCTACCAAACTTAGGTAAGTTCAACTAACTCTGAGTACATCTTACTGAATTATTATAACATTATAATAAGCTCCTATCATCATTATATGGATGATACATCTTTTTTAACATTATCTTAATGAAAGCAAAGAAGTCTGGAAACCCCACGTGCTCATGTAAGCTCCCTTCGGCTGATGGAAAATGTTCGTGTGGATGACGTCAGCAAGGCTGGAAACTTAAACACTGTGACCTCAACCACGCTCAAATTAGTAAACTTCGAAAGACTCGGGAAACAGTGATTAGCAAACAGATAAATCGTAGTAGCTGATATTAAACATTACCAGTGTGACCTGTTGTTTACATAGGTTAGTTTTTTTTCTAGTGTGCATGGTAACATGAATAACACGAAAAACCATAAAGATTATCTCAGATGTGAGAGCTCAGCTTCTCACCGTGCGCAGCCTGCGGGTGACAATGTTAGAAAAGCGAATTCTGCGTATCCTTATGAATGTGTTTTCATGTGCTGCTCGTTGAGTTTCTACTACACATAAATCACAATGCTGGCTTCTGGAGAGAGGGGTAAAAATGAAGAGGACATCATTTCTACCCTCAAAACTTTTTACAATCGAAAGGAGCACGCAGGATTGAGAGAGCGGTGAGTTGGCAGAGCCGTGGTTGGCAGAGTCCTCGATGCGGTGCCGAGATGGTCGTGAGCAGCCAGACCCTGGCTCCATCGCTGTAGGCACCGTGATGGAACATGTGGTGGAGACCGCCTCTGAGTTAGGCTCAGAGCAACCGGAGAGAAACCGGAAGGAACCAAGGTCCCACCATCCCCTCGAAAGGCAGCCCCTCCCACAAGATGATCTACATCCTCTCGCTAGGTCCCACCTCTTAAAGGTTCCCACAGCCCCCAGGACTGCGGTATGCTGGTGACCCTGTTACTGTTAGACACCACCTCCCAGAGTATCTGTTACCTCATCCACAAAGTCTTCTGTTGCCACAGCACACCCCAGGTGATGAGGCACCCGGTGCTCTGAGAGAGCAGGAGCTCACATCTTTGCCTCCAGGCCTTCTGGGTGTCATGGGCTGACCCTGAACTCCAGAGCTAGACTCGAGGGGATGAACAAGTGGTGGCCGTGTCCCCAAAGGCCTACACACCATTCTGCAGACTCAAACGGGCATCCCGATGACGTCAACTCCTCAGAAAGGGCTGAGAACAGAGCAAGTATAGTATATACCTCTCCCTCCACAGTACCCTCTGGGTGTTCATGGCGGGAAGAAAGATAGAATATACCTCTCCTACCTCAGGACCTTTCTTTGTGTTCATGGAATGCGGACAGGCTCTGGAAAGCTTTGAATAGCTTTATAAGAATTGTTTGGAAGTGGGAGAAGGGAGGCTCAGTGAGACAGCGTGTAGGGAGGCAAGCTGAGGTAACAGAGGCAGGCGTTGGGCCGAGAGGCATCACTCAGTGGTGCAATACTTGCCTCAACAAGCGCCAAACCTTGGATTTGACTCCCAGAACTGCAAAAGGAAATTTCGTGTCTAACAAGAGTTTGTGTTGGGGATGTTTCAGAAGGTCGAGGGTCATACTCTAACTACTCTCTAGAATTGAGTACTTAATTTCGAATTTATCCCTAAACATGCTCATTCCCTCAGTTTCTCTTCCTGAGGAACTTACATGGTTATAACTGCTGTGAGTATCAAAGAATGTAATGATGTAAAACTCCTTTGGAATGGTGAATGCTACCTAAACAATAGATACATTTTTTTTTATACCCAGAGATAATTATCCCTGGTTATTACACTAACAATTACTCTCCACCCTCACCCTAACTTACAGACTCAGAACACACTCGGTAATCATGTTCAGGACTCAATTATAACAAAGGACAGAGAGACAGTTCATGACAAAACATGCCCACACTCAGAGGGCAGGTCCATTTATTACATCTCTCAAATCCAACACACACTCTAATACGCAGTCAGGTCCGCAAGCATATGCTCAAGAGTTATAATAGACACAAAGGCAGATGACTTACAGGTATACAAAAACCATCCAAGAAGCCCAAGACTGCCAGAGATCTAAAAACTAACAATAAAATACGAAAAATATTACACTGCATATATTAGGAATGCCATGAGAATTCAAACAGGGGAGGGAAATTTACAAATGCAACAAATTCGAGAAACATGAAAAGGTTAAATTGAATGAAGTTCCTTAGCGGCAGCTGTAGAACCTATAGGGTCCCCTAGATAGTCTTGTGGTTGCCTGGTTTGGCCTTCTCACAGAGATCCTGCAGACTTGGGTTGTGGGGAAGGGTTCTGTTAGGGAAGTTTACTTTTAGTTATATTTGAAATTGTTTTATGCACTGTTGGGTAAGGGGCTAAGCTAGGTCTTGGTACTGTAAGAGTCACTCAGATGGTGCTGGTTTTGAAGGCATGAAAGGGACTTTGGAGAGCAGCTGAGGCTTGGCACTGTAAGAGGCCAGGAGAGGTCATCAGTGAAGGTGCAGCCTCAGTAGAAGTTGAAGGCCCAGATGAAGGGATCATGTAAAAATTTGAAGCTTGGCACCATGAAGAGAATCCAGGAGAGGCCATTAGTAAGGGTACAGCCTCAGTGGCAGTTGAAGGCCCAGATTAGGGGATCACACAGAGAAGTTGAGGTCTGACACCATGAAGAGAGCCCCGGAGAGGCTGTTTTGTGAAAGTGCATCCCAGTTGCAGCAGAAAACCCTCATGTTCTGAAGATGCCAGTACCATGAGATGACCACCAAGAACAGCAGCAGCAGTGGAGTAGAGCCAGCTGGAACCTGAAAGATAAATTGTGTGTGCTGCAGAGGGCAGAGCCAGAGAAATGATCCAAGCCCTTTGGGGGAGCTCAGAAGACTGTGAGTGAATTCCAGATAATTGGACATTGATAATTTTTTTCTGCTGTCCAAAGACATTGTGAAAGCTTGATAGATGTTTGGTTTCATTTAGTCCTGTGCATTAGAAACACTCATGATTTTTCCTCTTGTAAATAGTTTTGCTGGTATAGTGCTAAATTATATTGTAAAGACACAGCATTTATTTTTATACAGAAAAGGGGAAATGTTAAGGAAGTTTATTTTTACTTATGTTTGAAATTGTTTTATGCACTGTTGGGTGAGGGGCTATCCTAAATCTAGAGCGTTCTGTATTGTTTGCAGGTGTTGGATTTCGGTAGGGGATGTTTAATTGCTAATGATCTGCATGTGCTATCAGTAAAAATACCTAAGATGTTCTGAAAGAATAAAAACACCTGAGCTCAGATGTGCTCGGCGTTCTACTGTGAGGATGGCACTGGCTATGACGGTGGTTCCCTCTGCTGAGGTCTGGCAGGGCTTCCCTGTATGAAATATTCCTCATTGTTCTTCTTGGCTGAGCCACCACAGCAACATACAACTACAGGGGTCTCTGAGGCTTTTGCCTGCCCTTGGGACCCTTTTCTTCCTGCTGGGTTGCCTAGCCCATCCCTGGTGTAGGGATAAGTGCCCAGCCTTGTTCCATCTTGTTATTTCCTGTTTGAGCAGTGACTCTGGGAGGACTGCTCATTTGTGGAAGAGAGAAGGGGGTGGAGAGGGTAGATTTGGGGAAGAGGCTCAGAGATAGAGGAGCTGGGAGGAGTGGAGGGAGAGGGGGAGGGGTGTTGGGATGTATTATACAAGAGAAGAAAAATAAATCAATTAAAAAAATTTAAATTTCTTTGAGAAGAAAATATGATCACGGCATGTTTACAACCCTGCTATACCAGCCCTATACCTTAAACAATGGCCACATGATTGATATTTGCTGAAGGAAGGAGACGGAGAGGAAGGATGGAGAAGACAGGAGAGACAGTAACTTAGATTGGCAGGAACAGGGCCACAGTGCTAGGGAAAGAAGAAAGAAGGGGAAGTGCAGAGAGATCTAATCACCTTCACATCTCCAGTCTGGCCTGGAGGATTCTGGAAAGCTCCTTAGGAGGAGAACCGGAGATGTCTCCTTAAAGGGGGTGGACAGGAAAGTTACAAGTGCTGATATTTTGGATGCAAGAGGACAGTTCTGAAGGTGTTAATCTGTGCTCAGAGCAACGTCTCCGAGAGCAAGCATTCTCAGGTCGTGGGCACCAACATTTGTGAAAGAACTGCCTCTCTGCTGAGCAATCCCTTCCATAGGCAGGAGGACTTATGGGGAAGCAGGATGTGTCTTCTCCAACCAACATACACCCCCCCCTACACACACACACCCTGGTGAGCACTAGTCTCAGAGATGCCATTGCCACTGAGTGCTGGACCAGGTAGCCACCTGCAGTTTCCCAGGGAAGCAGAGCATTATCACAGCAAGTTGGATCAGGAGAAGAGGAAAATGCTGGGCACGTTTTAGCGCACAGACACTCCCCGAGGACTTCTAGGATTACTGGAAAGAAACTGCCATGGGCTATAGGTCCCTCCAAATGCACTGGAAGAGATTGTGAGGTGGGGGATGCTGCCTTACTTCTTTGTAGCTGTTACTCTGACTCCTGGGATTCTGATCTGGAAACTATGAGACACACAAGCAAAGCAAACAAAGTTCTGTCAGGACATATGACCTGGAGTCTGAACTTCCCTTGGCCCTGAATCACAGGGCCCCAGAGAAGAGAAGCCCACTGCTATCTGCAGCTGGCAGCAAGCAGCATAAAGAGACAGCCAGCCCCAAAGAGTCAGAAAACAAGAGCCGCAATCAAACACTTAGGGGAATTCCTAGAGGCAAGGCACAAGACACTATGTAACAGAATACAGCTGCCTAAATAAACCCATCCTCATTTCAAAACCTTCCGCTGGCAGAGTTCTGCTGTGTGCACCTATCAAGCTGAAAACAAAAATCCATATTAGAACAACAGCAAAATGCAAAAAAGTTGTTTGATATCTTATATTTCAAAATGATATCAACCATTCTTATTAATGCAAATGGTACTCAGTGCTGATTGTTAGGAGTAAGCCCAGGAAATAGAATACAGTGTTATAAAGGTATAAAGGGAAAATTACAACAGAGGAATTAAATGGTATGGGGTGAGAGGGCATCATAAAGGGGGGAATAGAAGGAGGGGTAACTGAATTCTAAATGCCTTTATAAAAGTCATATGGAAACCTAGTATTGTAGGAACTTCCTAAAATATATGCATATATAAAAGGAGTTTAGAGTTTAATGAGGAGGCAATGCCTCAACTAGACACCATTATGCCAAATAAAATCCCCAGTATCAGGGATGGGTTACATCTTTTAAAGTCACTGGCCAAAGGGATCCCATAGCCCTTCCCTAAACATCATAGGCTCTTTCCATTACTATTGGTTACCCTCCACATCCTGACCATAAGACTCTATTGCTGAAGACACCATATACCTATGTCATCAAAAGTGGAGAAATTGAGCTGGTGCCCAACCAGAAGCTTCATACCTACTGACTAGTGTTTATCATGCTAGAGGGTGCTGTGCATGCTACGGGGGGCGGGGGGGCGATGATCATCAGTCTCACCCAGGTATGAACCTTGTGAGCTGCAACAGTATCATGAGTGCAGGATACATCCATTGATGCAATAAAGATACAAATGTTAAAAGAGTAACTAACCACTTTTTGTGAAGTTTGAGGTCTGCTCCATGAGATAGAACCCATACATGACATGGTTAATTAGGTCAAGAAGACTAGATAGGTCATAGGCCTATGGGAAAACCTACTACTTTCATTCTGCTAAATGAACGTAGCAATAAAATAGTTCCTGATAACATATTTCTATATCCAAGGATCAGTGCATCATTCAACCCTCATCAGAGAAACTTCTTGCAGTAGATGGGAATTAACACAGAGACCCACAGCTAGACAATGTACAGAGAGCACTGAGACTTAAATAGGTTGTCTGTAGCAAACCCCTCCCCTTGAAGCCCAGAGATCTATGTGGAAGAGGAAGTGGGAAGAGTGTAAGCCACAGGTAGTGGACGACTCCAAGGAAACAGCATTTTCCAGACATCGGGACTGATGCACAGATGAACTCAGACTGTACCAGCATGCCCAAGACTTGCACAAGCTCAGGCCAGACAAAATCCCAGCGAGGAAAAGTGGCCACAAAGGTCCCATCTCTAGCCAAGAAGCTATTTGAAATTGATACCTTCTGGAAAACTCAATGAAATGACACACAATCAACTACACTCCAAGACACGACCCATGCTCAGAAGTAGTTGGCCAACTCAAAGCAGACTCCATTTGTGTGTTTGTCTCTGGGGGGGAGTGTTTTTTTGCATTTTGTTTTTAAGAGAGAGAATATAAATTTGGGTAGGAAGGGAGTAGGAGAGGATCTGGGACAATTTAGGGGAGAGGAAAGAATATGATTAAAATATATGGTATGGAATTCTCAAAAGATAAATATTTTTTAAAAAACGAGCCAAGGGGCTGGAGAGAGAGCTCAGCGGTTAATAGTACCAGTTGTTCTTCCAGAGGACTCAGGTTCCATTCCAGCACCTACATGGTAACCCCAGTCCAGTTCCAAGGGTATCTCTGGCCTCCATAGGCACTGTATATACATATACGGACATATTTATAAATATATATGTATGTATGTATGTGTGTGTGTGTGTGTGTGTGTGTGTATATATATATATATATAGTGCCCAGATATGCAGGCAAAACACCCATATACATAAAATAAAAATAAGCAAATCTTTTGAGAGAGACTGAGAGAGAGAGTGCACCCGGGTCTATGAAATGTAGTACTTATGGAAAACTGCTTGAGTAAGACAATAGAAAGACAACTCTGGTATGCCTTGAGACATGGCATCACAAAATGAAGCACTGTGCTTTTCTGGCCTTGAATTATTTTTCCAGGAGTGAAAAGAAAACATAACTTGCTAAACTGTCTAAATGTTTACATTGTACAAATGTATACATTGCCATTTGTTCCAAAATTGTATGCATTGAACATTATTAATTTTGTAAACTTTTAGTCTTATAAGACAATGGCTTCTTTTAAAATAATAACAATAATGCCCTTCAAGTCACCTATTTTAGTAAACTGTGAGGTTCAAGATGGCAATATTGTGTTTCAATGTTGTAAAAACCTGACTCACTTGGAAACACTAATAGAATGAACTAGAAATTCAAGTCATGGGGCTTATCTAACTTTAAAAAAAAAAAAAGGGCAATCTGTTCAGCTAAAGGAGTTTTCTATTTGCAAAGAATTGTTGCTCCAAAGTGTCCTCTACCGTGTCAGACTCCCCCAGTATAACCCTACCATACAGCCTTTCTGCCATTGGCTGGAGCCTTTTGGCCGCAGATAGATGCTATTTTCTGGAGACTTTGACTCCTTCTCTGGCCATCATCCCAGAAGTATTGATCAGCTCTTTGTGTCGAAGCTTTGCTTCCCATCAGAACGGCGCCAGAGTGACCTGAAACCCAAATTCTCTCATGCCACCACTGCATAAATCCCAATAGTCCTTGCTGGTCATCCTGACAAGAAGGCTCAGCATCCTTACAAGGGATGAAGGGCGGTCCTCATATCTGGGCGCTACCCTGTTTCCACTTTTCCTGGAGGAAAATGTGAGCCATTCTGTTAAATGGCTTGTGCCAGATCAGCACTAATGGATAGTAGCCATCTGCAAGCCCTAGGCTGTGCAGTGACTGAAATCCCCCAGCCCCACCCCAGCCTCTGCCTTCCCTCAATGAAAGCAGAAACTTATCATCATCAGGTTCATTTGGGGGAAAAAAATGCAAATAGCATGTTATTCCTTGCTTATTAATTATATGAAAACTTTAGTTGAGGTTGAAGGCAGGTAACTAATGGAAGCACTGGAAAAGCCTTTCCAGCTCATTCGAGAAAAAACTGCTTTCTCCGGCACACTTCCTCCATCTGACAGTTTCAATGAGCTATTTGTTTTTCTAATCCCAAATAATGTAGTCTCTCTGGGTGTTTTCTTTGAGGTGATATTTCCTAGATCGTGACTATTGTAGCTTTTGTGTTTTACTGTCTTTAAAGGCTTCTCTTTCTGAGGAACTGTAGCTAATGCTTTAGCTTCCTAGTGGCAATGAGAATTGCTTCAGGGAGAAAAAAAAAATTTGCCTCCGTGGTCACGTGGTCGGCCTCCTCCTTTTATCGTCTCTCCTCCCTTGTTCTGGGTGCTCTCTCTGCAGAAAGAGCTTTGTGGCTCTAGTCATTTCTACCCAGAAATCAAAAGACCCAAAGCCAAAGCATCAATAGAAGTTGCTCAGAGAAGGATAGGGTCAAAGCTGGCCATGAGCAACACTAAGGTCACTGGCCCAATGGCCTCTACAGGGATGATCCTTTTCCAGCTAGTAGCCACTATTCTCTAGGCCACTGAGGAACTCTACCCCCACCGCGCATCTGTTGATAGGACAGAGACCTAGGAACTTCTACAGTGCTCGGCTCTGGGCTAGAAGCCCCTAAGAGGGCTGCCCTCCCTGTCCTCTGCTAACGAACTGGGGACCTTCCTACAGAAGGGACTCCAGTACTCCTTCAGTCTCAGCTGATGGACAAGGTGTGCATTCTGGTTCGCCTGTGCACAGATACACAGCATTTTTACTTTTAGTCAAAGTATTTTATTTAGAAAAAAAGTAAATAGAACTATCTGAATGTTCTAACAAAATTATAAAATAAGTGCATCAGTCAATGCAATATAGCGTATTTTAGCGTTTTATTTTATTTTTGCATTATTTTAAACTTACTTTTTTGTTCTTTTTTAGAATATTTTTAGTAATGATTTAAGATTTATACAATGAATCTTGATAACACCCTCTTCCCATTCCTCCCTGTTCCACCCTCTCATCCATATGCCAAAGAAAGAAAGAAAGAAAGAGAGAGAAAGAAAGAAAGGAAGGAAGGAAGGAAGGAAGGAAGGAAGGAAGGAAGAAAGAAAGAAAGAAAGAAAGAAAGAAAGAAAGAAAGAAAGAAAGAAAGAAAGAAAGAAAGAAGAAAGAAAAGAATAGAAAATTAAGCCCAGCTAGTGTGGCAGGACTAGTGGGCATCACCACAGTTCCTGGAGGCAGCATGCTGCTCTGATAATGGATTTTCCCTTGGCCCATACTAGCCCCAGACCAAACAAGATGAAGTTTGACCCGAAGTTGAGCCTCACTGCCCAAGCCCACAGACACCCAGGCATCCAACAGGCACCCAGATAGTGCCCAGGTACCGAGACTCCAATATCCTGCAAGCACCAGGGCCTCCCCCCAGGCACCAGGACACCCTGCAGGCACAATATTTCATCTTAACAAAATATTGTATACTTATAATTATTATATTAGGCCTTTCAATCTCAAAGTTTTCCAAGATGAAACGTTAAAGTATAAGATTACCCTGCAAGATGACATGTAACAGAAGTGCAGAGTCTCAGGTCTGTATTGAGAAATACCTATCTATCCCCCTATGTCACCTGATCACTACCTTACGGCAGCCTACACCCACCCAACACTCAGCCATAGAAAGCTACCTACATGACATACAGGCACGTGGTAGTGGGGTGGGACTTTCTAGGTTACTCTTGGTCCTCAAGGGATGGTGATGAAGGCCAGTCTCCCAAGAACATCCTCTTTTTTCTCAAGGAGGCTCGGAAGGCCAAGGAGCTTGTGCATCTGGCTACAAGCTGCCTGAGCTCCAGTGGAGACTGAGTCATTCATGGGGAGTTTCCAGGTCTTAACCAATCAAGAGAGACCAGCTCAACTAGACAGCAAGAGCCACTGGCCGGACAAGGCTCACCACACCAGGCTCAAACAGGCAAGGGACGGGCTGAGACTGTAGGGCAAGCCTCAGGTCTGCTCCTTGTGTCCGAAGCTACTTCCAGGACAGTTGATCCTACCTTTTGTTTGGGTAAGCAAGGAGGGCGGCTTATCAAAAGGGTAAGTTTTAATTATATGAAACTGGTGTTCAAAGTGAATTAGGCTACTAGTTACTTTTTTCTAGATCTTTTTTCAAAAACATCAAACTGCATGATTTGTTTTTTCTTGGCTCATGTCAGTACGATGTATGTAAGTTAGAGATCTCCCTATAGAAATGAACCTTAAAGGCATTGATAACACCTCTGAAACTTCCTCTAACGGATGGGATTCTTCATCAGCTAGTGTCTGTGGATGGTAACAAGTGTACACCAGAGAATTCCTCTAAGTTGTCACTCGGTGAGGCTGGGATGTGTCAGAGTTCCAGAGGGAGGGGTGGGCGGTAGCAACCATGGTAGAAAAATGGAGGAAGGGACCCCCATGAGATTAAACGCAGAAAGAAAGTGTAAAGAGGTAAGAGAATCTGTGTCCACATCTCCCGGTTTTGAGCCTACTGAATATTAACAAAGGGTGTTTTTGTAATTATTATGTGTTATAAGTGTGAGATTGAGCGCTGAGAAAACACTATGATAATGCTTCTAAGCACTGACTATAAGAGCTTCCAGGTACAGAGTCTGCAGGCCCAGACATCTATAGGGATTTCCTCTCTATACTGTGTTGGTTTTTGCTGGAACACAAAAGATACCTTGCACCCAAGAGTCTTCCAGGAGTTAGAAACTTCAGATCCTGTACATCCTTGTCTCGAGTGTAAAATTACTATGCCCTATGCCCAATCTCTCCCTCGTGCTCTCTCACTCTGATGACAATGTGGGAAATATGTGCTAATCTGTTTGGGGAATAAGAGAAAGGTATAGGAAGAACAGAACGAATTCCCAGGGAAACTATTTGAGTTTGCTAAACAGAAAAATGTACAGACTTACTCCTTATTTTCTCTGAAGTTCTGCATTTCAGTTCTCTTGTAAGATGCAGAAACACAGCCTTGGAATGGTTGTTCCAACACAAGGTGTCTTTCTAAAGCTTAGGTCAAACAGAACAAACCCTAACCAGCAACTACCCACTCTAAGTCATGGGTCACAAAACACAACTTATATCTGCCAGTGTTTCTTTTCAAAAGGAAAGACACCATTCTGTTTGCACACAAAACTAAAATGCTATGAAAATTTAAAAGAAGAAAATAAGACAGAAACAAATGTCTTTCTGCAACTTACCCCTTTCCCTCCATATCTCCTTTAATTCATCTCCACCCCCATCATCGTCCCCATTGTCTAAGCTGAGAGACCTTGATATTATCTCTGGCTCCTCCTCTCCAAGAACCCACTGCCTGAACAGTCTCTCTATTGCTCTCATTCCCATCTTAGCCAGTTGTCTAATTGTCTGTAGTCATCTCCTCTTCAGCCCCTGGCCGCATAGCATACCCTTTAGGACATTGTTGACTTCCTGACTCACCGCTGATTCTCCCTGCACTGCCTGCTTCTTCTTTCCCTACGACAGAAGAGCACCTTCAACTACGGTGGCATTGTACTATCAACAGCTATCCATTTGCCTTCCCCCTTTCTTGTCTGCAGCGTTTCCCCTTTCCAATGTTCTTTTTTCCACCTTGCCAAACCCAAGCAGTCGGCACCGTCTTGAAATCTTGCCCATAAAGGCAAACTCAGTTCAACAAGCCTCCTTCAGAACCTGTTTCTGATTACCGTGATTGAAACCGTCTCCCTTCTTCTTTACAGACTAATGCACCCTGTTTTTCTCAGCCAAACCCTATCATTTTCGGCCCCATACCATGTATGATCAGATTCCACAACTTTTTAATTCACTTAGGACTATATCTTCAGATACTATAGCCGACACGTCACCACACTGAAGGAAAGAGAGTCCGAGCAGGCACTTTGGTGTTTCTAGCAGTATTAGTGGTGACTAGCTCTTGTGTACTAGCAGACTTCCAAATAATTGATCGCGTTCGGGATGCAAACCATTTCAGTCGTTTTCAGTGGTTTAAACGGTTCTCCCAATTGCTTTCTGCAGCCTCCTGCTTCCGCACATACAGGCCTCCAGCTGCCTGCAGCTGCATCATCCACTTTCCCATTGGCCAAACTCCAGCACCCCGGCTCACCTCTAGTGTTCCATGAGTGCATCTCGGATGTGAACAGGAACAGTCACGCACCTCCTCCCCAGTGAGGCGAATAGTTTTCCTGTTATTGACTTTATCACCTATCTTGAAATGTTACCTGTTTCTGTTTACATCAAATAAATTGCAGATTCCCTGTAGAGAAGGCCTGGGGTAGTGAGGGACATTGGATCCAGAGAGGGATATGTTGTATGTGCATAATGGACACTTAGAAACATTTACTACATAAATGCAGTGTGTCTTATCACTAATGATGCCATTTGGTGCAATGGCATCTCGGAAAATTTCTCTCACTTGCTTCCACACTGAGCTTACACAGAATGGTATGTGCCTTGACTCAGGGCTTCATTTTGTTTTTCTTCTCTGCTGTAAATATACTTTTTGTGTATAACTTGGCTTCTCAAAGTATACAGCCATTTTCAATTACCTAGCTTATCTAGGACAGTCTTCTCTAACTCAAACCAGCCTAGTTGCTCTAGTTATATATCTGAGGATGACCTTGAACTTGGGATCCTTCTGCCTCTACCTCTCAAGTGCCAATATTATATGTATGAACCACCATGTTCATTTTTTTTTTGTTTCTTTTCATTAAATCTGTTCTTTCATGATTATATATACATACATTTACATATATATACATTTACATATATATAATATATATCACTCTGATTACTGTCATCTTTGCCCTCTGTAAACTCTCCCCCACTCCTATTGTGCTCCTCACACAGAAGTCCCTTTCTCACATCCATGTCTTTTCGTATTATTTTGTGAGTCACTGAGTTTAGCCAGGATCTTATGCGTGCTCACGGGTTTTGGAATTACCGGTCAGAGCGTGGTGGGTTCACCAGTGGGTATACAAACGGAAGAATGTCTGCCCCTCCTCAGGAATTCAACAGCAGCCCATAGTATGGCAGGGGTGGTAGGTCCCAATCTACGACTGACTATTGACAGGTCCGTTGTAGGTCCTTACTGTGGCTGTGAGACAATGGTTGCCTTAGCTCTGGTGCCCAGAAGACAGCCATCCCCAGCCTTCATCATCAGTGCATTTTGTTTTGTTTTTGTTTTGTTTTTTGTTTTCCCTCACATTGTTTCATCCCTCCCCTTCCAAGTTCCTCCCCTGGGCTTTGAGAAGATGGTGTGAATGCCCTGGCATGGTAAGATGGTATGAATACTCCTGAGGAGTGAGCACTTGACCATAACTGACTCTCAGAATCTTGAGTAGACAAGGATCTTTGTGTTTGTTTCCACTCATTGTGAAGAGAAACTTCTGCAATTAAGACCGACAGTTGCATATGTCTACAGGCTAACTTCTCTAAGATTGGCAGCTGCATGTGTCTATAGGTTAGGTGAAAGCATTTAGAAGGCACCTTGATGCCTTGTGTCGTGCTGGAGATCGGACCGAGGGCTTTGCACGTGCCAGGCCAACACTGTCAACTGAGCTATGTCCCAGCTGCCCTTTTCTGCATTAAACAACAGCTTCCTACTTTCTGCTACTTCCTTCTGGGGTACAAGCTTCTGTATGTCCTTAATGTTCTCCATCTCTTGCTTGAGTTCTCACGTCTAAATTAGCACAGTAATCTCCTTCCGTCCATAGCAATTGCTCTGTTTCGGGGGTTTTGTTGTTGTTTAGAATTTTTAATTTTTATTTTTAGCTACGTTTGCGTATGTTTCTGTGTGAGAATGTGCACATGAGCGCAGGCACCTGTGCGGGCCGGAAGAGGAGCTGAGGTTACAGGCAGCCACCTAAAGAGGAGCCCAGGAGCCAAACTCAGGACCTCTGCAACAGTAGTTCCCACTCTTAAATGGTGAGCCTTCTCTTCAGCCCCCTACAGCCTGTACTAAGAAGAACTAGGTGTCATTACTAAGATACTCTCCCTAAGACACTGGTTTCTCTTTCTTTATCCTAGGCCCAGAAGCCTTAATTTCTATTTATTTTTACACTGGCATCCAAGATTCTCACCATCTGCCCATATTCTGTGTTTCTGGTTTTATTCTCCAACTCTCAGGGAAGCATTACATGTGCTATTTTGGTAAACATCTGCAGGGATGTATTCCCCAGTGACCACACCCGTGTTTAGCCCCGCCCACCTCCTCTTTCTCCCTGGAACTTTTGGCACCTTCTTGTTTACCCGCAAACCTGCAGAAGCCTAGAAGCAAGCCTGCAAGACTTTGGCGGTGAGGTAATGAGGAACTTCACTGTATCTAAGGCTTTGGTCATTACGAAGTCTCCCTCTCTTCCTAAATCACTTGACTCGACTGTAGTCCACACACAGGACACTCTTTACAAAACCTATGAACGTAGAATAAAAGTATCTTAATTGCCTCATCATTCCAAACGGAACTCCAGGCTTTTGGTTTCCCTTACTGTGCAAAGATAAATTTAGTTTTGTCAACAGCTGTTTCCGAGATATTTTCAGAGTTCCAGCATCCCATCATGGCCACCACAGCCATCATTTCCATCACCCGCATCGATGATGCAGATTACATTCTCACCGCTCTTGCTAAATGTTTGGGGCTACCTGAGAAGCACATTCTTAGATACATAGTCTTTTCAAACAAGTAATTAAATTGTATAAGGCGTATTCAAAATACTTTCCACAGAAGAGGTTAGCGTTTTCCTTCTTCATGAAGACTATGAGAGCCAGCAGACCTTACCTCTAAAAGTTGTTCCGCAACAGATTTACTTGGTGAGTCCCAGGGGAAGCCATCTGTGACCGCAGCGCTATTGGCTTCCACGGCCCGTGCCTCTGAATTCTATGAAAGTAATTCCAGTGTTAGAAGCAAATGAGCTGCTTCTTTCGATATTAAAGGGAAGCGACTGCATGGAAAATATCAGCTGATGGATTACATGAACAAGATGAAGTTGGGAAACTTTAAGGAGAGAGAAAAAAATGCCCGGATTCTGCGTTTCACCTCCAGATTGAGAATAATAGATACTCTCAGCAAACCAGGAGAGAGAAATGGGGAGTGGCTGAGCTCCTCAACTAAAACATCAACTATATACCGTAATTTCCCCTTTGCAACACCACACTCTTGGCTTTGCCGCACCACCAGTAAAAATTCATTTTCAGGCGGCACACCTGAACAGCCTGCGCTTTGCCTTAATTCACTTTCCCTGCTAAAAGCTGAGAGGAAAGGTGGGCCCGCCTGAGGAGGATAGACGGCAGAGCACGCCATCGGAGGAGGCCGAACTCTAAATTAATCATGTTCCAACTAGAATTTGCAATTCTTTGAGAGATGTTCAGGATGCTATAAAAAATTTAGAGGTAGCGGGGAAAGGAGAGGGAGGTTGTGAAGCAGAAAGCATCGAAGGGCACTTTAAATCTAAAAGATGCATTATCGTTTCCAGCCCGTGAACAGGGTATCTTGATTTACCCAGAATGTGATAAATACGATAGATATGCCATGTGATGGGAATTCCCCTCCCAGAACATACAAATTTTGGATTCAATGGTCATTTTAGCGATCCATACTGCTTTAGTTTTATTTCTGTTGCTGTGACCAAAAACACACTGACCAAAAACAACTTTAGAGATCGGGTTTATGTGGCTTACAATTCCAGTCACAGTCTATCGTTAAGGGAGGTCAAGGCAGGAACTCAAAGCAAAAACCTGAAAGCAAGCCCGTTTGCTATTCCACACAGCATTACTTCTGACCTAGGAAATTATTTCACAGCCACAGAAGTACGGCAGGCATCGTGGAAGGTGCTCCTCCTGCCAGGCAGACAGGCTTATGTTCAGCTAGTTTTCTTACATAGTTCATGATCACCTGCCTAGGGGATGGTGCCACTCATGGTGGGCTGAGTCCTTCCACATCAACAACCAGGATGATCTCCCACAGGCATGCCCGCATGCCCATCTAATCTAGACAATTCCTCAACAGAAAGTCTCAATTTTAGGTTCTATCAAGTTGACAGTTGAAATACATGGAAAAGTATACACACACAAATAAAATAAAATGTAATAACATTTAATAAAATAAAAAGGAAAGATAAATAAGTACCCCATCTAAAATAATAAGATACTTATCATCGATTCAATGCTACCTAACACAACGTTCCATGATAGTTGCAAATTTAAATGAAAAAACTGCCCTTCTTTTCCCAAGATGCTTAGATAATATTTTTCCAGAACAGCTTGTTCTGAATCTCAACCACATCTCAGTGCAATTTTCTTTTTGCATCTTAGAAATAGTTTTATTATGATCATAGGAAAAAGAGGCCAGAGGAAATTGAATATTGAATAAATTACAAGGCCTCTACCTTCTGTTGTGTAGGGGGGGCGATGAAGAATTTTTGACAGAGACAAGACGAATGAGAGTGTACATGAAGCCTTCACAACAACCGTCCATATACCTTCAGTCTCTATCTGCCCAGGTCTTATTACACTACCTCCTTCTCTTCTCACTGATTTCTTTTCTCTGTTCTCCAAAGAAGTATTCCTGCTCCAAATAGCATTCCATCAGCAACGAAAATCCCTACTCAGTTCTAATCAGGACTGACAAGAAGCTGCAATACAGCCCTTGTCAACTTTCAGGAGTCAGGTGTCTCCTTACTGTGAAGAATTTTCCTCTTACTATCAAATAAATGTGATGAGCTTCCAACTCTCTATACTGCTTCCCTGCCTGATGGTTTGCTCTCAGAACTCTCTCCTGACTGCTCCACTTGGAGCAACGAGGCTCTTCGACTTCTAGGGAAGTGTGGATCCAATATGGTGAGCCTTTCCTAACACAACTCATTAGAGCTACATCAGAGCAGTTTGTTGTTGTTGTTGTTGTTTGTTTGCTTGCTTTTGTTTTTTGTTTGTTTGTTTTCCAGACAGGGTTTCTCTGTTGTAACTCTGGCTGTCCTGGAATTCATCCTGTAGACCAGGCTGTCCTGGAACTCACAGAGATCCTCCTGCCTCTGCATCCCGAGTGCTGGGATTAAAGGTGCATGCTGCCGCCACCTGGTCAGAGCAGTTCTTTGAGCTCACCATCTGAAGGAGAAACGGGAATGAAATTTTACCTGCCTTGAGCTTCCATTAATTCTTCTACTACACCAGACACCTCGGCTCAACTCCAAGTTCATACAGGTTGTTGGCCATCTTCCCAGGACACCATTCATCCCTTACCATCCCAAGGTATAGCCTTGTCTCTAGCTTTCAGTCTCAAGAGAAACTTATTGCTCCAAAGAGCACAGAGTATTTGTGCCCTGTACTTAATCCAATGTTTCCACTATTATGACAGCAGTACACTTGGCCTGCCCTGTAACATTCATGACCACTTACTCAAATTAATTCCTTTACCAGACTGAAAAAACCACTGGGACTGCTGGTCTAATATATATATATATTTTTTTTGCCAATGCATAGTGCATGTTTATCACATGGATTAATAAAGGAAGGAATAGCATTTGATTCTTCTAGCTGCTACAATATCTGGTGCAGTGGCTGAAACCTAATTAGCATTCAACAAAATTCGTGTGGATTAAATGCAGGGATAAGAACCCTAAGGATGTCAGCTGAATTCAGCAGTTCCCTGAGTCAGCTGGGAAAAGTCTTCCTACCATGGTTCTTGCCTGATCTCTCAGTGGGCTTCTTGCTTGCAACTTGGCTCAGATAAAAGCCAGAAAAAAATAGGAGAGAAAGAAAACAAAGTAATAATATGCAACAGAAACTAAACTGCCACATTCAAAAACAATATTCTTCTCTGTTTCTTTCAACTCCTACTGTTGAATATCACCCCTCCCCAGAGGAGAAGATCACTGGAAATACACTCCTAAGAAAAAAAAAAGTCACCACTATTTTTTTTTAATAAAAAGTATGCTAGTTAAATTCTCACTCATGAATATGTAGCTAATATTGACTAATGGGAACCCTAAAAGGAAGAAAGCTAAGGCTTCTTTTTAAGCAAATCCATTGAAATTAAGGTCATCTGTGAGAAATTTGTTTAAATTTTTTTTCTGAGCCACATCCAAAACTCCAGAGGGCATGTTAAATAATGAAAGTGTAAACTATTGGGATTTGGTGCTGGTTAGAATATTGGCACAGTACATAGATCCCTGTGTGGTTTAAAAAAAAAAAACAAAAAACTAAAAATTTCTCTTCTTCCTTTATCTAGAAGCCTCCAAAATTAAAACAGTTTTCTTTGTGGAGTAATACATGCTAACCAAATTATACTCTAATATTTTCACTCAATGACTTGGAAAGTCATGGAAATGCTTCTTTGGGGAGTTGCCATGCAGAAAGAGAAAGAGAAAGAAAGAACCATATCTGGAGGATTTTAAAAAGAGGGAGATAAAACAAAGAGTTCCAAGGATTGTCACAATCTGATCTGCATAAATAAAAGATAATGGCTTCGGTGAGCTGGCCAACCTTTCTGTGGAGTGATCGGTCTGTGGAGAGTCATGTCTGAGAGGCTGCGGGTCATTATGGCAGGATAAAGCCTATTTCTCATTTATATTAAAGAACCTTGCCTGTTAAGGGCTTGATTTGAATCTCAGACATAAATGTGCATGGGGCTACACACCTTGTTAAGTCAATTGCTACATATGCATGCTCTCTCTAATACACATATAGATTTTATCATTCACCACTCGACCATTACTCCACCTGTTCTTTTCTTGATTTAGAAAGGATAACATTTAGGTAAATCAGAAGTGCTCAAATAAACAGGATTAGAGCATGCATTTTTCCTCTTAAACACGGATTTTTTTTTCCCTATTTTGTATAGATAAAATAAATTTTCTTTCCCGTAAGTGAGATTTGCTACATCAATAGAAGAAGGTTAAATTGTTTCCAGTTCTGTTTTACGTGTTTGATTTATCTGATTATCTGGTTTCAGACAAGATGGATTGTTCCAAGTTAGCATTTGGAGACTGCAATGAAAATATTGATATTAAAAAAAAAAAAAGAAAAGAAAAGAAAAAGAAAAAGCGATGAACAAAATCCAACAACAAAAATAAGCTAGGAAGTCAAGGAAAACTATAACCCCTTGAATTCATTTTTAAGATGACTTATTCATTTATATTTTACATGCCTTGTTGTTTTGCCTGCATGTATGTCTATGTGAGAGATCCCCTGCGACTGGAGTTACAGACAGTTGTAAACTTCCATATGAGTGCTAGGAATCGAACCAGGGTCCTCTGGAAGAGCAGCCCGCCAGTGTTCTTAACCCCTGAGCCAGCTCTCCTGCTCAACCCTTTGAGTTCTTAAAGGAATTGTGGGTAAAGCTGAATGGCTTCTTTGGCTAGGAATCTTGCGGTGACTGTAGTCTTAATGAGAATCCTACCTCCTAAGTCTTCGCAGTTGAGAAATTCATGTGTCACTTCGTTCGGGCACACTCAAGCCCTAATGAGTTAATTGGCATCAACAATCCAAAAACTTCTTCAGACACTGATTTTTCAAGCAAAAAAGCAACAGCCTAACCCTTACCGTAGTAGTAATACACACGGATAGACGATAAGGTCTCTCAGTTTGGCCTGCTCACTAGGCAGATGAGTGGCCAGGCTCACTAGGCAATTTGGCGCCTCTGGTTCATAGTTTCTTGTATTTCTGCGTGGATGAGGTAGTAGGAATTGATTCAAATGTGTGAAAATGTGGTTCCATAGAAAAATAGACAAAGGTGTAAATAGAAGATAGTACAGTGTGGTACTGTGGTCTTCAAACAAAAGTCTGGACAAATCAAAAGGAGCTAGACCTTGGGGTGACTTGTGCCAGAAAGCATCACAGCATAGTTCTAGGGCTCTCTGAAATATGAGTAAAAGGTCTATCCTGTGGAATGCTATCAAATCTGCAATGTGCAGCTCTGAAAGAGAGCACAAATATATTTTATAGATAGAACGAGGCCTGAACCCATGTGTCTGTCTCATGGGAATGCTATGCCCCCCTGAATTGAAAGAGGTTTTGCAAATTAGGTTGAACATTTATTGGCACAACGGTTGGGGCATTAGTAGCTTTTACTATACAGGGGGCAGGGCTCTCCATGTCTTACAGTGAACACGAAGGACTTGTTCTACCTCCCACAGATCTTCTGGACACCACATCGATGGGCACATGTTCATTTTACCTAGTTTTCTTTTACAGATGTACAAGCAGCATTACTTCACCGTTTTAGTAGGCATGGACTTCTAGAGTGGCAGTTAGAAACCCAATCAAGGGCATGGCATATCTATATTCACATTTTTATCAAGAGGACTCACAATTTTGAAAAAAGAAGCATATCTCTCATGATATTTGAGTAAACGATCCAATATTACAACAGTCTATCTATTGCTGTAGAATTTTTGGTGATCCTACAGATGTGTCAAGTATCTTCTCAGAGAAAAGTCATGTCTTCCTATATCTCCTTTATAATGAACTTAAGGTGCTGCTTTAATATTTATATTCCAGTACACATTACAGAATGCTTCTTATGTAAAAGTAAAACTTGGGTCATGTCACTGTTGAGAACATTGATCTAAGGCAAAGATAGTCTGTATGACAAAGGAAAAAAAAAAAATAAGAGAAGTTCTCAACAGACCCTAATGGGGAGAAATGGCCTTTCTGGGTGCTTCTCAAAGTAACAGAAATTCCAAGGGACAAAGGAAGGATTTTCCTTCTATGTATCTTTGTCTGGCTCCTGAAGACCGTGTACATACACAGCCATTCCCAAAACAGATGTAAGTTTAAGGCAACAACAGGGGTCTTAGAACACATTTCTCTCTTGGAACCCTAGGAAGATGCTACTGTGCCTTATGATCCATCCAGAACACAGAAAAGCCAGCAGAATAAACACGGCAGCACGGCACATAGAAGCAGCAAGCAAAAGTGGGGATCCTAAGATTGCTTATGCTGCACACAGAGCACATGACAGAAGCTAGCCGTCTCTAGGTACTCTTGGGAGAGGAACTGGACAGCACCAGGAGTAGCAAGCCAGAAGGTTACATGGGGTTTGCCTTGTCCAAGGTGAGTCAGGCTCCATGGGATGGATAGTCAAATTCGGGTAGGATGTGATAGGATCTCATGCTGTGGCTGAGATCAGCATTCAGCACCTACAGCCACAGGGCAGAAATCTCTCTGACAGTGACTCAGCAGCAGAGTCACGGATACTAAAGTCGCTGAGTCAGGGGCATCTCCAAAGTGGCTGTTTGCACACCCAAGAACCCATTGTGGTATCTCAGGTTCACTTTACACACCCAGAAGCCATCCAGCACAGAGAAACAAGGAGCACAGACAGCAGAAAAACCTGAGCCACACTCAGAAGCGGCAAAGAGACAATTAGGAGCTGTAAAATCTAGAGAGGTGTGAATACTTTGCATGACCATGTTAAGACTTCTCATCAGGGCAAAAACTCTGCCTTACTCAGCTGAATACAAACCAGTAAAATAAAAACCCGAGAATCAACCTTTAAAACACACACACACACACACACACACACACACACCTCCGTTCACTAAGTTTTGCATTTGTGTTTAGTCTTCCGTGAACATCAGAAACTAATCATATTGAACTTGGACTAAAGGAACAAGATGGACATTACATTTATCCTGAACCTAAGACTATTAAAATAAAAACAAGAATAAGAATGCCATCTACTGGTGTGGAAGGTAGCAAGGCTCTAGTAAATCCACAGTGAGTAAAAGAGAATGAAAATATTTCTATTATTTCACTATGGAGATGTAGCAGTCTGCTACTGTGTGGGCTCACCAAGAAAGACACCAGACATCTTCAAAGTTGCAAACCCTGCTGGACCCCATCAGAGGGAACCACCTGTCAGGGCAGGCACCATACTGGACAGTAGTACCTCAAGTGTCTCAACTCAAGGGTTTTTATTGATACCTAAGCTCCTCGGGCATTCTATTGATAATGCTTGCAGATGATGATGAATCAAACATCTTTTACATAAAGCCAACACCTGCAGACAGAACAAAATGCCAAGGCCTAGGCAGCCCTTCCCCCAACAATGCACAAAACAGCCATTTTAAGCATAAATAAACTTCTGCAACAATAATATTCATTAAAATGCCCACATCCCCAAGGTTTATTTGATGGAGGATAAATACCTCATTGTTCCAGGACCACTTACTGAAAAGATAAATTATTCTTTCCCCCACTAAATGGTTTTGGCACATTTGCTAATTCCTAATTGATGAAGTGTGTGCGCAGATTCTGAGTTTTCTATTCTCTTCCATTATTTGTTTATTTACATACCAAGGTCTTCAATCTCTTGATAACTATAGCTTTATACTAACTCTCGAATTAGGTATTGCAAATCATCTAAATTGATTCTTTTCCAAGATTTTTTTAAATCTATTTTAGATACTTCCCAGTCCCATATAAACTTTAAAGTCAGCTTGTAAATTTCTACAAAAATGGGCTGTGGAAAACAATTGAGATTGTGTTGTATTTCTAAGGTAATTAGGGGAGAATTGACTAATAATGTTGAGTGTTTGTATGAATATAGTGGATTTTTACATTTATTTAGGTCTTTTAATTTTTTATGCAGAGACATTTTTAGAATAAAAGTTAACTCAAAATGAATCCACAGACCTCAATCTAAAGATTAAAATTATAAGAATTCTGAAAGTAGGGGGAAAAAAAGACTTCATGACCCTGAGTTTGGCAAAGATTTCTAAATATTACAAAAAATTAAACTCAAACTATGAGACTAAATAATACATAGGACTTCATCAAAATCACAGAAGAGGGAGTAGATTTTAAGAGCCAGACACCCAAAATACCTTCTGCTAGCTAACTAGTGTCTCCTACACATGATGGAGAAGATCCTCCCAGGAAATCTCAACAATATGGTGGTCTATATAAGACCCATGTCATGACCACACCAGCTGACATGCCAACATGGATGTTGGGATGTTTCATAAGCCTCTGCCCTTGACGAAGAACTACAGGCAATCAATGGCACCATCCACTGATTGGAGAAAGGGAGAAACAATTTTCTCCCAGAACAATCCCCCTGATAGGCTATCCAGTCCCATGTGATCAACCCTAAACACAGTATGTATGAGCAACATTAATAGATTCAACAGATTGTACATTTAAACACATTTGTGTGTATGTGTGTGTGTGTGTGTGTGTGTGTGTGTGTGTGCAAGTGCACGCGTGTCCATGTGTATGGATAGAACAATAATAATTTTAGAAGAATAGGTCATGAATTTGAGGAGTAATGGGAGAATGATAGGGGTGGAAATGATATAAATATACGATTCATTCATGGAATTCTCAAAATAAAATAAATGAAGTCATACTTAAATAAAAACTTAAATAAAACTCTATCTTATTATTTTGTGGGCTTTAAATGAATTAGCCTAGATGGAAAAAAAATTAAAATGTAATTTTTCAGAGGAAACTATAACAAAAATGAAAGTCAAAACCCAAACTGAACGAAAAAATTTGCAAAACACTATGTGCAAAAAAGAAACATCTGGATGGAAAGATGACTCAGCAGTTAAGACACAGATGAACAGAATGGATTTGAAAACGGGATCCTTCATCCTGCTGCACTTAAGAAACATACCTCAACATCAAGGATAGACATTACCTCAGGCTAAAGGGTTGGGAAAAGATATACCAAGCAAATGGACCTAAGAAACAGGCTACTGTAGCCATTTTAATATCTAACAAAAATAGACTTTAAACCAAAATTAATCAAAGGAGATGGGGAAGAACACTACACACTCATCAAAGGAAATATCCACCAAGATGTCATTTTCAAGATTCTTAAAAGAAACACTACTACAACTTGAATCACACATTGACCCTCACACACGATAGTGAGAGACTTCAATACCCCCCACTCTCACCAACGGACAGGTCATCCAGACAAAAACTAAACAGAAAAATACTGGAACTAACAGACACTATAAACCAAATGGACCTAACAGATATTTTCAGAGCATTTCACCCAAACACAAAAAAATATTCCTCTTCTCAGCACCTCATAGAACATTCACCAAAATTAACCACATACCCAGACACAAAATAAGTCTCAACAGATACAAGAAAATTGAAATAACTCCCTGAATCCTATTGGACCACCATGTAGTAAAGCTGGATATCAACAACAGAAAGCTTACAAACTCATGGAAATGGAACAACTTTCTACTGAATGAAAAATGGGTCAAAACAGAAATAAAGAAATTAAAGACTTTCTAGAATTTAATGAAAATGATATACACCATACCCAAACTTATGGGACAAATGAAAGCAGTGCTAAGAGAAACATTCATAGCACTAAGTGCCTATATTTAAAAAAAAAAAAATCTAGAGATCCCACACTAGCAACTTAACAGCACACCTGAAAGCTCTAAACAAAAAGAAGTAAGCACACCCAAGGGAGTGGACTGAAAGAAAATAGATCATATCTATCCCTCTGAACAAAATTCAAGTTCAAGTGGATCAAAGACCTCAACATAAAACCAGACACACTGAAATTGATAGGAGGGAAAATGGGGACTAGCCTTGAACTCATTGGCATAGGAGACAACATTCTGAATACCAATAGTTCAGGCACTAAAATAAACAATTAACAAATGGGACCTCATGAAACCAAAAAGCTCTGTAAGACAAAAAACCTCAACTGGACAAAGTAGCAGCAGATGAACAGAATGGATTTGAAAACAAGATCTTACATCTTGAATGGGAAAAGAATTTATCAACTCCACATCCAATAGAGGACTAATATCCAAGATATATAAAGAGCTAGATGTAAACAGGTATTAAAAAACCCACATAACCTAATTTAAAAATAGGGTACAGATCTAAACAGAGCTATCCCACTAGAGGAATCTCAATGGCTAAGAAACACTTTAAGAAATGTTCAACATCCTTAGCCACCAGGAAAATGCAAATCAAAACTACTCTGAGACTCCATATTACACCTCTCAGAATCGCTAAGATCAATCACACATGCTGGTGAGGAGGCGGAATAAGGGAAACACTCATCCATTCCTGGCGAAAGTGCAAACCTGAACAGCCACTACAGAAAGCAACATGGCAGTTTCTCAGAAAGTTAGGAATTGATCTAATTTAAGTCCCAGTTATACCTCTCTTGGACATATACCCAAAGGATGCTCCAGCCCGCCTGAAGGGCACTTGCTCAAACATGTTCATTGTGGGTTTATTCATAATAGCCAGAAACTGGAAGCAATCTAGATGTCTGTCAAGAGGGGAATAGATTAATAAAATGTGGTATATTTATACAATTGAGTGTTGTTTAGAAAAAACGACATCATGAAATTCACAGGCAAATGGATGGAACTAGAAACAAATCATGGTGAATAAAGTAGCCAGCCCCAGAAAGACAAATTAGTATGCATTCATTTATAAGTGGATATTAGCCATTAAATAAATGATGACTGTCTTTTCAACTGACTCTTCTTACTTACTCCTCTATCTGCTTCTCAATTCACTGTTCTTACTGACTCTTTCAAATTACTCTGTAACTGCTCCTCCACTGACTCCTCAGCTCACCTTCTTTCTGACTGCTTCAACTGACTCTTAACTCCCATGTAACTCTTTTACTGAGCTGAGAGCCCCCCTTTTCTCATGAGAGCTGGGCATGTCCTTACTCTGCTAACTCTTCCTCTGATTAGTCATTTTGTCTGCCATTCACTCTGACTCATCTCTGACGTCACTTCTTGTGTGATACTGACTCCTTCTGAGTTCTTCTTCCTGTGTCTGCTTCCACTGTTTTTTCTATGGATTAAAAGCATGGACTACCACTGCTTTCTGAATACTGGATTAAAGGCATGACTATATTCCATTCAGACCACACAAGCTTCTGAATGTAGTCCCTAAAAGTAGACCCTAGCTTTCACGCAGAGCTATTCCTCTACAGGAACCCATACCCAACAGTGCCTGGGTAACCAAGAACCAGAGACTAGATAGCCAGAGAACTAGGGTAAAAGCAAACACTACCGGTCTAAAAGAAAAATCAATAAAATGATCCAGTCATCATCAGACAGGCTTCCTCCAGCAGTAGATGGGAAGAGATACAGAGACCCACAGTCAGACATTACAAAGGAGAGAGTGTCTAAACTGGAGGTCTTCATCAAATCCCTCTCCTCAGAGCTCAGGAAATCCTGTTGAAGAGGAAGTGGAAATAATGAAAAGTCAGAGGGTTTGAGGACACCAGGAGAACAAGGCCCTCTGAATCAACTGAGCAAAGCACGTGTAAGCTCACAGAGACCAAGGAAGCAAACACAAGGCCTTCTGGGGTCTGCACCGGGTCTTCTGCATACATATTATAACTATTAGCTTAGTATCTTTATGAGAGTCCTGACTGTGAGGACAAGTGGGTCTCTGACTCTATTGCCTGCTCTTGGGACTCTTCCTCCTGTTGGGTCACCCTGTCCAACTGCGATATGAAAGTTTTTGGTTCACCTTGCTGTATTATATTTTTCATGCTTAGTTGTTATCTCACAGAAGTCTGTTATTTTCTAATAAGAGACGAAAAGGGAATGGATCCAGAGGGGAGGGGCGGTGAGGAGGAACTGAGAGGAGTAGAGGGAGGAAAACTATACTCAGGATATATTGTATGAGGGAAAAATATATTTTCAATAAAACATAAAAGAAATAATACAAATTTCCTGACTAAAAAAAATAAAAAAGAACATTTGTTCTTATAGGTGACCCAGGTTCCGTTCCCAGCACTCATATGGAAGTTCACAATTCTATTTCCAGGGTACCCAACACCCAACACCTCTTCTGGTCTCTATGGATACCAGGTACAGATGTGATACACAGACATACATATAAGCAAAATACTTGTTTACATAAACTAAGTTAATCTAAAAAACAAAAGACATACCTAGACAATATGAAGAACTTTTACCGCTAAATCAGACTCAAAACATAACTGTGACTGGCCCAGCAAGATAGCCTCAGTGGTGTGTGTGTGTGTGTGTGTGTGTGTGTGTGTGTGTGTGTATGAATACATATGTGTGCGTATGTGTGTGTGTGTGTATATATATATATATATATATATATATATATATATGAGTACATATGTGTATATGTATATGTCACACAAGGTAAAAATCCTACACCAGGAGCCAGACTATCTAAGAAATACCACAGTGCCAGGCAAGGAAAACTGCCCTTTAAGTTGTTGGTTAGAAGAATCCAAGAGACTCTGAAAGCAAAGTAAACTAGCGTCATTGTTCTTTGTGTTAAACTGAAGGTTAAGAGCCTCTGCTGAAGACACTACATACACCAGACACAGGACCTGCAGTACGTGAATTGATATTCACCCGGAAGTCTTCTTCCTGAAGACTAGCTCTCATAACATTGGAAGGTGCTCTGCAACTGCCAAGGGAGAAAAGCAACCAATTTTCTTACTTGGTTGTAAGCCTGCAAAACGTAACTGTGACTGGCCCAGCAAGATATCCTCAATGGTGTAATATCGGACTGTTATCTAGAGAGTAGCCAACTGCTGTCTAATTGGACTTAAAGACTGCTCCATAGGGGGGACCTCACTTCTGGTACTGTAAACCTAGTCAACTGCACATGACTGAAGAGGAAATAGACCCTGGAGGAGTACCTAGGACTGCTATTTCCCCAGGCCAGCAGAATTTCTAACATGTCTATGGGGTTCCCAGCACCAGCTGATACATCTACAAGATACCCCTACACCTGAGGCTCAGCAAACATCAAGACAGAGGAGGCAGAAAGACTAAAGGGCCAGATGACCAGGATGGCTGATGCGAGGTAGTGTCTTCTAGGGATGACAGGGATACTGCAACCCTCAAATCTCAGCAGGGTGCCTGCCTGAGAAGATCTGACTAATGACAAGCTTATCCAATCGCCTGTCATTGTTAGTAGCCCTGAACACATGTGCAACCCTAATGCATTCAGTGCAGTCTGTGTGTGTGTGTGTGTGTGTGTGTGTGTGTGTGTGTGTGAAACAAACATATTCTCTGCACAATTGGAAAGTCGTGGGTGGAGTTGTTGTGAAAATGAAATAGTATTTCTATGGTAAGAACCTAATAGCCAATCGCTGAGAGGGAAAAACATTTCCATCCTAGATTTTACCATTAACCTGAATTATACCGTTGAGCATCCCTGATCTGCAAAATCCAAAATCTAATGTTCTCCAAATTCAGGGACTTTTTTGGCGTAAACGCATTATCACAAGGAAAATTCTATAACTGGCTTCACTTTAGGATTGTAGGAAAGAATGTCGCAGAAAAGTATTTTCAAGGTTTGTGCATACGGTATATATGAAACAAATGAATTTCATATGTGGACATGATTCCCGTCTTCAAAATGCATTGTTGTATATGTACAAATATTTCAAAATCCAATGGAAAAAAATACCTGAAATCCAAAATATTCTGTTCCTAAGCACTTGAGATAAAGACATCCGATCTGTACCAGTCTAACCACGTTACCTGTTCCTCTGGAGGGAGTACTTTAAGAGAGGTGAGGCAGATCATGTCACTCTTCTCCACAAGGACATCCTACGGCTTCCTCTCTGCATTAGGGTGAAGCTAATTCTTATAAAGCCCCCAAAGGGCCCCAGTTTATGCACCATCCTAGCCCCTATATTACATGGTTCTTCTCCAGCCTTGTCTGCCCCTGCTTCCTAATCTTCCCCTGCAGCACACGCGTGTGCACGTGCGCAAACACGTTCCTTTCATGCTGATGTTATTATCTTTTAAGAGAGCCAGGCTTTGCACTGGCCGATCCCTCTTCCTTCTTTCACAGCTTTGGTCAAATATCCCTTTCCCTAACCATACTATTTAAAATCACAAATGTCTGGTTTCCCCCGCAGCCTAAATCACCCCAGCGTTCTGTACTCAGTCATTTGCCTTATCAGCCGCTGGTCTCTCCGCACTGTAATTTGCTACTGTCCGCGGCGCACGGAGTGCCACATTAGGCAATTTATATATGTTGACCATGTTTGATTCGTACAATGGCTCTGAAATGGCAATTCTTTGTCTTGCGATAATAAGGAAATAAACTAAAGGGGACTGAGCACTTACCCACGACTATCAGGGTGTGCAGAGGAAGTGTTAAAATTCATTTCTCAGGGTCATTTAGGGTGATATGCCCATTGACAGTGAGTCACGGACCAAGGAGGAGCCCATGGGGCCCTACCCCTTTCTGACCAAGTATCGGCTACTAATAATTCTGGGAAAGAAGTAGTCATTGTCTTCAGCCGTGCATCCCCTGAGGTGCCACCAGGCTCCAACAGCAAGATTCAAGCCCAGAGTCACACAGATGATCCTGGATAAACTCAGGGTGTCTCAAAACTTAAAAATAAAAATCATGAATTTTTAAGAATTATAAGAAGGAAGGAAGTTAATTAGAGGGAACACTAGAGAGGGTGGAAGTGAGGGTAATCAGATGTACTTAATACACGCATGGAATTAGCAAAGAACAAATTCAATTTTTCAAAGACCTCACTTCTGTCAATGAGCACGATCCACTCTTTTCCACTGTGACTCAGGATCTTCTATGATGGACAGACACCCTCGCCTCAGACCTCTAACACGTTCATCCCTTCGTTGGATTTAAGTGGTCATTTCTTCAAGGTGTCTCTAGAGACACTGGAACCTTGAACACGGAGAAATCTCAAGTCGAAGGTGTTTTATATTTTGGGCGGTGCATTCAGTGACAATACTCCCTGCTGTAAGCCTGGCATTCAGCATATGGGTGACAGCCTACGCAGTGGAAAACTCAGGACTACGGAACCAAGAACTCAGTGCCACCTCTCATCAACTTTCCACCTTCCCCAGACACATAATCGAGATAATTCCAAGGAACAAGCGAATCACTACTTCCTTTCTCAATTGCCGGCTAACAATGATATTCCTGTTGATGTACTAGTATTTACACTGTAAACTTGAATCTTGGGAGTGTAGAATATTTATCTGTAAATCCTCAATGGCAGGCACTTAGGGGAAAAAAAAAGCTTAATGGACATTTGCTGACTGAGTTAGTGAAGTGAATAAGTGAATGAGGACACAAGACCTAAGAGGAACCGGGAAAGGTAACTCTTCTAAACAGCAGCACAGTTCCTTAAAAGATCCTCTTATCTTTTCTCCTGACTTGAAACATAGACAGAACTATCTTAAATAACGCTATTGCAATGGGATTCTAAAGTGATTACTGCATATCACAATAAGTAATGTTCCAATTTAGAGCTGTGGGTGATTGGTTCAATATGGAACAGCAGTGAGTGCTAAGAAAAGTGTCTGAAATCCAGTAGCTTATTGGTTAAATATTGGTTTAATTTAAATCTGAATCTTAATCCAAGCATAACCCCCCTCCTCAGGCAGCCCTTTTAAAGCTCTCTCTACTGTATGGCAGTATTTGCATCTGTGTCTGTGTACTATATTACACCATAAATACTGGGAATCAGGGACCGCAGCTTATTCTTAAAACTGACAACAATGCTGTGAAGTTACTGGGCATTCACACAGTACTCCTGTAATGTAATAGATCCACTCTCTCCATAGCCACTCCCAGCTACAGTGAATGGAGACATGTTTTTTCTATGGAGAGTCAGTTGTGGGATAATTACCTTGGGCCCAGATCAAAATGGGAGGAAGCATATCTATAAATAGCTGGACTACGAGTCAAATAGCTTCATAAACATCACGTCGGACATACTATTAGGTCACCTGATGAAAACAATTAAAAGAAAACAGTTATCATAGTTCCTCCTGTACAGCCATGATGATTAATATGATTTAACATGTACTGGCCACATACAATTCACAGACCTGGTTCCAATATGTTTACGTATATCAGCTCACTTGGTCCCAACACCAACTTTAGTAATCTACAACTATTGCCCACTTTCTGGATGAGCAAGTTAAGGTGAAAACATTGAACATAGCATAGTATATAACATAACATACATAACATGACATGACATACATAACATAACATAACGGTGTGAAACAGGACAGGTGGTCTACATGAGCTCAGGATCTCTGATTTTAACATTATATTTATTATATTTCTTTTTTCAGATATTATCCCTTGCCTATTGGCTATCTGTGTTTGCTCTGATTATCTCTTATTTCGACAAGCGCTAGACTTTGATAGATATTCTTCCATTGCAGGGTCTGGCTCTTTGTAGGGGTTGAGAGAGTTGATTCTTGATTGCCCTGCCCATCACTTACAGTAATAATTACACAAGTAAAAGTGTAATAAAGAGGGAGGTTTTAACCCATATTTTATGAGTCACAAATGGGCTCTAAAAAGCTGCCATTTTATTATTTCCTTTAGAGATACTTAATAGGTAATGTCAGTAGTAAAGTTTAGTGCCCGACCAGTACTTAATATTCCTTTCCCTTAGAAGGATCGGCCCCCTTAAAGGAAGAAAAATCAAAGAGTATGGAGACATGTGTGCGTAGAGACTCTTGCTCGCCTCACTGCTGAAATGCGGAGGAGTTGGGATTAAAGAGTTGCAGCAACGATACAGATTGGGCAACCAGGAAAAGCAGCAAAAAAAAAGAATCAGAATGAGGATATTATCCAGAAAATTAAAATTGTATGTGGCTGTATTTACAGCATATACCATCTGGAAGAAATGGCCCTAAATTGTAGACACAGCATGAAACAGGCGCTGCTGAGTTGGTTAGTTTCACATTAACTCATATCATCTGACCTCTTCTGACATAGTTCAACACCTAAACATTTTTCATCCCTCTCTAATAAACTAAGCATCTCTTCACCTTGGTACCACGAGGTTCCCAATAACTCCTCCTAGGCTCGACGTTGGGTACCCAAAGCTGCTGCTGAGCTGAATTCTTTCCAGTCCTTACCTGCTTGCTGTATTTCCTACAAAAGAAGAATATTGTTTATGCTAGGGTATTATGGGGAGTACGTCGTCAGATCAGAAGTCAGTTCACCACACAGCCTATTTACCCTTTCTGAACACCATCAACCAAAATCTAGAATATTCACTCGGGCTCTCCCAGAATTCCCTCACATGGAGTAACTCACACAGTTCCACTGTGTCTAAAGATCTGGGAAGTCCAGATTGTAAAGATCAGTATCTAGAATACCAACATCAGTTTTTTAGTAGTCTACTGTTTTTTTTCCTATCGATTCGTGCTCAGTGTGTTTTGTCGATTTCCCATACCCTTTTGAAAAATGTACATCCTTTTGGAGTTTGATGTAGGCCAAACTTGACGACTCTTGTTTGTGGTGCTCTTAGAATTTCTTTATTTTAGTGATTTACCTTTCTTTTGGGTATGATAATCGGGATAAATGCAATGAGCTTTTCACCACTTATGGTGGCCTGCCATTCCTGTAGTTCTATCAAATTTTGCATTACATATTCAAGGTATTGTATTAGAAATATACAGGTTTAGACTTGCTACATCTTCCTGGCAATTTTAGTATATTGCTTTTTATTTATGGACCTTTTACATCCTTTTATATGAAAGCCTGTTTTGTGTGCTATCCATCTGTGGCTTTCGTCTTGCTGATTATTTTCTTGGCCTGTACTATTACATCTGTTAAGCCACCCTATACCTTCCTTCTTCATAACTGATTTCGAATGCTTTATTAACATTGTATGTTAGCAACTTGGATGCTTAATCTATGCCATAGTTTTTGTCAAGTTGACATAAACCTAGACATACCTGGAAGAGAGAATCTCATCTGTGGAAATACTTCCATCAGACTGGACTTGTAGGCACATCTTTGTGGTATTTTCTTGACTGCTGACTGACATGGGAGGGCCCCGCCCCGCCCACTGTGGAGTTTACAATCCCTGAGTTAAGGAGTCTAGGATGAGTAAGAAAAGTAGCTGAGCAAGCCAGGGGCGGGGCGGGGGGGGGGGGGGGGGGGGGGGGGGGGGGGGGGGGGGCTGTAGCTGAGCAAGGGGGAGGGGCGGAATCCAGGTCCCTGCCTTGAGTTCCTGTCCTGACCTGGGAGTTGTAAACTGGAATAAACCTTTTCTTCTGAATCTGGTTATGCTTCTGGTATATTATCACAGCAGCAGATAGCAAACTAGAACAATCCGTTTCTCACTGTCATCTTATCGACATAGTTGGAGCTTGTAACTGTAATTTTTCTGTTTTCTAGGTAGTAATCCGTGGTCCTGCGTTTTGCAGTTTCATGGTGCAGTATGCCATGGTTATCATTCAGTTCAAAGCATTTTATTATTTCAGTTCTCTTTTCATAATTAATTCATTATTTAAGGCAGGGACATTAGTTATCTTTGACTGTGGAATCAGTTGAGAATACTCCGGTGGGAGGTAAGGTATGTATGAGGCTTAATGTTATAATTTTACGTATGCCGATAACGTGCAGTGATCAGATGAGATTACTTAGCACTGCCATCTCCTCAAATGTTATCATCTCTGTGTGACAGGAACTTCCAACCTCTTCTCTAGTCGTTTTGAAATGTGTGATTGATATTGCAGCCAGTAATTAACACACCGCACCAAAGAACGTTAGACGCGCTTCCCCTCTGTGCACGGGTACCAACCAGAGACCTTTTCCGGCTCTTCTCCCCATGCCCTTCCTACACTCTAGTGACTTCTGTCCACTCCCTGCTTCTCTCTTGTCAACTCTTTCAGCATCCTCTAAAGAGTGAGAAGCTGGGCTGTTTTTAGCATCTTTTTGTTTGTATTTGTCAGATCCTCGCTTTTGTTTGCTGACTTGCTGCGTAGTCTCTACGGACCTATCTTGCACACTGCCTCAGAGTCTCCCGCCTCGCGCGTCCTTTGCTTCTGCTGTTGGTATAATACTATCTATGCGGGCTCCCGCCAGCCATGTGCTGGTGTAGCCTGACCGTACCTTGTCTCATCCTGTGACACAGGATCCTCACTTCCTTTCCTAGAGCTAGCTGCTTGCTGAAGCCATAGCAGGTGAGGCCACTTATGAGATAGCAAGGCAGGGAAATGCACCAACGGATAAATGCTTGTTTGCTTTCTGCTTGTCTGTCTTGGAAGACTGGCGTGAAGGTTATTTTCCAAAGCTTGTCAGCCACATCCCTAATAGTGGACTAAGCGACCAATTATCTGCAACACTGAGAAGAGAAAGCTTTAAACTAAAAGATCTTGAAGCTCAGTGGGCAGATTTTGACATAGCCTTATAAAACAGGGAAATTTCCCTCACCAGTTCTTACAATAATTAAATACAGAATATAGACAAAATCTGTGTTTTTAAATTTTTATTTATTTTTAAAGTGCCACTTTACTATGAAGATATATTATTCACCATTGATAATACGTCAGTAGTAATAAATGATTTCTGTAATTTTAAGATGATTTTAATCTGGAAGAAAGCAAAATTATTTCTATGCTGACAAGTGGATTCACCTTAAAATTATTCCACTTATCTATCAATTTATTTCACAAATATTTACGGAGTCAGATTTTTCCACTAAAGCGTCAATTTTGAAGCTAGCTCATTTCCAGATCTGCCATGAACTATGTAACGTGGCCCAATTGTTTAATATCTCTCAGCCTCAGTTGTCCTTTTTTTCAAAGAGAAATAATAATAATGACATCACCAACATAGTGACCTTGCACGTGCTTTATGAAGCCTGCCTGCTCTTACCACATACCCACCCACCCACACGGCGTGCTGCTGAGAGCAGATGCTTGAATCCAGGGATATACCTTTCAGACCATTCTTGTGTACTTCACTGAAGAAGGTTCTAGAAAGTGCTTGAATCATAACCAAGAAGGATTTGTGGTTTGGGCTGACCTATTCCTCTCACTGTTTCTTTACTTTGTCTTGTCAGACAGGCTGTAGAGAAGACTGAGGTCATTGGAAGAGACTGATGCTCTGCAGTGCAGAATCTCAGCCCTCCAGGGTTGTGCTGAGCGGGACTGCACTCACTCCCTGAGAGGGAGTGACCACCCACACCTAAGAATTGAGCCCTGAACCACTCCACGGCAACATAGAATTAATGCCGTGATGAGATGCCCGTCTTCTCTCCGCTCCAAAGGCAGGAAATACACATGCTTCCCTCCACCCAGCATTTCATCAAGGAAAAAGCAGGAGGTACCTGTGTGCTTGAGAACTACATCTCAACGACTCCCTGTTGACCCCTGTCTAAGGTTGAAGTTGATGCAAAAAATTCCAGTTTTCTGCTTTTATCTCTTTTTTTATGGCTGGGATATTTTATCTAGATCTTTGTACTGCTTGTATTAATGTAGTCTCTAAACACAAGTCAAAATTCATTCTCTGATCCCAAAAGAGGCAATAACTACTTTAAAGAATTTCTCTCCACCAATTCTTTTTTCCTAGGGAATCCAGCTGACAGGCCTGAGTTATTTCGGAGGGTTTAGATACAGGATTTTATGCACACATTTGTTTTTATATATACTCATAGGTGTTCTCACATATCTTTCACCTCTTTCAAAATTTAGAAAGAATAAAAACATGAGCCTTGAGTAAATCATACAAGATCTACGGTCTGTCTGACCCAGCCTTTGTTCAGATGAATCTCCTATGTCTAGTCTATTTTATTCCATTTGAAGAGGTCAGAGGAAGTCTCTCCTGTCTGCACTCCAAGGACCTTGTACTCTTGTTTAACCTGGGAAAAGAATCTGAAAACAAGCCTCTTCGGGGACCTGAGAAGCATTAGAGCAAACTCCAGAAAGGGAAGCAAAGTGGAAGGAAGAAGTCGAGCAGTATTTCACCTCATCCCTAGGAAGAAAGCTACGAAAGAAAGGTGTTTACACCTAAGTCAATACGTCCAGAACATTCTTCTGCTTTCTAGGTAGGCTTCATATGGGGTTACAAGATGAAAGGGTGTATTGCAGCTGTCAAATTATTTACCAACTAAAACAGCACTGAGCCAGAAAATGAAGGAACAGCTCTAGCAGAGTTGCCTCGTCTCTGTGGTAACTGTGCTGTGCAGTATCAATCACAATTCCTTCATAATTTTAATTTTTAAATGGAGCAATAAATTTACATGGTATAAAAATATCGCCATGTTTAACATTTCCTATTTGTCCTGACATTTTTATTATTCCAAACATAAAACAGTTTATATGTAAATTGCCATATGCTATTAAGTTAAACCAATAGAATACTGTCTGGGAAAAAAAAAAACTTGCTGTTTTGTTGTAAATGTGTATAACAACCCACTGCACAAATAGTTCAAGAAAATTATAGAAAAGTGACATATGGAAGTAGCGAGGAAACTTTGTGTGCGACTCAACTGGGTCATGAATTCTGTTTTGTGCTTGTTTTGGGGTTGTGTTCTAGGAATAAGCGTGTTCTGCTTTAAGTAAACAACATTACATAATTGTCCTAGTTAGAGTTACTATTGCTATGATCAAACACTTTGACCAAAGCAACAAAGGAAAGGTTTTATTTGTCTTACACTTCCACATCACTGTTCACCATTGAAGGAAGTCAGGACAGGAACTCAAATAGGGCAGGAATCTGGAGACAGGAGCTGATGCAGAGGCCATGGGGTGCTGCTTACTTGCTTGCTCTCCATGGCTTCGTCAGACTGATCTCCTAGAACACTCAGTACCACCAGCCCGGGGGTGGCCCCACCCACCACGGGCTGGGCCCTCCTCTATCAATCACTAATTAAGAAAATACCCTACAGGCTTGCCTACAGCTCCATTTTACGAAGGCATTTCCTTAATTGATGTTCTCATATCTCAAGTGACTCTAGCCTGCGTCGAGTTGACATAAAAATAGCCAGCGCAGTAATGAAACACTATTATTTGATTTTTGATTCAGAGAGTGAAAGCAGGCTGTGTGCTAATCTGTTTTCCATAGCCATAGCCAACGCCCAGGGTAACCACCTTAGGAAGAGAAAGCCTTTATCTGGGTCACATCTCCATAGGTTTCAGTCTATCATGGGTCTGCCCCATTGCTTTGAGGCTTGTGAGACAAGGCATGACGGCAGCTGCACAGGACAAGAACATTCACCTCAAGGCTGAGAGGAGAAAAAGAAAAGTGAGATCAGAAGGAGCCAGGGCCTTCCCTTCGAGGACACACCCTCAGCATCAGAGGACTGACATCTGAAAGGTTCCAGCATCTTCCCAATAGGGCAGCTGGCTGGGAGCTAAGTGATTAACACAAGCTAAGTGATTAACACGGGCATATATATACAAACCTTGGCAGGTTATGGGAGTAGAGACCTTGTATTTTACTACTATTTTACTGTCCCCTGTTTAAAATACACAAATACATACATACACTCGTATACCTGGACATACAGTACATGGCAACAGGCACTTAGATATTTAAACTCCACTTTGTATCTACCTAAAGCTAGCATGATAAAGGTTTTTTTTTTTTTCCTTAAGAAAGATGGTTGTATAGAAAAGTTCATAACGTCCATTAATCATTTAATTATATATTTTATTCTATTAGTATACTTTATTTATTATATACTTTATTCTATTAGTCGACATTCTGCACTAACTTTAAATAAATTGAGCAGTAGAAAAAAAAATATGCAACATGAAATTTTTATGCATTTAAGAGATTTTGGGGAGAGTGCGGATTTAAGTGAAGCGAGAGGAGCGGGAAGAGGTGCTCGATGAAGAAGGAATTACACGATCCAGGAGGAGATCCTGTCACAGAGCACACATGCGTCTGCTCACTCGGTCCCTGACTACCTCATAGCATCTCCTAAGATCAGGGCTTCCTCTTGACCCTGGAGGTAAGGATGTGACCAAAACCAATGACACCCTGCCTCTTGTGGAACTTACTTTCCCAAAGCGAAGAAAGGAAAATGTCCAGTTAACACCCAGCGGAGGCGGAGCAGTAGGACGCGTAAGCAGGGTATGGTCTAACCTGCTCTGCATCTTCGATTACCGTCAGGCTGCTGTGTGGACGGTTAGCTACAGGAAGGAGCTACGGAAGCAGAGCAGTCAGGACTCTGTTGTCTTACACCAAACAAGAAATAAGGACTGTCGGAGGGAGTAAGACCTCCCTAAGAACTGGCTGGCAGGAGTTAAGACAGCAGCAGTGGTGGCACAGATGTGAGAGCTGATACCTAGGATGACATCACGAGAGCCAACCAGCAAAGGACATTTCACCAAGATTCTGCTCAAGAGACCAATGGAAGCGGGATCCCGGGTGATGAGGGGTTATAGGGGGTATAAAGTGTGCCTTTTGTCCTGAACAAAGGGAGTTTGCTTGTCCAAGCATCTCCCAGAGTCTGGTGTTTTGATTCTGTGCCTGCTCAGCCCCTCACCCCCTCCCCCACCCCGCACACCCTCCACACATCCCCCCCACACACATCCCACCCCCTCACCCACCCCCCACCCCCCCACCCACACCTGGGCAGCAGTGGGGTGGACAGGGCCAGAGGTTCCAGGCAGTAGCCTTGGCATGCACAAGGCTCTGGTTCCAACTCCCAGCTTGATAAACACATATATGATGAAAGATAAACCATTATATAAATGAAGGATTATAACAGTTATAAAATGTAATGTATTTGTAATACATTATATAACATATATTATACATATATATTTGTAATATATATTTATTACAATATATTACATATAACTGCATTTGTAATATATTATGAATATATATTTATTCTAATGTATTACATATAAGTATATGTTTGTAATATGTTATGTAATATAATCCTATTATATTACGTATAAGTATATATGCAATATTTGTAATAATGTGATATAAATATATGTATATTGTAATATATGTTACACAGAATAAATAACATATTATAACATACATATTGTATATTAACACTAATTTGCATAACTGAGGGCCAACAAGAGGACTCTCTGGGTGCAGTTAACTGCCACCAAGCATGACAAGATGAGTCCAACCCTGGACGCCACATGATGGACAGAGAGAAACGACTCCTACTGTGCTGTCCTCTGAGCCTCACTCTTGCTGTTGACACAAAGTGGCTAACACAAGAGGTCAAGAAAAGGAAGACTAGATTACTATAATACTAATATAATAAATTATGAATGCATAATGTCATTATACTATATAGCAATATACAGTATGCTGATATATTTATAAATATATATATTGATATAATATGATAGCCCAGGGGGAAAAAAAAACCCAAGACTTGAAATTCTAAATATGGCTAGGCCCAGTGGCTGTAATCCTAGTTACAGGAAGATTATATTCCAAATTCAGATTCGCCCGAGCTACACAGTGAGTTCCCGGTCTGCTTCAATGACTTCATAAGACCTTAGGACGCCCCTGTCTCAAAAAGCAAAGAAACATTTTTTTCATAAGGAAAAAAAAATACATAAATGACAAGGATAATGTAAGCACTTAATTTTAATTTTGAAAACACGGTATGTAAATGGCTGTGCTGGAAATTCTGCCATGTGCTATCCTTCATTGCACAGATCTTGGTGGCTGACCAAGCATGCCATTTGGTAGTCTACATGTCTCCCAAACCCCCAACACTAGCCTTTACTCTCTTCTTCTTAATGAACTCTAGCTTTTGCCTTTATGTATGCCCAATGTGATTGGAGAAAAATCATGACATAGCCATCCTAAAGAACAGTGGTGTAAACAGCATTGCTTTAGGCAAGTGGTTGCTGAGAGCTGTATCTTTGCCTGCCATAATGGTAAGCCATTGGGGGTTTCTGAAATTGAAGCTGATTCTATCAATTTAAACAAATAGTCATGGAAGTTTATTATCCAGAATTGCACACGTAAATACCACAAGAAACAAATATGTGAATGTAAAAGATGTGTCTGTGGGGAGCAGGGTTGTGAAGGAAAAAGAGTAGTGTGTGGCTTCTCTTCCATAGAGTATGCCCAGTAACTATTCAGTTGGATTAGTATATATACTTCTTAAATTTGGGTCACACGAAACATTCTGAAATTGATAGTTCTACTTTCAAAAGATGGGATTTAGAACATGAAAGTTTCTACATTCTAAGTAGCATGCCCACATCTTCAGGAACCGACACATAATAACAACTTCAGACCCAAGTCAAGCTTGTACCTCATTTAAGCTATCAGTTAAAGAAAACAATGTCAGCACGTTAACAACGGCAATAACATGAGCACAAAAGTTATCAAACACCAAAAACTTTTACTTGTATGAGTCAACTCAACCTAAGTGAGAACCCGAGGGTGGAGTTCGCTAACATCAGAACAAAGATGAAGACAGAATCAATAGCCCCTTTGGAATATCATTTACTTACACTTGAAAACATGATGTGCCTTTTTGTGTCTTATAATTAATCAAAGCAACCTACATTTAAAGTCTGGAAAACACCTGACAGTTCATCTCATGAAGATAAAACTCCATCCTGATGCTTCATCCTCCTTGGATCTTATGGGGATGGGGGTTGGGGGTGGGGTTGTTTTGTTTTGCTTTTTTTGTTCAGGACGCTAAACAGCACTGAAAATTGATAACAAATCAAATCAGCCTAGTTTACAGTCTCTACGTTAACTGACATTACATTAAACAGATGATCAACCATCAAAATTACTACAGCAGTGTTTATTTTCAAGATCATATTTTGTACTCTTTGAAATGTCAAATACGCTCCCCCACTGAGCAGCAAATGCAGATCTACATATGCAAGGCTGTCGTGGGGACTGAAGGCAAATTTATAAGGATTCATTATACACTTCATCTCTCCTAAAATTCTGATTAAGCAAGGGGCTGACAGGCTGCCTGGTTCTGGCGGATTTGGGTTATTGATTATTGACACAGGAACTTGAGCTTCTGAACATCTAGCCAACAGAATTACAGGCTGCAGAGTGCGGCTTCCAGATACAGGACGCTCACTGGGGTATGGCTTATTCAGATTAACACTGTGCACTCACTTCTGTTGCGATGAGAGATGAGAACTGTCACCAGAGTGCAGGTTCCTGTTGTTCCGTAAACGCTCGAAAGGTCACCTTGCATGCAGGAGCACACACGTGCAGTTTCAGCACCAGGAAAGACAGGGCAGGAGGAAGAAGAGTTCTAGACAAGCCTGAGCAACATAATGAGACCCTGGGTCAAACAAACATTACTGTTGATGAATCTAAAAGATAGCGTTGTGATGCATGCCTATAATCCCAAAAGGTAGGAGGAAGAAGCAGAAAGAGTATTACAAACTCGAGGTAAGCCTCAAAGAAGAAAAAGAAAATACAGAAATGAGCAGGCATGGTGGCACATGCCTCAGTACTAGGCGGCTAAGAACGGAAGACGGTTATCAGTTCAAAGATGACCTGTGCTACGTGATGGGTCCGTGGCCATCTTCATAAAAGTTTAAAACTAAAAAGTATGTTTTTTTAAAAAGCGTTTTTTTTTTTTTTGGCTTTTTCAAGACAGGGTTTCTCTGTTGTAACTCTGGCTGTCCTGGAACTCGATCTGTAGACCAGGCTGGCCTTGAACTCACAGAGGTCCACCTGCCTCTGCCTCCAATGTGCTGGGATTAAAGGTGTGCGCCACCACTTCCCAGATAAAACAATTTTTTTAAAAGGGGGAAAGGAAGAAGGAAGGAAGAAGGGAAGAAAGGAAGGGAGGAAGAGAGGAAGGGAGGAAGATTGATTTCAGGATAATGACCGGGAGATGTTATTCCAGATCGAATGTCAATCACTCATCCCAGGAACTTGAGACTGTCTTTGTTTTTTGGCTTACCCAGTACTGGTCTTCCTGCAACCCGCTTCAGCCATGTCCACCGTGTATATGAATCCACAACATGCAGCAAGTGACCTCCTGACATTCTCCTCCATTCATCAATTCCTGCTGCCTATGACACAACATCCTGCCTGCCTTAACACTACTGCTCACTCCTTTGTCCTTACATTATGTCTAGAAACCACAGCAAAGATTTCTCTCTTTGATGGGCTCAGAGCTCATGGATACAACCAATCAGGATCCACAGAGAAGGGTTGATAATTGGAAGAGAAATTAAGGACCAAGGTGAGGCAGAGACAAGGACGGGCCTCATGCAGGATCCATCCAAAGCTGCATTGAAACAAGGCTTTGCCTTGGCCTGAGAGGGGAAGCAGTCAACAAAAGCCAAGGGCAGGATTCTAGTCTAGGGAATAGCATCCTGTATGTGGGGTTCATGTCAGTGAAGCTGAGTGCCTTGTTGGGGAATTAAGGATACAAAAACAAGTTTAGGATCAAATTATGAAGCACCTCTATACTAAGCTAAGGGGCTTGGGGGTTTCTTTTGTAAGTAACAAAACCATTACATTTGGGAGTGGGGTGGGGACAGCTGGGAATTGGATCCAGGGTCCTGTACAAGCTATGCATGCATTCTACCACTGCGTTGTACCTCCTAACCTACAGGCTGCTTAAGTTAGAAAGCAGTCTCAGACGTTTTAAGTCGGGCCTGGGAAGACAGCTCGGGGTTATGAGCATCAGCTGCTCTTCCGGAGGACCTGGGTTTGGTTTCCAGTACCCTCACAGAAGCTCACAGCTGTCTTCAATTCCAGGTACCCAATGCCCAGTTCTCACCTCCTTAGACACCAGTCAAGCACGCGGTGCACATATATACATGCAGGCAACGTGCTCAAGCACATAAAATAAAATAAATGACTTTTTAAACAAGTTTTGAAACCAATCTGCTACTTCTCGATCATCTATTCACCTGAATCTTTGGAGAAGCTCTAGCTTCTTCGGATTTTAAGAGGATTTACCAACCAGCCCTAAACCGACTAGCCCCAGACCAGCGCTGTATAAAAGTTTCCCCCAAGATTAAAACATTCCATTCTTACACAGAGAAGTAAACAACAGCAACAAAAACAAACTCTCTGAAACTGACCAGATTCACTAGGCCCCTCCCCCACAGAGTAAGCAGAGCCCAGCTACAAAGACTCTCAGACAAGCTCTGCAAAGAAGACTGAGACCAGACCAGCTGCTTCAGAAACTAGTCGAGCTGCCTGGAAGAGGGTTAGATCAACTGAGGCACCTGGAAAGGACACCTTCCAACCTGTTAAGCTTCCTGCAGGTTGCTAGTATGCTCCAGATTTTCCGACTTTTGTGAGCTCTCATCCATGCTAGGATGGGCTTTGGTGATGGAACTGTCTTTAAATAATGTCCACTCCTGTAAGTAACCCCTAATCCACATTCCCTACCTAAACCCAATAAAACTCATTGGTTCACCAAGCTGGACATTGATGGTATCCATACTTTGGTCTAGCGTAGGGTCCCTATCTGTTGTGGGTAGACAAATGTGTGTCTTCTCCACAGGAGAAGTTGTGTCACACAACAGCCAAAGAACTGTGAAGAAGAGAATCCTTGTAGTTTATGTGCCCTTCCCTATCAAACCCCTCTTGATCCGAAGCAAGTCCCCTTAAGTGCAGGCTAAATCTACCCTTAGACTTCCTGCAGACATCTGCAGCTTCAACTTCTCTACCAATAATGTTTACTGAAAGAAATGGTCAGAAGTCTCCCAGCTTGGTTTTACCTATTGCTCCAGTTTTTAGAGAGAGGTTTCAAATCAGAAACTTTCTATATATTTGCATCTTTTGCCTCGTTTTCCTAGTCTTATCTGTGGCTGAGCAGATGCTAAGGCGATCATTTCACACTCTGCAACTGCTCACATTTGATGCTGAGTAAGCACAAGTGAACACAATAGTCTCCTCATTTTACCCCAAAGAAGAGTTCTTTTGAGCAATTATAATATGGAACGGAAAGACGACTCAGTTGATGAAGACACTTGCTGCCAAGGCGGATGACTTGAGGTCAGTCCCCAGTACCTATAGGGAAGAAGTGGAAGAAGAAAACTGACTCACTGAGGTTGTCCTCTGACCTCCATACTTATGCCAAAAGCTTTCAAAGAAACGTATTAAGTGTTCAATAAATACGAGCGGACCGCTGGGAGTAGTTACTGCTGGTTTCTGGGCAGGTTAGAGGACTGAGTCTCCAAGACTGACCTAACCAGAGAATTTAAAACCTGTGAGCATTAAGGGGTCCTGAGCTGCACTGCAGTTGCAGGAAGTTCTTGGAAGATCTTCGCTGCGCAGGGCCGTTCGGACAGACGTGGGAAGCAGATGAATGTGTACTGTAGACATGGGCATGGCCCTGTCAAGGACCCCAATGCTCCGCACACAAAGCCTTCTCTGGGTGAGGCTCAGAACAGTGGCAATGGAACTTGGCTAGGTAGACCAGCATGGTCTTGAATTTCCAGAGATCTGCTTGCCTCCACTTCCCAAGTGATGGGATTAGCGAATCATTGTTTCCTCCGCTCCTAGTACTATGAATGATTGACCAGTGCATACAAAAAAACAGCAGCCACAGCTTCCTCCTCCTGGAAGACCGCTACCTGAGCTTGCTCTCCACCGAGAACACTCCCCCTGAGACAAGCTAAATCACTGAGTTTGGGGGTTGCATAGTAGGTAGCCCCACATCAGAGAGAGCACAGCCTGCTGATCCCAGCTTTTCTGTATGTGTGTCTGAAAACACTTTCTAAGCTACTGTTCTACTTGTCCTGTTTCCTCTTCACAGAACCCTTATAAAAAACATTTCTCCTATTCTGTAGAAAATTCAGGAATAATAAAAAAAAATTACCACCTGGAGACTATTTTCAGGATTTTGTATATAAACCTGCACCCACGGGGTAGAGTGTATAGTGTGTGTGCGTGTGTGTGTGTGTGTGTGTGTGTGTGTGTGTGTACATGTGTTTCTGTGGTATGTGTGTAGTGTGTTTAGAGAGAGAGTGAAGGAGAAAGGAGAGGAGGAGTTCAGGTAAAAAGAAGGAAGAGAAGGAAAGAAGGTGAATTTGCTTTCTAAGCAAACACTATTTGCACAAAAATCTCACCATCTTTTATCATTAAAAATATGCCTGGCTTTAGATAAAGAAACTAGAATTAACACATGTACTAAGTGTATTTTGGGTTTTCTTGAGACAGAGTCTTTCTATGTAGCCCTAGATGTCCTGGAACTCACTATGGAGACCAGGCTGGCCTCCAAATCGCCGAGATCCACCTGCCTCTGCCTCCCAAGTGCTGGGACTAAAGACATGCACTACTACACCTGGCTTGTACTGTCTTAACTGTTGATTTCCCTCTTTCTCTGCCTCTGATCTCCGTTGCCACTCCTGCTCTGATGCCCATCAGAGACATGGCTGTAGGAAGTTCATAAAGCATTTAGGAAACTCCATGCCAGGCACTGCATGAAGCTCAGAGGGTTGTGCCCTGGCTGGTGGTGGGTGCATGGGCAAGAGGCATCAAGCTTCCCCTTTTGTGACCAATTTCCTACAGAACTCTCATTTTGTTGTCCTACCTCCTTGGTTATGGAAAAATTCATCCTTCTTATGTGATCTCCTGACCTCTTCCTTCCTCCAAAGCTGCATCCCAAAAATATTTAAGGAAATGTTTTTTGTGAAATCCAATGAGTCAGATGAAATGAGCTGCACCTTACAGAAGGAAGCTTCTGGGGGCCAACATTAGAAACATCAACTTATAAACTGTAGGCTTTGATTGTTGACGTGCATTAATTAAATTATGTAGAAATTTCCTTAAATATGGGGCTGAACAGAACAAAATAGCTAGTAATTGGTCTCAACCAGAGTAAATAATGCCCTTCTTTGTATTTACATTTGGTTCTCCTATAAACTGCCTACTGGGTTGTGTGGAACTAAGAGGCTAGCAAAAACCTGAGTCCCCATCCATCAGTATTAATCTCACACTTTACCGTGGCTCCATCCATTTATCTTTCCGACACAAATTAGAAATTCAAGAGTTTTAACAAATGAGCCTGCAAATGTAAACTTATTAGGCCATATATTTTTACTACACACTGTGCAGTGCCCTCCACAAAGCTGTCCCTTCAGAGAGCATTTTCCTATTTTGTGTTATTGATGGCAGCTAACTAATCACATTTTTAATGTTGTCTTTGGGGAGGGCTGTTTGAGTGAATGTGCAAGCTAAACTACCCAGAATAAATCTACCTTATTAAATGCTTGAAATTATGTGTCTTTTACGATAAAGAAACTCCCGAGCACTGTTACATTTGCTAACCTTCTTTTCGCAGGAATCAAAAGACTAGGATTAATTAAAATAATACATCAAAACTGGGGTGTTGTACAGAATGTGTCTGTGTGAGAGGAAAGGCCAAGAAAAATTGGTTAATTGGTCTCTTCATCCCTCTTCACTCCCCTCCATCTGAATGGCTCTAAGTGTTGTTTGAAACAGACTACAATAACAGGAGCTGGGGAGGAAGATCCGCGGGCCTGTCTGCTAGACAATGGCTGGTCCACGTGCATACCTCTACGCACAGCACATATGCTTGAGACTGGTCTTCCCTGCTTAACAAGCAACTCCCAAATATGGCTCCTGGATCTAGATGTTTCAAAATATACCAGAAGTATAGCTATAGGGTATTCCAGCCTTGTATTTTTTTTTTTTTTATCTAACCCAAAATGACCAATCCAAGTGCTTTTGAAGAATGTCATTGTTCCCAAGTACCAAACGCAAACATCTGGTAGGAAAAAGGTACTTCAAAGCTCAGTTCCTGCCTTCCTCAGCTGTGCTGGGCCTCTCTCAGTGCTCTGTGCAATCATTTCATTATTCTGAGGTAGTTAATTACTGGCAGGTCCTTTATTACTGAGCTCAAGTGCTAATCTCAGTGAACCAAAAGCATCTGCTTCGTACCGCTTTGTGAGTTTTGTACCCTCCCGGGCAAATGCAAACATGGCCATATTTGTGTCTTGTCACATACATTTCAAGGATGTGGGATGATGCATAAGCTTACATCAGGGGAACAGCAGTCACTAAGGAGCCAGTACTCCCAGTGACGCTAGTGGTACAGAATTTGCCAGGTGTATCGGTACATCATCCCTTCAGGATGAAATGAGACATGGTAGAAATTTACTTGAAGAAACAAATGCTCAGGAAGTGGAAACACGAAGCCGGAAATCAATTCTTTGCAAATCCATGCCCTACTACTTGACACTCTTGCTTGAGATACATGGCTTTTATGAAACTGGCATTTATACATCGTAAGCATACGCTCTTCATAGACACTGGAGCCCCAAACACCTCGAGGCAATCTAATGAGGGCTTTGGCATCCCCTACAGTTCCTGCTCGCTTGGCGGGGAGGAGAAAAATAAACTTGAGTAGTACTTAACGAAAGTGTAGTGGCTGATGAATTGTCCTTAGTGCTTTAAAACTAGGCAACTACGTGAAAGCTGCCTAGAATTTATTAGCTATACTGATGCACTCGTTTTTCTCACTCAGTCACAGAAGCCACAATTTAAGGAATGCCTTGGCTCTCCGGAAGTTTCTTATTTACCTAGGATTAAGTGTTCAGCCTGGCGAAGGTGCGACTGAAGAGAAGTGGTGACGGATGGAGAAGAAAGTCGTGAGTGGCAGGGGACAAACTCACTAGGAAAACCTTTCGCATTGGAAATTTGGTCTGAAAAATTGTACTTACTATGAGCCAGGACCTGTGTTGGGTAATAGAAAGACAAAGACAGCAGCCTTTGTGCTTTAAGAATTCTAGAGAAGAGATCCCTTCGAGCAGATGGTAAATATACATGGTGGGTTATGTACCCATATGGTAGCCAACCAAGGATCTGAGAGCTTAAATAATTGCTGTAGAAATGTTCTCAACTCCCCAGGGTTGAGACTCAAAATGCTTTGAGTCTAAGTTACATTTGCTTTCATTGTATTCTCAAGGAGAAAAAAAAAATCCACTTATTCTTACATTATTGGCTCAATGTGTACATTTTAAAAATGGTCACATTGTTATCTTCACTGTAAAACAGGTAAAACTCTCCATCACAGAATTTCCCCAAAGCTGGGAATGAGTTTCTAACACCCCATAGTAACAATGTTTACTCTTCAAGAACACCTTGCAAGGACTCTTTTATTTGGCAAAAGAACCCTTTTGTTGTGGGAATAATGTTGCTAGGTAAGGCTGGATTTGCATTAGATCTGAATAGCAAAAAACCATAGTGAACAGTCCCCAGACAACACGCATTGTCTCCCTACGCCCTGGCTGCAAGTGCTCCCATGAATGGGTGGGCGAGACATTAAAAGTACTAATCTTTCTTGTCAGAAGGATAAAGCCCAGGTCCTCAGTCTCAGGTTGAGTGTCTCCTGGGTGGCTATCGTAGAACAGACATTCCTGCCCCTGTGGCACTCCCTCCAGTCACGTTGACTATATAATATAAGCCAGGAGTCAATCATTTTCCTTAGCTGCTAGGTTTGGGAGCTGGTTTTTTACAGCAGTGTAATCTATCGTTCCCTCGGTCCTGCATCAGTCATGGTGGGGTGTGGGCTACTACAGTCGGCACATCCTACATTGGAACATTCACGTGCCTGCCTTACAATGTTCCCACTTCACCTGCTTACTTCTTTCCAATTGAATGCATATACTTTAAATAAAACCACACATCACTACTGCAGGTAGAAAACTAGCAATGTTTCCCATAAGAAGAAAATAACTGTGGCAAACAACCCAACACTAGATGAATACCCTCCAGTCACCAAATACCACAAGTGCAGACCCCCGGCATTCCGAGTGCTCGTATAGGAAAGAAAGGCACAGGCATTAGTGCCCCACAGAATCCAGCCTGGATGTCAGCTCTGCACACCACTGCGTGTCCTCCGATAAGTTTCCAGACCTCTCTGAGCCCCAGAAAGTTTATCTCTATTTATTCACAGTAGGAAAGTTAAGATTAACTTTAAGATGAGACGTGGACTTCTTCAGAACACCAAGCCCATCTCTGACCCTGCCTTTGGGACCCCCTTCCTCCTGCTGGGTTGCCTCACCCAGCCTTGATGTAGGGGTTCGAGCTCGGCCTTGTTCCATCTTGTTAGGCCTTTGTTCAAGTGGTAACTCTGGAAGGACTGCTCTGTTCTGAGGGGAAGCAAGGCCAGGGTGAGGGGTGGGTCTGGGTGAGAGGGGAGATGGGGGAGCTGGGAGGAGTTCCTGGAGGGGGGATGAGGGTAGAGACGTATTGTTCAAGAGTAGGGCAGATAGATAGATAGATAGATGATAGATAGATAGATAGATAGATAGATAATATGTAAATAAGGGGGAGGAGACGAGAAATGGATGTGAAATGTCCTGGCAACTAACACATTGTTCATTAGTTGTGCTGTGTTCATTAGTTGTACATCTTGATGCTCAGAAATACCAGATGTTATCACTGCCATCATTAGTTGTGAGCTGAAATTACTCTATGCATCCACCCAGGAGTCCTCGCAATGCCCATCATTGTCCTTTGCACTGAAAAGGTGCTAAGTAAGTGTTCACTGAAACTTCTCATAATCAAAGATGCCTCCTATGCTCTGTGTTTTCCATCCCCACGTGTGGACAGGCAGCCAGGCAGGCTTTCAGCTCTCAGGATCCCAGTGGGATCGCTCTCCGGCCACTGCCATGGAGGCAGGCTACACTGAGTCTGATTGAGCATCGAGAGTGTGTGTGCAAGGGAGGGGCATGTGAGTGTGTGCACAGGTACCAGTGCATTCTGGGAGGGGGCACATTGTATGCATTGTGTGTAGCCTGCAGGTGAGTGTCCAGTGTCTTCCTCGACGACCCAGAGCTCCTCCTCTTTGTTTTCATTGCATGCATTCCTGGTACATGGTGTGGTATTGCGCAAGCGCATACAAGTACATACAGTATGTTAAGCATAGTCCTCTATTCTCCCTACCCTCTTCCATCTTTTTTTTTTCTGAGACAAGGTTTCTCTGTTGTAGCTCTGGCTGTCCTCAAACTTACTCTGTAGACCAGGCTGGCTTTGAATTCACAGAGATGTGCCTGCCTCTGCCTCCTGAATGCTGAGATTAAAGACGTGCACCACCACCGCCCAGCTACCCTCATTCGTCTTATCTTCATATTCATCCTTTTGATTCACCCCACCCCCACCCTTTCTGAGATAGTTTCTCCCCCTGAGCCTGAAGATCAGCAATGTGGTAAGACTGCTGGCCAGCAAGGATCCTCCCTGCCTCTGCCTCCCCAGAGCTGGGAGCCTTTTCATGTAGGTTCTAAAGACCTGAACTTGGGTCCTCACGCTCGCATTGCTCCACTGGGCTGACTGAGCTAGTGCTCCAGCCAGAGTCGAGAACTTTGACACAGCTCACAAAATCTTTGTGAAGACAGCCGATAGAGAGACACATAGGGGATGCCATTCACAATATTGGGGTAGGCAAGAACTTTATAAATAGAACCTCAATGCTATAGAAACTAGCTCCAAGCGTCAAAGAGGGAACTACATGAAAATAAAAAGTACCTGTATAGCAAAGGAAACAACCAGAAGGATGTCCATGATTGGTTGCCGAGGGTGGGAAGAGCAGACCAGAATGTTGAGTCCTTACCAACATACAGTACCTCTACTCACTCATCTTAGCCAGTTCATACTGCCTAGCAGGCATCCTTAGGGGTATTGGAGGGGTGGAGGGAGCAGCTCCCTTGTCTTCCATAAGGGAGGGAATCAGCTATAGTGGAAGCTTGTGGGTGTTTGCTGCAAATAAATGAGCATAGCCATCATTCCTCAGGTCACTGGATCTTGGCAGTTATGACTTCTCAAGAAGAAGCTGCCATTGTCTTACAAAGCCAATGGAACACTTAACTGGGTTCTATGGCAAATGATCAACAACATAAGACACTCCAAAAACATCTATCATGGCTTCTCCCCATCCCCTAAACTCAAGACATTTAATTCCATCCCTAAGGAAAGATGCAATTTTTACCCAATTCTCAAATCTAACTCAGTATGTGAGGCTGATTGATACAATTTGCTTTAGGTAAGGGAACAACCAGCAAGAAACCGTCTTCCTCATAGGAAATAGATGACTTCATTCCCCTGGGTTCTTCAAACTATCATCTTTTCTGGACAAAACAATACTTTGATGTTAACTCTCTCGCTTTCCTGTGCTACCTCAGGAGCCTATTTTACCTTCCATTGTCAAATAACTGAAGCCAAGGTCTATCCCCAACTCCAGTTGATCATTTTCTGATTCCCCTTCTATGTACCACTCACATTCAACCTCTAAATCCACACCCCCCCATCACTGGCCTCAACAAAATACATTCTCTATTCCTTGAGTGTCTTAATTCTCATCCAGAAAAGCATACGCATAATTCTCTGCCAAACTAGTTCTGTCTCTTACTTTAGTTAACATTTTGCTCAAGTTGGAAACAAATGAGTACTCAAGCTTTCAGTTATTTAGTTCCAGTTTGTATCTGTCCTGTGGGTCTATTAATTCTTTTAATAAAATCTTTTTATGTGTCCTTTTCCATTTCTCGATACCATTTTTACTGGGCGCAAAAAGCGTCTTCTGGTTGGTCTCCATTTCCCCAGGCTTTTCTGCACCTTCACATTCCAGAATGTCTCATGTACCATCTTTCTAAAACATCACTTTTATTTGGTGGGTCATCCAGAGCTTGACATAGCACATACAGCAACGCTGACTCCTTTACAGGGGAACCCTTGTTTGAGGTGTGAATTTCCTCCCAAATAAAATCAGATCACTCTTAGGAATTACTCTTACTCTTCCACCTTAGGGAGATGTGTGAACTTCCTCATTGCTATGACAAATACCTGAGAAAGGCAGTGCAAGGGAAGGAAGGTCTACTTCAGCCCAGGTTTCAGCAGAGTTTCAGGCCATCGTGCCAAGGAAGGAGTGGAAGAGTTCATGGCGATGGGAGGACATGTTGGAGCACTTCATATGGCAGTCAGACCAGGAAGAAGCAGAAAACAGACGGACACCAGAGGTGAGTACAACCTTCACACCTTAGTCCTGGGACCTGCTTCCACCAGGGAGGCTTTACAGAGCTTCTGTTGATGTTACACAGCATGTCCAGAAGGTGTGACTCATATTAAAGGTGCATCTTCCCACCTCAAAAGATCTGGATTAAAAGTGGGTCTTCCAATTTCAAATGATTTAATTAAGAAAAAAAAAATCCCTCACAGATGTATGTACCCAGTTGTAGGGTTTTAATTAATTCCAGATGTAGTCAAATTGACAAACAAGACTAGCCATAACAATGGTTAACCTTGTGGTGGTGTTTTTGCTGCTGGTTAAGCTAAATTTTGAAGGTTTTATTGTGTTTTGAAACTGGTCAGTTTGTAGGCCAACTAGTCTGGAAATCACTATGTAGACCAGGCTAGCCTCAAACTCCCAAGCTCTATCAGCCTCTGTTCCCTGGTACTAGATTAAAGGCATATACCACCAGCCTCATCTTAATGCTTTCATGACCAGTATATATTTCCCTTACCACTTGAGTTTGAACATTCTAGTCTAGGTCATGTTTTCTTTCTGTTTGCCTGGAATTCGCTCCGTAGACCAGACTGGCATCAAACTCAGAAATCCACCTGCCTCTGTTCTGGAGTGCTGGGATTAAAGGCGTGGGCCACCACAACCCCACCTTTTTTAAAGATGTATTTATTCATGCATTTTATGTATATGAGTAACCTATCTTCATGTACAGCAGAAGAGGGCATCAAATTCCACATGGATGGTTGTGAGCCACCATGTGGTTGCTGGGAATTGAACTCATGACCCTTGAAAGAGCAGTCAGTGCTCTCAACCACTGAGCCATCACTCCAGCCTGAGGCCACATTTTTATAGAGTCCATAATCATTGTCTATTGTATTTTATATATGTTTTTCTTAATTTGTAAGTTTCCTAAGGTTATAGAAATGTTTTATACAATGAACACTTTAGATAGGACTAGAGGAATAGAAAGTATTTTATAAACATAAGTAGCCAAAGAGCTTTAGAAACTGTTTTCTCTTACCACATTTCCTGTCCATACAAAGACCATGAATATATCTTAGAGTCACTCAAATGTGGAAATTGTGTTCCTGTCTGGGGAAGAGAAATGATCCAATAAGAAATCCTCCAAACTAAGAACTCTTATTTCTAAATTAATTGATGGATTACTTCAATATCTTATCACATTTTAAGATAAATACTTTAAAAAATATATGGATGTAAAAATAGTAACCTGGAATATCATAAAATCACAACTCCTTACTTTGTGTGCTCATTTTATAAACTGATTTTTAAAAGGTTAAAAAAATGGAGCAACAAGATAGCTAAGTGGGTAATTCAATACCCAAGGCCCACACTGGTGGAAGAAAACTGTTTCCCAGAAGTTTTCCTCTGACTTCCCCCTTCCTCTGTAGCATGTGTGTACCCCATAAAGACAGACATACACACAATAAGTAAACATAAACAAAATTTTAAAGGAAAATGTACACTAAAATAAAGTATTTATAATATGTGTCATGAAGTTCACCTCTGGGAACTTTGAGAACTACAAAAGGTTGATGTGGGAGGGAAAGGAGTCTAAAGGAACAAAGATACAGATAGGTGCATTGACTTACAAAAGGAAGGGGCTGGAATTCTAGCAGAAGTTTGTTTCTAATTGTGTTTAAAATGGTTGTTTTGTGCATTGTTGTGGGAAGGGCTGGCTAGGCCTTGGCATTTTGTATTGTCTGAAGGTGTTGGCTTTATGTAAAAGGTGTTTGATTCCTCATGATCTGCATGTGCTCGCTGTTCTCTGGCAGAGCCATTTTCAGTGAAACACCTGAGGAACTTCTGTGTCAGTAAAAATCCCTGACAGGCTATCAGGGTTCCACTGTCCAGGATGGCACATGGCATGACAGGTGATTGTAAGGTAACTGTTTGAAGAGACAGATATATCCCTGTGATGATATGAACACTGAGCAGTGCATAGGTGCCAGCCACCTTATCGCATGTCAGATATTTATGCTATGACTCATAACAGTAGGAAAATTACAGTTAAGAAGTAACAATGAAAATAATCTTACGGTTGGGGATCACCACGACATGAGGGACTCTACTAAAGGGTCGCAGCATTAGGAAGGTTGAGAGCCACTGTAGTATACAAATGGAGTTTAATCTATCAATGAAATGTGAAAATTCAGGGGCTGGAGAAATGGTTCAGTGGCTGATCTTCTAGAGGACCTGCGTTCAATTTGCAGCACCCGCAAGGCAGCTCACAACTGTCTATAACTCCAGTTCCAGGGGATCCAACACCCTCACACTGATGTACATGCAGACAAAACACCAACGCACATGAAACAAAAATCAGTAAAAAAAAATTTTAAAAATTAAAGTTAAGAAAAGTAACTATTGTACTGATCTCAAATTCACTATAACAACTGTTTTTGTTTTTTTTGTTCCAGCAAATTCTAATCCAAAATACCACGTTAGAGAGATGGCCCATTGACTAAGAGACAGTACTGCTCTTCCAGAGGACCTGAGTTTGGTTCAATGCACATTTCCAGATGCTCACAACTGCCTGTAACACCAGCTCCAGGGAATACATTGCCTCTGGCTTTACGGACACAGGCACTCAATAAATCTTTTCAAAAATTAAAAATAACGACTCTTCTATGAGGATGTGCCATCACCTCCATTGTGTAGAAAAGTAAGGGACATCACAGGGATGATGAAGGCCACATAGCTACTGAAAAGCATGACGCAGGATTCGAACCATCACCCACAGTGTGGATGGTGCCTCCAGAGTCACATAATCCATAATTAAACCAACTCGAATAAGGAACACAGAGTCTCATAGAAGAGAAATAACACAGCTTAAGCAAGAATGAAAGTCGGGTAGGGGTAAGCTTGCTCCTTCTAAGGCTGTGTAGTGTTTTTATAAGGGACTTATCTGGTAGAGGGTTTTATTCCATCTTCCTTAGCACAGCAAATTACTTTTGAGAGTTTTCCCCAGATACTTGGGTTAAATAGACCAAAAGACAATCTCCTAAATAACATTTACCATTACTGCTCATATACGCTGCTACTTGAATTTGTATGGAGAGACTCAGTATGATTTTCATTCATAATCAGAAACGTAATGTCAAAACCAGTGACGTAAGGAGCGAAATCCTTAGCTCTGCCAAGGAAAAAAAAGAGTAAAAACTTAACTCTTAAGTTTGCCTTTCATGTTTCAATGTAGTAGAAGTAAGCGTTTCATACCATATTCTAGCTCCTTCGATCTATATTGAGATGAAACATTTTAAGATGATTGTGGATACACAAAATTTCAGGATTTACAGAGTTCTGGCAAAAAAGTTCACCATGGTGTTCTTTTCAGGGGAGGGATATTGAAAGAGTTTTGTGGCTACATATACTCTTCATACATATGTATATGATGTATATATATTTAAATATTTTTCCATTAATCCATTTCTCATGGCCTACTAAAAAATAAATTCCCAAAGGAATGGTGCAATAAATGATGCCAGGTTTTGCAGGCCAACTGTCACTATAATGTCACATTTCATTTTAACCCAGTCGCAGGGTTCTCTTCTTCCGGTACTCAAAGGCAATTTAAGCCATAGCCGACCTTAAAGCATTTCAACTGTACTTAATACCATCTTGATGTCTGAACTTCTGTATCTAAAACAACAGGAGTGAGTCGGTGCAGCAAAGCAACAAAAGCTGTTGTTTTAAACAATAGAAACATTTTCTTGGGTGACTTTGGAAAAAGGAGTGTTGACTACAGACACGCCACATGCATTGTTTTAATGGGCATCAAGAAATTACCAACTTAATGCCTGCAAAAGGAAATAGCTAAGGCACCTCTTTAACGAATACTGACACAGACTGTGTGTATTACAAGTACAAATTTTCAAAACACTCATTACGTACCATTTAAACACAGCTCCCGTGATTGAGTGTCGGAAGCAAAGGAATTTTATCCATTGTTTCTAATACCACTTCAAATGGAATCATTTTAAACCTTGATTAAAAATGTATACCATTATGTCAGGTCAGGTATTAAGGAATAGGAATATGCTTTTTTGGACCCATTTACACTTTTTTTGTTATTTAAGGAACAGAAAATAAGAAACGAAATAGCACATAAGTTTTAAAATCACATAAAGCTTGCGACAACACCCATCCTTAAATTTCTCCTACCCAAAGGTTATATAAAGAAATAACATCTTGAAATGGGGAAACGTGGAGGAACTCACTAGCATTATGGAAATCAATTTAAGAAGTCTAAGTGCAGTTGTCTTTCTTCCTTTTTAATTATGTGTTTGTTTGCCATGGTGGCCTAATTTAGTCCAGAAGATGAGCCAACATTAAAAGCCGGTAGGAGAGGTAAGTAACCCCCAGGGTGGGCTGCTTGTGCTCCAGAGTTTCAAAGCTACACAGGCAGAGGCTGGAGCGGAGGCGCATTTTGAGAAGGGGGTCCACATGACAAACAGAGAAAGGCGAGCAAATCAAATTTTTCACAATTAGTTGAACAACAACTGTGACAGGTTTAGCGCTTAGCATTTTCATTTGTGTGCTCAAATTTGGTTATCTGTCCTCTTTTATGCAAATGCAATGTGACAGGAGAAGCTGGGAGCACTGGAGCAGGCCAATCACTCACAACAGGGGCTAGGGCTGCTGGGCTGAGAGTCCGGGATTAAATGGACTGGATGCTGATGGATAAATGGCAGGAGCCGCGCTGAAAACCTCATGAACTGATTTAAAACTTCTAAGGGAGGATGCTAAGAATATAATTATGCTTTATGCCCCGGCCTAAACTGTCAAAAAATAAAAAGATAAAAGAAAAATATAAATTGTACCAAATGAATATTATCAGAATTCATAATTTAGCTACACCCAATTATGTTTATCCTGAGCCCTCAGGACCACAACAGCCTTAGGGGTGGAGGAAACTGGAAATTCGCAAGCGAAGTACAATGGGAAGGAATTCAAGGCATCTTCAATCTCAGGGGCCCTCTGTGAAGCTGGCACAGTTAGCTACTTTTTAGTGCATCCGTACTCCATTGTACAAAGAGACCGTAAGGAGGTGAAGGGGGGAAATTTCCTTTGTTCCTAGGGTCTTGGCACATGAGGACCAGCATCTTGGAAACTGTAAGGACCACTTCCCTGAATTTTCAGGTGTTCATCTCCAGTATCACCTAGCTCTAATGTTCAAGGATTCTGTCAAGTAAAGTGATAACGCATCGGAGCCTGTTTTCTTTCGCCTCCCCGCATCCTGTGATTATGTTGCGCCTGTGACTTCTTACTGGAATGGTTTGCAATTCTCCGTTTCTTAGCGTCAGCTCTGATCTGAAACAGTGACCTGAACAGCTGTTCTCAGGTCTTTTTTTAATACAAGTTTACAATTTCTCTGTTTCTCCCTCCCTCCCTTCTCCCCGTCTGTTGTGTGTGTGTTATGCATATGTGTGTGTGTTATCACTCTCTGTCTTAATCCTCTTAAGAGGGGATCTTCTAAGTCTGAAGTTAAGCTGGCAGCTAGCGAGCCACTCCCCCGCCGCAACCCTCCTGTCTCTGCCCTACAGCTCTGGGGTTACAAGCACACACACAGCCACACTCAGCTTTTTGTGTGGTCCTGGGTGTTTTGAGTGTTTACACTTGTGCACCAAGTGCTCTCACACACTGAGCCACCTCACCAGACTGGCTTCTTCTTTCCTTTGTCACTACACACTGTAGAAACCAGAACCCCTATTCAGAGACCCCTTTGACCCTATTTTGTGTATGTGCTCAGAGACCCTATTTTGTGTACATGCTCCCAGGCCTCAACCTAAGCCTGACCTAGCTAACTCCCCACCCTAAGGGGAAATTATCTCATCTGGCCATATAGCCACTCGAAGAATAATCGGCCTTATCTGGCCAGGTAGTCCTGAAGGCTAAAGGCCATAAAGTTATCTCACCAGACCAGGTAACCCTGAAGGCCATAAAACCAGATGCCTGATTCTAATGACTAACTTGCCAGGTACTGCCCAAAAATGTAGCCACATGGACACTTGTGAACTACATCTGTGCCCATTAATTAAGAACCAGACTCCCTCACCTATGTGGAAAACCCCTTTTTCAGTCAATCAAAGGAGCTGTAATTCTCTGTTCCAGGTGTCTTTTTGTGGTGAAAGATGACTTTTTTACTTAATATTTTATTTGCTGAATTTATTCATACTGTTGTATAAACTGTAACTTAATTCCTTTTTATTATATGATAGTCTTTATTATATATTTAGAATGTTTTACCATAAATTTTCTGGTTTGAGCTACTATTCTACTTATACATTTGCTCTGGTATATACTCTGCTTGTAAATTACTCAGGTAAGTGTATATACATATATATATATACATATACATATACATATACATATATATATATATATATATATATATATATATATATATATATATATATATATAAAATTTCTGTGGAGTATTATATACCTAGGAATTGGATTGCTGGGTCTCTGGATTTATACACATTTTCTAATGTTATAGCTTCAGTAATTTCTAACTTTTTTCTGGAGTAAAAGAAAACATTCTTTATATAGTAAAGGAAATTCACTATGCTCTGTGGAATTTTCTTTTAGATTATAAAAAAAAAAGGCAAGAAAAAAAAAACTGGTCAAATTTAAATACACATCCCCCACACACAAATGCTCAAGTGAAAAGAATGTGTCTGAATTAAAAAGCTTAATCCGACTTCATCTAGTCCTGCCTAATTGTACATGATTCACTGAAAAGAAAGACACTGTCTTGGCTATCAGCTCTGATGCAACCTGCAGAAAGAGTTTATGAATTGTATCAGAAAATGACCACTCATTGAGCAGCTTCCAGAGTGTGCTCAGCTTAAGAGCAGATAACGTACCCACAAGCCTCATGTGGCGGACATGCACAGCACCCGTGCTGTGCCATCTGGAATGTGAGCTATGCATCACTTCTTGAACACACCTGGCTTTCACTTTTCAGAAAGCAAAACACCTGGTGTACTTTCAGTGCTTTCACAAGTGGGTTAAACGAACTGGCTGCTCAGACAAGAACCAGGCAACTGCGTGAAGACATCGTGGCCCTGTGCAGGCTCGTCTGTTGCCAAAATGGATGTAGGCCATATACAAAGCAAACACAGATGTTAGGTGTTGTCTGTGGGCATCCCAACACATGCTCACAACTCAGAGCCTTGGTGAGGAACAATGTATGTATTAATTACATTACTTTCTTGGTGAACTATAGCTTAATAAAAAATAAGAATTATGCAATGCAAACATCTTCATACTAACAACTTCATAGTCTACCTAATATAGTTAGCCATTCATATTGAATATCATTTTTTAGTCATGTAAATCCAATTATATGATAGTCTAGAGCAGACAAAACAGGCACATGCGGATGGTCAGAACAGTGTTTTCTTCTGGTCCCTGCAGTTTCCACTGGCTCCCAGGGAGGAGACACATATGAATCTCTTCTCCCTAACAAGGCTCCTGGTCCATGAATCTTCCCACTTTTCTGAAGATCACAATACAATCTACATAGCAAGCAGTGTTTTATTCCTTTCTCTTTATGTCATCTTCTCACATGTATTGACTTTGATGTTTTCAGCTGCTGGTACACAACGGACAGGTCACTCCATCATTTCCTCATGACCACTTCTCTGAAGACACACTGCTGTTGGCATCACTCAGACTTGGCTTTACTGGCATGCTACAGAATAGGATGCTGTTTCTATTTTCACATCCCTGGAGGAGCCCAGTGTTCTGAGAGGCCCTGTGGTTTGGCTGCCACTTCCCTTCTCAGCCAGCCCATGCTCCTCTCTCCCCTGAGCCCATGTTGGTACACGCCTCTGTCGTCTCTCTTCATCATCGGGGTATGTAAGTGTCCATCTGAAACGCCTCACCCTTTAGCTCGCAGGTAGTCAAGCCACACGTCCAGCCCCATAGCATCTGGGCAGAGATTCTTCAACAATTACCAAAATAATTACTAACAATGATGCTTCGGTTTTCTAGACTCCATCTTCACTAAAAATAGCCCTCCAAAATACAAATATTTGTAGGGAGAAATCCCAGTTTCGTTCGTGACAAAACACATGAGCTATCCTCTGAAGGGACACATTGTTATTCACTTTGAGCTCAGGTGTCGCTTCCTCTGAGGAATCCACGGAGAGTTCCTTGAGACAGGCTAGTCACTTCACTGCCTGAGCCTCACAGGACTATTACAGCATTTAATACGTTGTATTATAATTATCTTCCGGCATGTCTGCCTTCCCCACTGGGCCACGAACTCCACAGGAGCAAGGACTGCATCTTATTCACCTTTCAATCCCCATTTCAATTCAATTCAGCAAATATTCAATACCCTGCACTGTGTCAATTTCAAAGTTAGCACTTAATAAATATTTCATGAGAGAATGAAAGGGTGAAGGAAGATAAATTTACATTATCTTAAAATACTTCCCAAAAAGTTTTGGCAGAAACTACTTTGCAAAATCTTACTTCTAAGAAAAAGTGTGTTTTCCAAAAATCTATACTCAGATCAAGGAACTTCAAAACTTGTTCTTCCGGTATGTTTTATGTTTATGAATTTAAATTTAGAAGACAGATAAACTGGATTATATAGCAGAGTCAGGAGCTCTGAAGGCAATGTAGTCTAGGGATACAGCTACCATATGACACATGCGGTCTGTTCTTCACCTCCTGAACCCAAAGCAGACAGCATTAATTGACCATGGTACCTTTTCTCACTAATTCTTGGCTCCACCTTAGAATTTACAGGTTTGCACTCAACAGGATACTTTCAGGAGCTGATTCTCAAAATGAACCCCACATACCACCATTGATACAGTTCCTTTGCTCTTGCTGCAGATAAGCCAGGTGAGATTCTGGGAAAATAAATTACTATTTTGTCACAGAGCTAGCTGATTAGTATTTAGAGCCTGAAGTAGAACCCAGGCAGCCTAAGTCTCTTTTTAGACTATACTTATTAGAATGTACATTAATTCCATAGCTGGTTATTAATGTGTATCTATGTGTTAATAATGTGTATACACACACACACACACACACTACACAAAACGAACATTATCAGACTGTCTTTTTTAACCAAATAACAGATATAGATATGTGTGTATATGCTATTATATTATATAGTATATTCTTGTATTTTTTTATATATTGTTTTTTTAATCAAATTAAAGTATTTCTGAAAGCATGCCACTAAAAATGGTAAAATATGGGCTGGAGAGATAGTTCAATAGTTAAGAGTACTTGCTGTCTTACAGAGGACCCAGGTTCAGTTCCTAGCACCCACATGGAGATTCACAACGGCCTGTAACACTAGAGGACCCAAAGTCCTTTTGACCTCGATAGGCACCAGGCATGGATGTGGTGCACATACACATCCAGGCAAAACACTCATATGCATAAAAGAAATCTTTAAAAAAATAGTAAAATACAAAAGAAATCAAATAAAAATAAACTCTGATTAGTATAACGGTGTGTATCTTTCTCATAGATTCTTAGCATATCTAAGACACAACTGAGAAAATAGAAATGAACATTAAAATAATTCCTGGAAGTGACTGCATTTTTGTCAATTGCTATTGAGGCAGCAATTTATTAATTTTCACTTTTCACTGAGCCAGCACTGCTCCTTACTACAAAGAGGAATTGAATTGGGGGCTGAGAACAGCTTTACTGGTTTTTCGATCCCTTCAAACCCTATACATGACTGACAAGAAAATGTGTACATGTAAAAGAATGTATGCCAAAGGAAACGAGAGATTACCGAAAAGTAATCATAAGCTACTGTTTTTGTTTCAGCACAAGCTTCAAATTCTCCAGAGGAATAGACTTGTTTCTTCCAAGTCAGTCAACAAGGGGATGGGAAAAAAAAAACACACACACAACACAGGAGTTGAAATAAAATATCATATTCCTTAACCTCCTTTTCTTTGAGAAGAGAAACAGAAAACGACTCTCCAAGAATTAACACCCAGGATACCTCATTACCAGAAATAAGAAGGCAAATGAGAGAAAAGGAAAGGGGTGAAGAAAAGCATCCCACTGCTTCAAATAGACAAAAGAAGACAAGAGAAAAACCGTGGACTCAGAACTATGCAGAGGCTAGTCATCTGAAGAAAAGAAATAAACTATTAGAACACAGCAACGATAACTTTGGAAAGAAAATGGCTGATTTTTGTGAAAGGAAGAGTTGTCACTGATGTCTGGCTAATGCTTGGGCTACATGTGTCCATCTGTACCATGGTTTTACACATGCAGTTGTCCGACGGCAGTGGCTCTAGAGAGATGCCTTTCAGACATGGGATTGGCATTAGGGGGTCTAATACGCTGACAATCACAGGGAGAAGTGCTGGTAGCAACTGTGGCAGATATTTACCTACTGCCTCTCAGACTCTGGCCAATCTTCCCAACTTTTCTTCTGTAATAACAGCACTGGGTGTCTAAAAACTCTCAGACTGGCTTAACAACTGGTTTTCAGTTGAAAAGACTCTGGTAGACTGCAAAGTGGAGGCCACGAAGGAAAAGACAAAGGTTCTCTCCTACTCTCGGCTCTTAGGTGCCTCTCTCCAATGTTTCATCACTTTCAGCACCAGTCATGTGTGGTCCCCTTCGAAGTCCAAGTATCAACTGTCTTCAGACGTTCCTCTTTCAGGATCAGCATCAGCATTCTCAGCCTCCAGACAGCAGCAACTCCTATCCTACATGCCCAAGCTGTCAGATCACTTAATTTTAATTTTCTACTTTGGTAAAATATTTCAAGAGTTAATCATTGGGAGACAAGCGAGTAAGCAATACAACTACATGCTTTGGTGTGTGTGTGTGTGTGTGTGTGTGTAAACTGTGTATGAGTTGAATAAAGGAGGGCTAAAGGATCAATAACTGACAGACTTTAAAACAAGGAATAACATGGTGGGGGGGGTGCTGGTACTATTTAAGGGAACTGTGTTAACTGATGGCTATATGCATCTGAATATCCTAATGTAAGACTCTCCACTTATTCATGTTAAAAACCCAACTATTTGGGGACACTGACATGTATGTATTCTTGACCTGGAAGTTTTTATTACCCAAACAGTATGAAATCATCCAACCATTTCTGATCATGTCTTGAAAGATGTGGCTTCAGCCAGTATTCTTCCATTGCTGTTTTTATATTCCTTGTCTGAAATCCCTTTTCATGGTGCAACATGAACCATTCACCAATTATAAACAAAACCATTCAGAGTCAACATGTCTTTCATCCCTTCCCTTCAATCTGTAGAATACGCTCATAAATATCTAACCAACTGGACTGATCATCCTAAAAACTGCTTCTCTTTTACTTCACAATTGTGGAGTTACCACCTGAAATGTTGTCTTCCCTTCACTGTGCACATAATTTCCCACTTTTGGTCTAACCTCCCAGTTATTCTTCACTCTATACCACGGTCTTCTATGGAGCTTACACATTCCCAGATATTCCGGGATTTGGCCATCTTGATCAGATGTGACATCTTACTTGATCAAGCTGCCACATGCAAAGCTTCCTCTTTCCTCGGCTCTTTGGACACCAATGCAGTTATTGCTAGAAACTCCTACATCAACTCCACGGGTATGTCTTCTCCACCTAGCCCTTGTGCAATCCACAATCCTTAATCTGCTGTGGAATCTCACTCAGAGATATGGTTACCAGACCTGTATCTTCAGCCTAGACAGTCCTAGACACATTCACCGGATATTTCCACTTTGAAATCCCACAAGACCATGAAGAGTTATGTCAGAAACTAAGTCAACTCATTGACTTAGGAACTCAATGTAAGGAACTCAACGTTAAGTTGGCTTCCAACCACGTGATAGATTTCTGGACATCACACAGCCAACTCTGTTGCTCAACCCAAAGACCTAGACCTAAACAGCCTATGCCCACCCTGCTTCTGCTTCATCCTTACCACTGTTTTCTGTGCAAACAGAGTCATCCCTCACGCCCCTTACCTTCACCTAGGTCCTCTTTTCAGTTATCCCATTCTTTCCTAAGTTTCAGACTTCCAGTGGCTCCCTCAATACCTCAGGATGAAATTCAGAGTTCTTATTACAGACTAGAAGTTCTTTCAAAGCTCCTTCCTTTTTTTGCTTGGTTGGTTGTTTTTCTTTAAAAAAACAACAAAAAAAATTCACATTTTAATCAATATCCATAAGATTTTTCTCCCCTTAAGTGATTAGGTGGGAAAAGTGGATAGAGCAGAGAATTATGGGAAGGATGAGAAAATGGTTGCCTATCCTTTAATTTGAGAAGTCCAGCTAGGAAAGAGGAAGTATTCAAAACTGGCTCTGAAAGACACTATGCACTGGGCCAAAGAAACAGACTGAGTTAGGGGTGGATCGCTGACTTGCTCCGATGCCTGTGCAGTTTTGCACTTGGTGGGAAAGATACACAGAAGAGGAGTGTAGCTGAGGCTGGACATTTTGTTAATCGAAATTGTTTCATACAATACATTCTGATTATGGTTTCCCCTCCTACAAGTCCTCCCCACCTCAACTCCACATCCTTTCTCTCTTCAGAAAACAAACAGGCAAGCAAACAAAATAATTCCAGCTAGTAGTGCAATTTTATGTCTATCTCCCTCCACCCCCACCCCTCTCTATACACTGGGATTTTGTACAGCTGGAGCTTGTGCAGTTCCTGAGCACGCTGTCAGAATAACTGAGTTTATCTGTGAAACTGTCCTGTTCTGTCTGGAAAAGTTTCCTTTGCACTATCTACTATTTCAGACCCTTCAAGAAATCTTTCTGCTTCCTCTTTCAAGTAAAACTCTGAACTGTACGAAGAGAGTATACGTCAAATTGTTGCTTGCAAATACTCATCCTTCATAGGTTGCACATTTCATTCCAAAGTATTTCTCCAGATTCTACATTTTCAAGATATACTGAAGGTGTTGCTCTGACTTTGAGTACTTTTTCTAAATAAAACCTAATTTAAAATTTACATGCAGACATAAAGTAACAGGAATCGGGAGGGCCTAGGTTCAGTTACAAGCATCCACATAACCTGTAACTCCAGCTCCAGGGGATACAATGCCCTTCTGGCCTCCACAGGCACCGTAAACATGGTCCACACACATACACCAAGGTAAATACATATACACATAAATCTAAACATCACTACCACTAAACACCACACACACACACACACACGACAAGGGCAAGGTAGTGTATGACTTTAATCCCACCATTCAGGAGGCAGAAGCAGGTGGATTTCTAAGGCCAGCCTTTTTTACGTAGCAAGCACCACAACAGCCATGACTAAAGAAACCTTGTCTCCAAACAAAAAAATACAAAGATTTCACAACAAATTTTAATTAAATTTGCCCCACCCTATTAGATAATAAAACTGTAACACAAAGCAGCAATCAGAAGCTGACAATGGTAGACAGAGTTCCACCATTAAAGGTGAGTCGTGTGGCCCTTTTAGTCATGTTTACTACTCTCACTTTTACCACCGCAAAAACCTGTAGGAAAGATCAATGTGTTCATCACTTCCACATTTCAATGACTGTATATAAACAGAATCACAATTATCTTTTGAAACTGTCTTTCTTTACGCAGCACTGTCTTTGGAGATTCATCTAGGTTGAGCATGTATCAATAGTTGGCTTCTTACTACAGAATATTATCTCATGGAGTGAATATAGTTTAAATATTCATCGAAGACATGCCTTATTCCCAGGCTTTAACTGTATTGAATAAAGTTCCAGTGTGTAAGGAATTGTGCTGCATGCCCAGGAGCACTTCTCATTTATAAGATAGTTACACATTTAGCTATTTAATAACCTACCAAGATTTTGCAGTATTACGTAGTACACCTCCACAAGCAATGTACAAATGGCCTCTTCTACACACCTGTGCCAGCACTGGTAGTGTTACTTTTCCTATAGTAATTCTGGTATGTAGTGATCATGAGTTACCATTCTCTGAATGGTACCTGGTGGTCAACATGTTCTTTATATTCTTTAGTAAAAGGCTTGCCTTTTATCTTTTTTTTTTTTTTTTTTTGGCGGGGGGTGTTCTACTAGTGCTATGACATGTTCTTCAGCAAATGTTTGTAAAACACTGATGAAATTCAACTTACATAAAGCATAAAATCTTAAGAAATTGTCTACCTCTAAATTCCAAGCTTTTGCTATTGTTCATATTGTTTTTTGAGACAGGATTTCTCTGTGTATTCCTGGCTGTCCTAAAACTCACTTTGAAGAGCAGGCTGGCCTCAAACTCAGAGATCTGCCTACCTCTACCTGAATACTGGGATTAAAGGTATATGCCTCAACACCCAGCTTGATAGTTCTTAGTAGTTCCATGAGTTCACATTTTATATTTAAGCTCGAGACCCATTTTAGTTGTTGGACAGGGTGTAGGGTGTGCTTTACACATTTGTGTTGATATATTCCAGTTTCTCCAGTACTTTTTGTAGGGAAAAAAATTGTTCCTTTCCACTCAACTGCTTTTGTCACAAGTCAACGGGACATTTGTGAAGGCTGTTTTACACCGGTCTCCACCCCTCCATCATGATTCTTCCCAAGACCACAATCTTGGTAAATGTAAAACTATTAAGTTTTAAAATTGTATGTTCTAATTAATTCCACTTTTTTCCCCAAATTTGTTCTTAAGTGATTCTAATTCCTTTGCCTCATCATATAAGGATTATCATGTGCCTACAAAGAATAATTTTGTGGAAACTGATATGACTTATATTAACATGTACATGAATCTGGGTCAATTAGTAGCTCTGAATCTTCCATACATGAACACAATACATTCCTCAGGCATAAGAGTCCTGATAGTTTTCTCCCCCTACCCCCACACTCATTAAAAACACCTTGAAGCCAGGAGGTCATGGCACACGTCTTTAATCCCAGCACTCAGGAGGCAGAGACAGGTGGATCTCTGTTGAGTTCCAGGACAGCCAGGGTTGCAACAGACAAACCCTGTCTCAAAAAAGGGAAAAATCAAATCAAATAAACACTTTGAGGAGGAGATAAAGTTAGGTAAGGGCCATGGCGAGGGAAGGATCCAGACAAGAGTTGGGGGGAGTAGTGGAAATGGATATGATCAACAGTAGACAGTAGGCCAAAGAATAAAAATATATGATTTTAAAAAGATAGTACAAATTCCCTTAATGACAGCAAGACTACATCTTCACACTTAAAAAAAAAAAAAAGGATCTGACAGTGGGTCTGTAGGAAACAGACAAGTAAAACATAGGGATGCAAATATGGTTCAAAATATTGGTTTCAAGTATTGTAAAAGCTATGGACTTCTTCTGTCCAAAGAAGCTGATATACAATGCTGTAGTAACCAGCAAGAAAACTCCAGTGTTAGGATCTGGAGGGGTGCTGTGGTAAGCTACCCAGAACTGTACACGCATAGGACTGAAGTGTACAAACTTGGAAAATTAATAGTCTAACTGGGAGAAGACAATTACCTAAGTCGGTGGGTTGACACATTTGTAATTTCAGCACTCAGGCCAACACAGGGGGTCAAAAATTCAAGGACAGCTAGCCAATCTGCCAACCAACACACACTAATTAATACAGCACAACAAAAATTAAAATCCTGGGACACTGACAGGTCTGATAGCGTCATGCTTTAATGCAACAATATAAATCATTCTCGAATACTCCAATACTCTTGTAGTAGAGGTTAAACAAACAAACAAAACAAAAACGTATTTAGTACCAGGTGCCAAAACATGTACCAGCAGTCCCAGCTACTTGGGAGGCTGAGAAAGGATGATCAATCACTTTGAGTTCAAGTCCCACCTAAGCAATAGTAAGGAACAGTCTCAAACAAAAGCAACACAAAATCAAATAGTTAATTTGGACCCACTCAGATTGCTGAGCGTGCTATCTTGAATGTCCCAGGAGAAAAACAGAGGGACCCAGACAGATGTTCTTGAATGTGCTCTTCATGTCTATATGAGGGTATCAGATCCCCTGAAGGTGAAGTTACAGTTGTGAGCTGCCATGTGGGTGCTGGGAATTGAACCTGGGTCCTCTGCCAGAGTTGCCAGTGCTCTTCACCACTAGCCATCCCTCTAGTCCCCATCCTGGGCATCTTACATGGCTCTACTCTTCCATAAGCACTGTCAAAATTCAGGATTGTATGTCGACGAAACAACTGTTTAACTAAAACACAGTAAAGAAGGCTTCTATAAAATGCTTAATAGATATAAGTTTTTGCCCCATTTACTATTAAAAGTGGCATGTGAGGTCTGTCACAATTTGTAAGATCAGTCATCAAATAATTTTTCAAGAATCCTTTTTACTGAAATTACTACAGCCCTTCCACTCATCCACAGCAATGTTATGTATAGTTTCTCTATTTTCCCATTTGACACTTCTTTAAATGAGACCTTTGGAATAAAAATATTTGAACATTTCTAGGGCTTTTATGAACTTACTTTTTTAAAAAATGTGATTTGTATTTTATTTTCACTAAGCAACTTAATTAACCCCATATCCTAAATCCCCCAAACAAGAAAGGCTGGATTGCAGCTCAGCTGCCAGGAACTTTCCTGGCAGGCACAGGCCCTGAGCCTTACATCCAGCACCTAGTCTCCCACAGATAGCTCATAGAGTTCAAGACCAGGATGCATGTGGCTATGCCCTCATCCTACCCAAAACTGCTAAGAATAATGATTTCCAGAACACTGAATAAAAGATGTATTACATTCCACTCCAATAATGCACAATTTAGGCAGACAATCAGTAACCGAGAATGTAAGACTCTACAACAATGCAAACCCTCAATTATTGAAACCTGTCATAAATTACATCCAAGTTTTTCCATCTCTAGTTAAAAACAATGCATTCAGGTAGATAACCCAGGAAAATATTCATGATTTTCACAGAATCTTCTTTCAAATAAAATATATTCTATATGTAATTTTTAAATGCTTTATCTGGGGTTGGAGAACACTCACCTAGCTACCATGCCCAAGACCCTGGATTTGATCACTAGAAACAACAAGACAGCCTTTGATTTTGTTGACAGAAGAAAAACAGAAGTGCAACTACCTAGCAGCTAATTTCCTTTTATCACTGTCTACTTTGTGCTTTGTGTATATCAGCATGAACTTCGTTAAAATACAACTTTTTCCTGGAGAAAAGCAGGTTGGAAGATCAAAAATGACATATATTTAGTAGATTTTTATTTGGTAGATTTCTTGTGTATTCTTGAAGATTAATATGGTTTAAGAAATGGAAATTCAAACCTGGATTTTATCACTTATTTGAATAAAAACATTTACCTTATCTTTTAGTAAAATATTTGATAATCTCATAAAAAGTATTAAGAACTGCAAGAAAAAGAAAATCCTGGCAAGTACATGTTATGAAAAGCATTACTAATAGTGTCAACTCCTGTATCAGAGCTTAGGTACAGAATAATCTGGCTACTAGTGTACCATGAACAAAGAATGAATTCAATGAGTTCTAATGAAATGCAAAGAAAAGTATACTTTTGACTCCTAAATCTAAATTATTAAACAACCTACGTGCCTATACTTTGTAAAAGATCAAATGCAAAATATAGCACTACGTTCAAAGACTGATATTCTTTTAAATAGTTGAGAATATGTCATGAATAATCAGAAGGGTAAAGCTATTCGAGGATGTCTGCCCACACTATGAACCCCAGCAAGAATTACTTCATTGTAATTCATAGTTGAAGGATCATATAAATACTCCAAAAAAGTATAAATTACACAATCCACTTTTTAAATTTCTAGCTTCTCTACAATACATAATTAAATGTAATTTTTTAAAAGACTAAAAACAATTGTATTTTTTTGAAGAAATACTTTTGAGTAAAATGGAAACTGACAACATAATTTGAAAATCCCACAGGACTGACTATATATTTGTGTACGTGTGCATGTGTGTGTGTTCCTGTGTTTACAAATTTTAACAATAATTTTACCAAGCACAATTTTTATTAAGAAATCTTACTACTTAAAATCTAAAACTTTATATAAATTATCAAAATGTATGCCCTTTAAGATAAAGGTGCATTTTTAATCCCAAGACTGTCACAAGTGGACAGGTTAACAACATCAAGCTTTTTATAGGTGACAGATGTTCAGCTACAGTGAAACACAAAAGAATATGTAATACTTGTAATATAGTAAAATTAACCATGAAAGGAACATGTTGAATGTGGGGAAAGGAAGCCAAATCAATCAGAGGGGAGAAGGGTCTATATCACGATCAGGTTACAAAGGGAATTCCTGAAAACTTTTTTATGACTGAGTACATCACCACTGCACGCATTTTATATAGAATTTCACCTTCAGACTCCATGGCAGTCATTCTTAGTCATCACTGTAGTATTTTTATACTTATTACTCAACATAGGAGGAACTTTTTAGCCACCAAATGGAATAAAGACAAAATTCAGCAGTACCAAAGCAGGAACTAGGGGAAGATGGTAATTAGGGTTTGGGGGGAAGTGGGAGTACTGGGCTAGTAACGCATTGGAATCACGGTTGAGGGGGTGGAGAAAGAAAAAGGAAACGTGGCTATTCCTTCATTAACAGTTTCAGAAGTCTCGACTGTGGGTGCATGGTGAAAATAAATCTTATTTATATAAATATAACTGTTGTAAGATGTAGGATAATTTTAAAACATTTAACAACTGTTTTTATTAAGACTATTTTATTTTTAAAATTTTCAAAAATATAAAAATAATAAACATGGATTTTAATAAACAAAACATAATTCAACTATAAATAATAGAAGTGTTGACAACCCACATAAACACAGTCACTATAAACATTCTGTGCATACAAGAGTAGTTTTCTAGTTCAAGTTTTACCTTTTTCAGTTCAAGTTTTACCATCACTTTTAAAAATAAACAAGGAAGCTGCTACAGCTTAACCAGTTACTTTCGCTCCACTCAAAGAGCAGGGAATTTCCCCATGCCAACACGCATTCATGAAATGGGATAATTATGGGCACAGGTACTAACCACTGGAACAACCCAGTCTTCAGACAAGAAAAGACTCCTTTGGTGTTTTCAGATTCAACAACAGTCCACAGAAACTGAGTTAAAATAAACCACTTATTAAAGGAAATCTTGTGCTAGACAGTATGTTCTGAAGTATTATCACACTCAAAACAGGTTTAGGATTCTGAGAATCAAAAGTAAACATGTATGAATGCTTTGCTGATACCTAACTGTATCTTAAGAACATTCACTAAGGTGCTGCAATAAAATCTCAGGGGCAAAACAAAAAGTACAAATCAATGGAAAACCTGTACAACGTAATAATTCATTTCTTTATAGCTCTTTAAATATTCTGTGAATACCTATAAGAAATACTCTGCTGTCGGTTGAGTAAAGAACAGATAGGAATTTAAAGCAGAGTAAAATTACATAATTATTTCAGGACTAGAAAAGTTTTCCATTTCAAATATGAGGGAAAAAAAAAACATGCTTCAATATATCACTTTTAAATTCAATCAAATTAATATCCTTCCTCTTATCAAAATAAACTATTTTCTTTTGGGAGAAGCTGGGCACAAATAAGGATACAGTCATTCTGCATCATTTTCTTAAATTATTAGGTGTTCTATAATGGGGCTGGGCTCTTAATCAAACTCAACACATACCACTTTATACTTCTGCTGCTAGATAATTTGTTAAGTGATAACTGATTAAAGTCTAGTAAAGACTAGACAACAGATTCAACGACACTAAAAGGTTTTATAGCACCAATGACTGTTTCCTAAGACACTTGAGGGGCCTTTATCATTTTAAAGTATTATCTTGTAAACAAGACCAAAAATATTTAGTTGATCTGTATTTTGAGGATAAATATTTATAAATTCTATTAAAAAAAAAAACAAATATAGCATGACTAGAGCGACCAATAGTGTAAAATCTAAGTATATTGAAAAATATAAAGATATATAAAAGGCTTCCATAATGCAATCATGCAAAGATAAACTGCTCCATTCAATTAGACAAAAATGATTCTGTACAGTTATGTACACATAGCTCCACGATGAGTCTATTCAGGAAAAAAAATTAAAGAGAATCTGTAATAATCAATGTATAAGGACTTAAATGTAACCAACCGACTCTCCAAACAATTTTCAAAAATATGCAATGATCTTAAAGAGTAATCAACTTGAATTCTGATTCCGAGGGCATATTCCATTTTGTTTTGCTTTGCTTTTAGTTTAACAGCAAAAGGAAAAAGCAATGGAAAATTAAGTTAAGATGATAGTATGCAGTATTTACCCTTAATCAATCAAGCGAGTTACTGGCAGGTATAGTCTCTTCGGACAATGTTCTTTGGCTCTAACTTGAGCAGCTACTACACTACTACTGTAAAGTCTTCTTTGAAAGTAAAAATATCAACTATTCTGGTAAAATATTTATGAATTCCCCATTGCTATCTAACAATTTGTAAAAAAAAAAAAAAAAAAAAACAGCAAAAAAAGTTGTGTGGGGGAGGCGGGGCAACCAAACAAAATGCCTTGTAGGCTACTAGGTAGTAATTATCTAAAATACATGCTTTTCCTTTAACCATGCATGTATATAATCAGTGTGGATCAAGACAGATAATTTATAACATGACTAATGAGTGAGTTACATTTTAGTATTCATGAGGACAATCACAATGCATACTCAAGAGGGAAAAGTGTTTGCAGGGTATCAACTTTGTATAAGAAAGTATGACTGAGTAGAACTTAAAAAAAGAAAGAAAAAAATCAGAATCAATATAATTTAGACTTTTCTAAGTAAGAGTGGCTATCATATTAGACTTCTCAAATACCTAAGAATCTATGAAGGAATACTCAAAATAACAGTGAAAAAAATATTTCTGGTGTTCTATAAAAAGATTTTGCTAATTAATATTTACAATGAGGATTTTAATTGTACACTTTTTAAGTTTAAGCTATATTGCATATAAATTTGTGCATACACTTTTAAAGCAGCTGAAAACTGGTCTTTAAAAATAAACATGTAACACTATTTCCCCTTGCTTGTAAGACTGTGTTTGATGACTTGATTACCAGTGATTAAAAATTGTAAATTAGACAAATTTAATAGATGTTGTTCAATTTTAGAACCCATAGGTTATCTTTTATTACTTGAAAAGAAATAAAATTATTTTCTTTGTTTTTATGGGGTTAATAACAACAACAACAAAGAATTCACTTAAGTGGCCCTGGCAATCACATCAATTAATACACTCACAAGAAATAGACAAACTAACTACAATATGTAAAAATTACTGTATAGTCTGATCAAAATTATTTTTAGTGGATATCCTAATTCAATAAATACATCCTAAGAATAAAAAAAATTAAAGCCAAACTTATGTTTAACTTTTTAATTCATTTTCTTCATTCTAAATTGTTCACTTAATGCTCTCATGGCTTTATAGATTTCCCAGACACAGTTCTGTTTGTCTGAGACGTAATATATCTCATAAGGAAACTAAAAGGTCTTGTTCCTTCTTAAGGTGTTTTACAAATTAAACTGCTATAAAGTAAGGGGAGAAAACATATATGATTAAGATCATGAACATCACACATTTGAAACACTTCTGAACTCAGATGTACTTGTACAGAACTGTAGATAGAATGGTCATCATAGTACATGTAAACATCTATTCAGATTAATAAAGGGCAAACCAAATGACAGGATGGGATTATTAACAGTCGTCTCCAGACAGGACAGACAGGGCTTGCTCGTGTAGTCACAAAACTAAATTCAGGTATTGATGTTCTCTCTCTGCTGGAAAAAGAGAACATTTATTAAAAAAAATTTTTAAAAAAATAACAGATGAATCCAAAAATTGAATCGCAGTATGAACTACTACGTCTAAAACTTATTTAAATATTTTAAAGTCTACTTAAGAAGAATCAAAATGAAAGTATCAGACAAATTCTATCAAAGGTTACCTTTGGGCTAAAGTGATTTTAACAAAACCTCTCTGTATCAAGCTTTCTGAAAACCTTAAGTGTCGCAATCACCACACTACAAAATGGCTAATACTGAAATTTTGGGTTAGAAAATCTACTAAATGGTCAGGTGGTATTTTTACATAAAGCTGTAAGTAGGCAAAGAAATTTTTAAAAATCATGTACAAGCCTCAAGTCATTGTAAGTAAACCAAAAGCAAAAACAAATTTCTTAGTTTCCCAAAGATTTTAAAAATAATTAGAAAGATACCTTATTTCCTAAACTCCATACAATGACCATTTCATTTTTTAATCCTCTTATATGACATTAGATTCTACACCAAGCACCAAGAGCAACAAAAAAATTTTAAAAAGAACACATAATGAGACAGTGCCTGGCATACGAAGAAAGACTAACTGTAGATGGGTAAGATGAGTGGATGGATGAAATAAAGAAAGGGAAATTTAGAAAAGATCAAATATAAGAAGTTGATATAAAAAAGTAAAAATTAAAAATTACTTATTAAGTAATGAGCATACAGTACAAACTACAAAAAATAGTTGTTATCAAGTTAGATGTTTTTTACTAAGCATGTCTGAGTTCAGTAGGAATTATTGATAATGACAATCATGTCCAGCAATTTTTTCCTTTCCTAGGAGAATTAGGTAGCTATTTATAAGATTATGTTTCACCTGCTAAGTTATTTATGATAAGAGACAAAAAATAATAATAATACATTCTTCTACATGGTTGCATCCATACTGTAGAGCAGACAAGGCAAGTTGCTGTTTTAGTTCAAGGAATTGACAAAAGTGATGTCCTTATATCTAGGAGGAGGATGCTTACTTTTTGCCTTACAAGTATTTTATATTGGTGGTTTAAAAACCTGTATTATTGTGTTCATTATTAGTGCATAGAATTTTAGAAGTTCTGGGAGAAAAATCCAGAGTGACTAATCTAGAACTTCTTTTACAACAACCCTGTTTTGAAGGCTTACTATTTTTTTGGCGGGGTGGGAGTGCTTACAAATATTTATATAAATGCTAGGACTAAAGGTTCTTTTTCTGCACAGCCTATATTCATCATGTAGGAGAAGAAAATATACTTTGACAAAATCTCCATAGTACTCTAAGACAGCCACTGATGTTTCAACAAACCAAATAAGCAAACGTATGATTTCTTTTTGAGCCATTATACCCAATGGTTAATGTTGCAAATAAAATTGGAATACAGTTCCACTTCCCACTCCAGAAGAAACAGTTGTGGTAACAAGATACTTTCTTCAGTGAAGCTTAGCCATACTTGCTACAAGTAATCAGCTAAAACAGTAAAGTCTTATTGTCATAGTAACTACTGGTTTGTTACATTTGACAATATTACAATAAAACAGAACCTACGGAATAGTCTTCATTTCCTGTAATGTTTTCATTAACTGTCTGGGCATCAGTTACTTATTTGTTTAAAAAAAAAAGTTACAATTATCCAATAACATTTAAAACATTGTTTAGAGACCAAAAAATATGCAAAGTGACAACCATCCCTTGATGTAATCCTAATCAATCTTTTAACCAGAAATACATAATTTCTCCTGTAGTTGCCTACTATATTGCCTTTAATCTTTTTCCCAACCCCAAATAACCAGATGTGTACCATAAAGCAGCAAACTTGTCAGAAAAGCTATAGAATTTAAAAGGTTTCTGCTTTTCGGTGACATATTGTAGAAGGAAAGAATGGAGATGGAAGAGGATATAAATCTGGATTTGTTGAAAAAAAGTATAAGAGGTAAATACTTTTATGTTTTAAACCAAGTTAAAAAGCAACAAGGAAAGTTATAAATGGGAATGGGAAGAACTTGTAGAGAAGTTTACTTGCATTTTATAGGCTAAATGCAACTTGGTGCTGGCAAATGCAAGCATTTGGCAACATACGTACAGAACTTCAGCAAGAGGTATTATATGAATTATAACCAAATCTAAGTTGTTTCCACTTAGAAAAACAACATCAGATTGGAATAACTGGCTCACGGATATAGAATTATTTTGGATCAAACAAACAGTAATGTATCATCAGGGATAGTAAAGATACAAAAGAGACCTTAGAAACCATTCAATCCAATCTTTTGATTTTATGCAAAGGAACCAACTCTGGGTAAGGCAAGAGATTTTTCTAAGGCTACAGAGTTAGATACAGAGTTGAGAACAAAAGCCAAAGCTCTTAATCCTCGTCCAGTTTCCTATATAAGGTCATTTATGGACCGGAAAAAAAAAATTAGTCAGATAGTCTAGATTGGTATTTCTCAGCATTTTGGAACATGTGCTCTAATTTAAATAAATAAATAAATAAATAAAGTCACAAAGATAAATTAACCCTTGGAAATGACTACAGTATTTAACATTACACAGTCTAGATGCCTTAACTGGGAAATGTCAGGATTACAGGCATCTACCTCCATCACTATTTATCATTTAATAAAATGGTCCCAGTGACTGAGCATACTATTGAGAGAAATTTTAGAAAATTGATAAGAATTAACAAGGGAGGTAATTGTCAACCTCAATTTACTATAAATTTAAATATGCATTCATTCATTATTTCATCCAACAAACATCTAAGCGCTCACATGAACCAGATTTTACTAAAAGCACTAGAGATAAAAAGATGAATAAGACATGGTCCCCTTCCTAGAGGAGCTTGCAATCTAGTGGGGAAGACAGACATATAAACCAGATAAATTGTATTACAACATTAAATATTATAACAGATATGAACAAAGTGCTTTTTAAAAGGGTAAACATATGACCTGCCTAATAACCAAGAAGTCTACTAATTCTGTGCAATATTTTGAAGTAAAGACTAGCATGCGTACTAGAAACACAATCTCATGGTTGATCAGTAATTAGGAAGGAGACAGCAGCAGAGTTCTGTTACTCTTTTCTTTTTGTAAAGTTGGTTCTGAAATCACAACGTCTATATTAAAAATCTAGTACTTCCATTTTCTTACTATGGCTTTAGGTAAATCACTCCACTTCTAACAGCCTGTTTTCTTATTAGTAATATGAGAACTACCATCTACTTTTAAAAGATGTCTTAGGTTTTAAATGAAAAATATCAAGGTGTACGTAGAGTACTAGTACTTATAAACACACTAATGAATTAAATACCCAATAGCAATGCATCACAAATAACATTTATAATTAAAGCCAGATTAATGTTTATAAAAGCACAATTGTGAATCGAATACTGGGAATATGTAATCCTCATACTAGGGGACCAAATCAAATTCTATTTGGTCTTCAGATTCATTCAAAGCACCATGACTTACGTAATTAGGCAATTTCAGTAGGGAAGTTGATAAGCTATTTATGGGCTTAATTGAATAGAACTGGTAATTTCAGTTACATTGCTAGGGAAATTTACAATAGATTTTGAAACTATCATCAAATCATAAAGCCAAAAATAGAATGGAAATTTAACTGGCCTTGGAAAGATTTACTTTCTTTATAATACCTGTTTGGTGTAAAGAGAAGAAACGTGAGCCTCTGCCAATTTGGCATCTTTCACGACTACTAAAAAGAAAAGAAAACAAACTTACCTAATGAATCAGAATAGCACATAGTCAACATACAAGAGACTACATAAAAATATATCACAGTCTAAGTAAACTTTAGAGTCATTATTTTAGAGTCATTAGCAAATGGAATCTGAGTTTGAAATTTTAAATATAATGTGTACTAATTCCAAGTCAAGCATTCCTGTACAACAGCACTGCCATTAAAAAAACCACACAACTATAACCCCAAAAGTAAGGGGAAAAGACACAAAAACATCATCCACAAGTTACACTAGCAGAAAACTGGTACTGGTGCAATTAGTTTTTGATTGTGTTGGGCCCCAAATGGAAGAAAGTAGTTTTGTTAAAATGTGGTTTGAAAAAAATTACTTTGATCTTAAGAAAAAGAAATACTTGAAATGAATATGAAAATTTTTAAAAGATATAGTAATCTCCTACCCTCATTCTACAAAGAATATATTTCCTGAAAAGTTTAGTTAAATATTTAGTTCGATAATTACATTCATGTGCCAGAGAAATCCACTTAAAAAAAAAATCACAATATTGTTGCAAATGTCAAAGATTTTTATATAAGTATATTAAATGCACACTTAAAATATCAGACTGGAACACTTACCAAACAGTGTTTTCCTAAAGTAGTATCTATAGTACATTTCTTTATTCATACATCTTCAAATGGTCAAGTTTTCTTTCATACATCCAAAATGTAATAGGAAGTTGTCTTATTCACCAAATGTTAGCGCTACTTGAAGTCTGGTTCCAAACTAATCAGCCTGCTTTTAAATTTTAAGACATCTGTTGAAAATTTATATGATCAAACCAAACTGAAGTGGTATAAATTTTAAACATTGGATTGTACATCATTGTAAAGGTACCAGTAACCATTATTATTTAGTGATTATAGCTCCTTTTGATAGGGGGAAGGTAGATCACCATCTGGAATGGTCTGTTTCATTTTCTCTTTTCTTTTTTTCTTTTTTCTTTTTTTTCTTTTTCTTTTTTTTTTTTTAAATCAAGGAACATTGTCATGGCTTTTTTTTTTCATTGCTTTTTTTTTCTTTTCTTTTTTCTTTTAAGAGACCATTCCACTTTATTTTTAGCATCCAGATGCATAAGGGCTCATATGTAAAGCAGTCATACACCATTATCTTTTGATTAACACCCATGTGATAAAATACATACACAAATCCAACAAATGGCTAATACATAGTAAAGCCTAAGCATACTACTATGTAATATTATGAATACATAACGTGGAGACTTTAGTTAGAGTACTATTGTCATCTATTCATTTTTTAAAACATTCATTAAGATTTTTAAATGCAAATTCATTCCTTATTTGGAGTAAAACAAAATCCTCTATGTTATAACAAGTATTGGGTCATAAGTTTTCAAATCTATTCATTAATTTACAAATAACCCAAAGAATTCTGTAATGTTCAATAGAAGTATGTAATAAAAACATTGCATATGTTCTATTGTGATGTCTTTAGCAATTGTTTACTGAAATAAAATGCAAACATCAATCTTCAAAATACAAGATCAGAAGGTAGTTCTCTTCTCTTTTATCTATTTGTGAAATCCATCTTCATCATATTTTACCAAAAATTGTTTTTACAAATATGTAAAGGTACATTAGATAATACTAATGAAACACAGGTAGAGTTCTAGCATATGCAGATCAATGATCAGTCAAATCATCTTCTCCAAGAACGAGATTCATTGTCCTCTTCTTCTTCATCATCATCTTGAAGTAATGAGTCATCCACCAAAGACTCTTCCTGAAACTTTAGGTTAAAATGTATTTAGGAATTTACCCAAAAAAAAAAAAAAACAAAAACAAAAACAAAAACAAAAACAAAAACAAAAAAAAAGAAAAAGAAAAGAAAAGAAAAAAAAAGTAACACTTTTAAACACTGTTCTCTCTCAAGAGTTGAATGCAAACAGTTATTTCTACAGCTAGGACATTTAAGAAAATAAAGGCAGCCTTTATCCATTTGATATCTCTACCGTTATCTGTTTCACTGCTTACATGAAGTAAGCAATAAATATCAAACTAAGATTTTGTACATGCCATTTCTCCTACTCTAACAAATCATGCCAGCTGCTGTACTTCTAAGTACTATTCAACGCCTCTTTAAAAAAGGAATACATTAATTTTCACTGACTTACCCTAACCCTCAACACTTAACCAATGACTTATAAAAATTCTACCACAATTTTAATTGTTTTCTAACATGTAAAAATTTTCTTTTTTTTTTTAAAGAAAAAAAAAAAGGACCACTTTCTTTTCCCCATTCCCTTCATAGAACTTCTCAGACTGCTTTCCCAAACTTTTCAAAATACCTAATACCAGGAGCTCTCCTGCTTTTCTCCCCATTCAATTCAAACTCATGGAAGGACAAAGGTATAATCTAAAATATAAAATGACAAATCATGTACATGAGTTTCAAATACACATTTATTCTTGCATTTGACTATGGATATGCATAACAGACTTGAAATGCTCGTCAAACAAAATGAAGCACCATTATGGAAATCTAACGATGTAAAACAGAATCTTTTAGTTTTTTTACCTTACCTTTATTTTTTAACTTCTTCAAATTTTTCCTATAATTTTTTCACGATTAAGCAAAACAGAATTGCTTACTTTAAAATCTTTTTTGTCTCAAGGGCTTTTATAATTCACTGTCCTACCTGCCATACCTTTTAGTCCGCTGGCTAGATGGTGTTACCTGAGAAAAATGCAATCTCCCATACTTATCCGGAAGAGTTCTGCTGAAACCACCTTTCTCAACTACATTCCCAGCCCCAGCACATAGTTACGGAACTCTATTTTATCATTCAGGGCTTAGCTCTATTGTCAATAGGCCTTTGGGATTACTCTGGAGAGACACAAGCATTCCTTCCTGAGGGCTCCCATAGCATGTTGTTCAAACCTTCATTTGGCACATCAGTATGCCTGTTATTGTAATTAGTTTCTTCGGTTTCTGCCACCACCCTCCTTTCCAGATTATAAGCTCCTTGATGATAGGGACCGTGTCTTATTCATTTTTGTGCCTATCACAAAATCTACCACATAGCAGGTAGTCACTCTAATGAACTAAAGCATTATGAACTTTAAAAGGCTGAAATTTTGATACAGCAACTGAGTAAAATAAATGCCCTAAACCTTAACATATTATTACAAGATTTCCTGTGGATAAAAATCTAATGAGTATTATCTTCTAGAGTGATTGAAAACTGATATATCATATATTCTTTTTGGGTTAGCAATCCACAATTCTTTTTCATTAATCCAGATATAAAGTTGTCTGCATTTATCTGATCTCCCCTGTCTGGAATATGACTTAGGAATAAAAGCATTATGTTAAAATCACAGCCATTAAAGAAAAAAAAACACCTTTTATAAATGAATTATGAATAATGATGGGAAAAAAAGTGAAAAATAATAACATACTTCCTCCTCATCAGGTTCAACTTCTTCAGTTTCCACAGCTGAAATATTAGTTATTGGTTTATTCCACGCCAGCTTTAAATCCTGCCCTTTGAAACGAGCTCCGTGAATTGCAGCCTAAAACAATTAAGAATATGAGAGTGAAGAACATTAACAATTTCTAAAGAAAAATTAAATGTTTTAATGTCCAATATTTAAAAAGCCAAACTCCAATGCAGTTGCTTGCTCATCTTCTGTTTGGTCACTTGCCTCTCAATTTACTATTATAATTAGTACTAATTTTACGGGTTTTTATAGTTACTTCTAAAAACCATACTAATGATGTAAAACATTTTTAAAATAAACAATAATTTCTCAGAATCAAATGCCATTTCACACTTGGCCAAAATCTGAGTACAAAAAATATGCCGTCCAGTTTACTGTCAGCCAGTGTAACAACTACTATTAAACAATCCGAATACACATCAACATTTTGGTTCTAGCTTCTGAGTCAATTTCTATTTTAAGATCAACAGACTAAATATTTTTAGTTTACTACATTTTACTAATTTACAACTGATACATATGGTAATTAGTAACTACAAACCTTAAACAAAAGTACAGTATTTCCTATCAAACATTGTACAACTGATGGTGATGACAACTGAACTCCAAAAATGGTCAGTCAAGTCCTAGGTTCTTGCTACAGTCAGTAGCTGATTTGGAAACACATTTAAATTAACAAGAATGAACATAAATCAATGTTAGCAACATTTTAAAGTAGTAAAAGATTTATAGCATAGTCTCCAAGTACAGAATAATGTCAAGTATAGACATGACTACAATGACATCTGAACATGAGTTTTGTGTGATATTAATGCCCCTGCATACAAGTTTTAAATCTGTACATACAAATATATGATAAATTTCATGCCTATTAAAATTTTTTTTGGTTCATGACTTTATCACAATGCCTCACAACTATAAGCTTTAAAAATCATGTGTGTGTGTGTGTGTTCAGAAAAAAAATTAAAACTTGAAGCTGAAAATTATTAAAGTGTATCAGACTACTGTTAAGGAATGCAAAATGCCACATGCCAAATACCTAAAAAACTATTTTTTCCATTCAGCCAAAAAAGAAAATGTAAGAAGTGCAAACATATGAACAAGAATATCTACAGTAAATTTGGGTGTGGACTTGTTTATGCTTCTAAAAAGGGGGCTTTGCTGTGTAGCCCTACATACACCTAAACTCAAAATCCTCCTGCTTCAGCCTCCTACTCAGAAGCAAGAGCTGCATTAACACTACACCTGGTATTAATGGGTTACTGACAAATATTTCTAATGACCTAATTTTTATTCATTTCTATATTCAACACAAACTTCAAATCTGTAAAGTGAACTTTTGACTTTATATAGTTTTACTTTTACTTATTTTTATGGAGTGAGGGTCCAGAAGTGTCCAAAACATTACTATTGCCACTGTACTTGAGTTACTGACAGTAATGCTATGGTAAGACCCTATTGCTGAAGATAACTATATACTCTGACTGCAGGAGAAATTGGCCCAGAAACTAACTCCCCGCTGACTGGTAAGAGCGCTGGCAGATACTATGCAGGCTACTGGAGAAAAGAAGACACCAAGGGTCTTCCCCAGCACTGGACTCCACATACTAATAGTGACCTTGCCAAAAAAGATACACCCAAGTGGGAAATTCATGTCTGATATTGTAAACCCAGACAAAAGCCTTGGTTGCTGAAGTCAGAGATCGTGGATAGAGCCTGCTGTTGTTAATTTGCTCAATGGCCATGTTATCAAACTGCACTCCAAATAATCAACCTGGGTGCTCTCAGTCTTGGTCTGAGAAGCTTCTTTCTGTAGTGGGCAGCAGTTAATAACTGGCCAAAATGCTGAGAACGAAACACCAAATGCTCAGTCTTTAATGGGACATTTTTAACGCCCCCACCCCTACCTCCCAGGCTCAGAGAACACTGCAGGAGGGAAGGCAGAGAAGATGTTAGTAGCTGGAGGATGAGAAGTGCTGTGAAATGCTGTCTTTTGGATATGACATGGTATTGCAATTAAGGATCACACAGCAACTGTGATTCCTTGCCCAAGATCAAGATAGCCCAAACTCCCCATAGATGGAGAAAGTGTTCTCTAGGACCCAATCCTTACGGAGAAGCTATTTGCAATTGGTAGCTGCTAGGGGAGTGAGAAGCATTCTTTATTGAGGATATTCCCACTGCCAGGCTTCCCAGTCTTCAGTAGATGGTCTAATACCCATACACATATGGGCTATAACAACAGGGCTATCAAAAATGGGGGCAGGGGCAACAATGACATCGAGTTAGCAGAGGGGCTTGTCAGGAGGGATCTGGAGGAAAGTAGAGGAGGGAAACAGATGGATAAGTTACTTCATTTCATACATGCAGGAAATTCTCAAGAATAAAAGACAATAAAAATTTTCACTGGATTTTTTTTTAAACCAGGCATACTTAATTTTTAATAAATTTTGTTCATGAGAAACTTTTGACAATTCAGGCTACATAAACTTGTGAAACAAGTTTGAATTTTTTATCCCTGAAGATGAAAGTTTATTCAAGAAACCTAAGCTTTTCTGAAGTTATAAGAAACATTTAACTTCTACAATCATTTTCAATGTAGTAAAACCTATTTACAAGCCTTCAAGAAATCTCTACATTAAATAATTTAAAACATAATTCTTTCTGTAAACCACCCACTTTATACATACATATGTGTATATGTGTGTGTGTGTGTATATAAATACACACACACACGTGCACATAAACATGTATCTACTTATTTTGGCTTTTCAATACAGTTTCTCTGTGTGATTGTCTATTTTGGTTTTGTGGGACAGGGTTTCCCTGTGTTTTTGTTTGCTTGTTTTGGTTTTTCAAGACAGAATATCTCTGTGTAGCCCTAGCTGTCCTGGAACTTGTTCTATAGACCAGGCTGGCCCCAAATCAAAGATCTGCCTGCCTCTGCCTCCCTAGTGCTGAAATTAAAGAAGTGTATCACCACCTCTAACTCATTTTGTATTTTTTAAAAATTCAAATTTTAAGCTACATAGTATAAAAAATTATTATTCATGATTATCATTATCATAAGACTAAGAGAAAACCACCACTATATAAACAATTTGAGGTACAGTATTATGCTAGTGGAAGTTGGAAGAGGACACAGGATCCTCTGGAGCTGGAGTTACGGTACTGGGATATGTCTGATATGAGTGCTGGAAACTGAACTCGGGTCCTCAGCAAGAGCAGTATTAACTTTTACACACCCAGCCACGTCTACAGTCCCTCTTTAACTTTTTAAACAATTAGGCCTGATTGAATTTTTCTAATAGAACAAAATTTTGTAATAACTATGTGAACATATTTTCGCCCAGGAGAATTCGATTTCATTAGTGTAATAGATTTTAAGACGTAGTTATTCTTTGATTTTAACAGAAAGTTTTAAATTTTTATTTACTAGAACTTAAGAGCTTTTTCCTTTATAAATATCATGCTATGACTTAAAAAGCCCTCACTGCATTAAGATAATATTTTAAAAACATTTTTTATGTATCTGTTTATTGTTTGTAAGTGTGTGTGTCTGAATGGCGTACATGGGAATGCACATGTGTACACAGAGCAGCAGCTGACACAGGGTGTCTGCCATAGTCACTCTCCACCTTACTTTTTGAGACAAGATTTTCTATTAAACCTAGAGCTCATCAATCTGGCTAAAATGGCTGACTTATTACCAAGCCTAGGTTTCTACTTCCCGAGTGATGGAGTTACAGACTCTCAATTGCCATGGCTAGCTTTTGAGGGTGCCGGAGATCAGAAGCTAGATCCCCATGTCTTGCATAACAAGCACTTTACTGACTGAGCCAGCTCCACAGGTACTTCTGCTTTAGGTTGAGTGTGTATGTGTCTAAGTGTATTCCATGTGTGTATAGGTGTCCCAGAGGCCAGAAAAAGGTATTAGAACCCGTGAAGTTGGAGTTACATGTAGCTGTAATCTGCCACACGGGTGGCACTTTGGGCCATCTGACGAACAGCAGGTGATCTTAACTGCTGACATCTCTCCAGGCCTGCTTCTCTGGAGGCAGTGTCTTGAGTTTTGTTAAGTCAGGCTGTCCTCAGATTTCCCATAAACTTTAGCTAATGGAGTTTCTTGCTTTGTTTTTCAGTTTGAACTTGAATTTCAAAACTTGAGACATAATGCTGTTTTGTTGCACCCCAGTCAGTTGCCCAAATATCATTTACTGAATAACGTCTTATTTTGTGCTTTTAAACAGCCCTTTGTGATCCTTTTAAATCAATACACACACAAGCATACACGCGCGCACACACACATCCCGTAGGTCTATTTCTGAATTCCACTTTGTTCTATTTTTTGTATCTATTCTAATTTATAATTTATAATGAATTAAATGCCATTCCTCATTAATTTATATAATAGTACTCTTTATTTCATAGTGTTCGGACTTGTGAACTTTGCAAACCTGTGGCCAAATGCAATACCACTTGATCTTAACAACTGTTGGTTAATTTACTATGAGCTTTAGTACTGTTTTCATACAATGTACAAAGAACAGCAAGAGTCCTGCAAGCACTTCATTAAAATTTACATTCAAAAAGAGACTGCATAGATATTTTTAAATGATAACAAGTATCACACAGGTATTTGTACATATACTTTAAGGATCCTTAAGTAGTGTAGGCATGGAGGTGGAAGCAGGACTAAATGTAAAAGAACACAAAACAAGAAAAGGAGAAAAGAACCCCATCTAGGATACAGAGGTAAAAGCTATGTTTTCAGAATCTTCTAAGTTACCTAGCTTAAGTCAGAAAAATTGTTTTTGTTTGGTTTGGCTTTTGTTAATGTTGTTGTTTTGACACAGTTCTGTTATACAGGCTGGCTGATTTCAAATTCACAATGATGCCCCTGAATAAAGAGATTAGAAGCAGGTGCCACCAAGCCCCACCTTCATGAGAAAAAATTTTTTAAACAATCTATAATAAAAAAAAAAAGTACTCAAATTATATCCGAGAACTAAAAAAGATGAAAATTTTCCAGTTATATTTTGTAAAAAGAGGTTATTATTGATATGTGGAGGAAAATCCTTCATTTAAAACCAATTTTAATTTTTAAAATCAAGTTAAGAACTGGGGTATAACTCAGTTCATAGACTACCTGTCTACCATATAAACAAGGCATGCGGTTTGGACCAGAGATAGTGGTACACTACTGTAGCCCCAGCACTTGGGAGAAGGAAGTAGAAGATCAGAATTTTAAGGTCATCCTTAGCTATACAGTAAGTTCAATGCCAGCTTGGACTACATGAAACTGTCTTAAAATAAACATACAGAAAAATAAATTTGCAAAGGTAAAAAGGTCAATAAAATCAAAACATTAACCACAACTTATTGGTTACACTTTTATTTTTCAAATCATGTCAACATTTTTTTATTGAGGAAGTCCTCCTTGGTTTTTAATTCAGTATCTCAGTGATATTATCCTTGTAGTAGTTTCACTCTGAAGTATTATAGGGCATAGGAAATTAAAATGTTCATTGAATCATCTAGAAAAATGGACCAGAAAATAACATTAGCAAAGTTGACAACTTAAACTTCTGATCCTCCTACCTCCATCTCCAGAGTGCTGGGCTACACAGAGAAACACTGTCTCAAACAACCAAAAAACCAAAAACAAAAAACAAAGCTTTGGAAAGATAGCTTCATCTTCCATCCACATACATTTATAATTTTTGAAATCATAGCAAGGACAGTTAACACTATTTTTATTTTATAATGACTTAAAAGAAACCACAGGGCAAAAAAGCTCACACACACACCCCATGCACACAGACATTAATCTCTGGTCTCCACAACACATGAAAACACACGAAGACACACCCACAAATGTGTGCTCACACAATGTAAATATGCGTACACATACCACACACAGAACAAGCTGAAGATGTTTCTAAGCTGTCTTTTGGAAGACAATTCAGGTGTTGGGCAAAGTAGCACATGCCTTTAATCCCAGCCCTTGGAAGGCAGAGGCAGGCAGACCTCTGAGTACAAGGTTAACCTAGTCTACATAGTGTATTCTAGGACAGTCAGAGCTACACAGCAAGACCCTGTTTCCAGAAAAGACAAGACAATCAAAGTATATACTTTAAGTTAACTACAGTACAAGGAATCTAAAGGCTAGAGCCACACAGCATCTCTTGGACAAATAGCAGCAGTCTATTTGGGAATATGATGAGCTAGAAATGCTTCTCTAGAATTCTTCCTGCTGGGACCAGGAACTAATAAGTGAAAGATAAACTAGAGGTAAGCAACAGAGTTACACTTTCTCTGCATCTACCTTAGATAACTCTGCCCATTCATTTTACTAATGCAGACTTTGCTCTGAGCCAGATAACACAGGGAAACCATGGAAAGAATGGTGGCCCTAACTTATGTAAAAAGAACTTAGGATATCTTCAGTTAATGTAATTTTAAATTCAACTTCATGTCTAATTTTATACACACTCTGTATTATATTATATTAATACAGATTTTCTAAGAAAATAAGGACATTTTTTTGTGGGCACAAATCTGCAACTAAAATATTCTACCTTGTGTCAAAATACAGTTACTCAGTAAACTTGAAAAATAATTGGTATTAAAACTTAAAGAAATAACCATTTAAATCTGAAGTTTTAATACATTATTTTAATACTTACAGCTTCTGCTTCTGCTCTTGTCTTGAATGTAATTATTGCATGAAGTGAAGAGTCATCAATCTGACAATCCTCGATTTCACCATATTGCTGTAAATTAAAAGACTAATTATTTCCTCAAAATAAGTGTTCTGAAACATCTAAAACCCTCAATGGCATTAGAATAGTAATAAACATAACCCAGAATACATAACAATCCACACTGATTAAGAGACAAATAGTTTCATTTGGTCCTATATTCCACTCTCAGCTCTAATCTTATACTTCCCCGAATTAGTGACATCATACTCTGAATTCTAATGAATAAAATAATGGTCAAAGACTGAGCTTGGTTCCTTATTATTTATTACACTCTTATCATTCCCTTTTTACGCCAACCTCAGGACAAGGTAAATTTGTTCTTAAACATATACTGAATGAACAAACTATGAGATTCCAATATCATCTCCAATAAAAGAGGGAAAGATTCAGATAATTTAAGCAATTTTTCTAAGTAGTCACGCAAATTATGAAGATGAAGGTCCACACATTTTGACTTACAAGTTTAACATTAACTGACCATGGGTTCACTTAACTATGCATTCCTCTATGGTATACACAATTTAGAACAATTCTTTAAGCATATTATATTTTTCCCATATAAAGGAAGATTTTTCTAAACAGCAATTTTACCATGTTAAGATCAGTCCTTTAAATATTATTAATATTTTCCTCCTCATCCCCAAATGAAACTGCAACCATCAACTCATTAAATACAAATTTTTGTAAATGAATTTAAACTTGTAAAATAGGCTTAATAAAGGCTATTCTTGGTGTCAAACTGAATACATCTAGAATTAACTAAAACTAAATGCTGGGAACCTGTGAGGGGCTTTTTCTTAATTAAATCATTTGGGTGGGAAGACCCACTTTGAACCTGAATCCTTGAGGTGGGAAAATGTCTTTAATCCAGATATTTTGAGTAAAGACACACCTTTGATTTGGACCACACCTTCAACAGCAGCCTACATAAAACATGGAAGAAGAAAGCTGGCTCTCTGTGTACTCACTATCCTCTTCACTATCGAGTCAATTCATCTACCTCTTTGGGAATCCAAAGTAGACTGAAGACCTGCTGAGACATCCAGCTGTGTAAACTGAACAACTACTGATCCCTGAACCTTCCTTTGGTATAGACAGCCATTGTTGGAGTAGCTGGACCACAGCCTGTTAGTCAGTCTAATAAATCCCTTCTCTTTAGACACAGATTCATTCTGTAAGTTCTCCTCCTCTAGAGAACATTGATTAAATTCTCTTTAATTTTAGATCTTTTTACTACCATCATTACTGGTCTCACTGGATAAAAAGCATTTTGCTAACCCATTGTTCTAATAGTCAATCATACTTTATCTGTCTCTCTCTCCCTCCCTCCCAAGCTCAAACATAAAAAGGCTAAACTTTGAAATGCGTACTCTTGCTTAACACTAGTATTTTTCATGTGTAAACTACTACTACTAACTTTGAGTAAAGTTCAAAATCTCCAAATTTCTGAAAATTTCCATTCTAAGTTTCTGAATATTTATTTCTCAAACTCCTTAGTCTCAGTAAAACACAATTTATAACAAACTCACTTTGCTTATCTGAATTATTTAGCATATTGATAGCTAGTCCCCTTATTAACTGAATACCTATACAAGACACTTATATTATCGGCATCTCCCTCCTTTGTGGACGTGTGAGCAGAGCAGGGAAGAGCCAGGCTCTTTACCTCGGAGCGCCTTTCTAGTTCTCCTTCTTTATCCCTCTGGATCCAAAAGCACGACTCTCCAGACCCCAGCCTTAAATACTAATCACTTCAGCTATTTCTCTTTTAAAACCTCCTCATATCCGGACAGGATAGTAACTTAGAATAGCTTAGAATATTGGTGTCAAACACTGAAATATAAATTTCTAAGGATGAAATCTCTCTCTCTTTTTAAAGTTACCTATTCTTCCAGTTCTTAGTTTCATTTTACTGTTAAACTTTCCTCCACCGATCTGTCCATCACATGTCAGGGCCAAACAGATCCCTCTGAGTCACTGAGGTGTGTTAAGTGTTTTTGTAAATTCTAGTTTGCTTCCTAATTAATGGCAAACAATTTATCTAAGAGCACTGAGAATAAAGTACTGATGATTCTTCCTCCCTTTGAAGTAATTACCAGAAAACCCATGAAAGTTCTAGAAAACACTAAAAACTGAAACAGTGAAGATGAAAGGGGAGGGTGGGGTATAATCTCCATTCTGCACCTTGGCCTAATGAATCCCAGGAAGTCCAAGTGAACAACAGAAGAACTGGGACTAGAGTCTCTCTCTTAAGCACCTCTATCACCATTAGATAAACTCTCTTAAATTATACCTTGATTTAAATAAGGCAACTTTAGATCATACATCAAAAATGTATCTTGCTTCAGCTCTAGTCAGCTCTATCAAGTCATGCTCTATCAAGAGTCCATAATAGTAACAAAACTTTACTTTCAAATTGAAAAATCTGAATAGTCTTTATGACGTGTCAATTTTTTTCTTAAATTATCAATGTAAACCTACTCCTGAGGTCCCTCTCTGTAACAATGAAGCTTAAATCATTAACTTTATAGTATTTAAAGGCCTATCTAGTTTAAGAATAATAGCATTTCAGCTGGTCGGTGGTAGCTCATGCCTTTAATCCCAGCACTCAGAAGCAGAGGCAGGGTGATCTTTCTTACGTTTGAGGCCAGCCTAATCTACAGAATAAGTTCCAGGACAGTTAGGGCTACAGAGAGAACCCCTATTTCAAGGGGAAAAAAAAATTATAATATTTCTCCCAAACAAAAAGATTGTTTTTATTTCATAACTAATAATAAAAGACTATCATGGATTAAGGAAGCCCTGTGTATCAAGAGGTTTAAATTACATGTCACTTTCATAATTTTCTCTTTGCTTCTATCTATTAACCTGAGTAATGATTATCTGTATTATTCTGCTAGGTGGCAAGAAAGTACCGCAAAATGAGGAAGAAGATCTTCTCTATCACTCTCTGTAAATGCAGAAATCTCCAAAGCTCTGGGTCGGTGATCTACCACAGCATGTCCAGGGACACCTCGTCCTCGACCTCTACCCCTACCCCGGCCATGGGCTGCACCTCGACCTCTTGTATGAATTCCTCTACCTCGGCCAGATGAAAGAATTCCTCTTTTAGCAGCCTAGAAGAGCAAAGACACACAGATTAAACAATATGGTAATTAGGCATTGAGACCTGTAATTTGAAATGCCTAACTGTGTTTCTAAGTTCAGAGTTTCAAATTTTGAAGCATTTGCATTGACTTTACTTGTTGAGCCCACCAAGTTTCAAATTAGGAATATTAGACCTGTGTTAACTCAAGCCAAGTGCTATATTTTTACAAATGATTCAAACTTTTATGATGCCTAAGAGAGTATTTATTTAGATAATCACATAACATTAAAAATTCTAAAATTACTGTATGTGCTCTCTTTCTAAAAGTACTTAAATATAAAAATATTTACAAATTCATTGCATTATTTTGTTTCCTTCCACCATGAAAGTCCCAGGGAACACTCAACGAGTGTGAATTTTCTCAAATGCATTATGTATCTACCACACCACTTCTATTGTATGGTTCACCATTCCTTCAGTACACAGTATTTCATGAACACTTGTGTTAGTAATCCTTTACTTCAAGTGCAATTTCAGGTTGTGCAGTTGATGCAATCAATAAAGTGCTTACCATGCAAGCACAAGGACCTAAGTTCAAACTCCAGCACCTATGTAACAAGGATGTCAGAGTGCACATCTGTAATCTCAGCACTGGGGACCTTGCTGACCGGCCAACAAGCCTAGCCACATCAGAGAGCTCCAGGCTCAAAAAAAAAGAACAAGTGGAGATGGAGGAAGACACCCAGCATTAGCTTTTGGCCTTTAGCCTCCACTCATGCATTATTAGCACCTGTGCAAACATACAACATAAACAAATACAAATGAACCACATTCTAGACAGGTAAATTACTGAAATAGGTTCTTACATGGGCCTTAGATTCAGTTTAGAGTACCCACATGTGCAAAACACCAATGTACATAAAAAATACTTAAAAAACTAAATAAAAATTTAAAAAATCTTAATTGGCTAATATTAAAATAAACAAAATAATAAACTTAAAATGTAACAGATTAGTAAGATTAAACAAATCAAAAGTATGCTCTGGAGAGTATTAATGACTCAAAGAAGCTCCCTGAAAATTAAGCTTCAGTAAGCCTGTATAGAGATTCAAACTAAAAGCTTCCAAGAAATCCTACCTTCAGAATAGTCAATATAATCTTTCAAAATGTATTTAATCTTAAAAATCTTTGTTCACTAATCTCTATTTACCATCAGTAATATTACTATGATGAGTATATTCTGGCATCTGCTCCACTACTGCATATATGAATAATGACTGCAAACCAAATTTGAATCATCATAAAAGAGCAGAAATACCATTTCATCTTTAGCTGAATTCAACAAGCAAAGCACGGAATAGTAATTTTTATGTTATTTATTAAAATTATATGTCAGAGGTTTTACCATATTTTGTTTTTACATCACCAATGGCATGGAATATTCCTACGGAGAAATTTCTAAAACCAATATAAGACTGCTATTATTTTGGGTAGAACACAGAGGCAAACTACTCAAGGTTTAAGGGAATGCAAGTGTAAACAGGTTTAGAACATTTCATAGCTTTTTCTAACTCTCAGACAAGATAGAGTCTAGGACATGCCCAGTAGGTGCCAAAAGTGAGGTCATTAGTACTTGCTAACACTAAACAGACTTCTATTTGTAAGAAGAGGAAAAAAAACCCCAAAAACAAAAAAAAAGTGTCAACAAACTTCTAAGAAAGTATACTCAAATTAAGCAAAATAACCTAAAATATTAAAAAAAACAAGTCAAGCACTGGTAAATATAGACAATATGTTTTTATATTTTGTGACATAATGTTAATTTTTAAACATTTTTGCTAAAGATTGAACATCCATGTTTTATAACAGAGGTCAATTTCATTAGGAGTTTCTCTTATAACCATGTAACTAAATTATAAGGTAGTTTATTCTCTTTTAAAACACCCACAGCACCATCTATAGGCAAAACTTTAAAAAAGCATGTTTTTCAATAGATTTACAACTCTAATTTACAAGTCTGATCTTTAGCAATTCAACACAATATGCCTGTATGACTTTACACATACAAAGGCTATTTCCATACAAATATCAAAAGGCCTCTAATTTGTATTTAATACTAAAGCTTGGTATTTAATACCAAGAAGAAAAAGAGAACAAAAACAAAAGAAAAAAAAATCACTAGAAATGGGAGACACCAGGGTGTTTTTTGGGCCAGTAAGATGTCTCAGAAAGTCAAAGCACTAAGCTCAATCCTTAAGACCCACATGGTGACAGGAGGGAACCCACTTCCACAAACTGCCCTCTGAGAGTCACATATAAACAGACAAGCAAGTGTAAAAATTTTTAAAATATTTTTAGTATTTTAGTAAAATAAATGTTAATATTTTGGCATTTCCACAATTTCAGCTGCTTCTTTCAAGTGAACTGTGTAGTTGTGATAAAACATACTTCTAGCTGTAATTCTGTATATTTTCTCCTAAGTTCAGTGACTTCTTCTCCAGCCTGCATCTTCTTATATAAATCCAATTCCGTGTCAAGCAATTCTTTCTGCATCTGAAAAAGTCATTAATGGTTCAAATAACAATATTCTGAACATATGTAAATATTTTTTTCATAATCACTAACGTCATTTTTTTTTGGCATAAGCTAGTTATACAGTCAAGATTCTCCAGTGTTGGCCTCACTGAGGCCACTATGCTGAGATTATAGGTATATGTCACCATGCCAACTGACATTTCTATTGCCAGTAATATTACTCTAATAAAAGTTTCCTGACTAATTCTTTTTCTCATTGACTTCTCTAAAATTCACTGTCTATTCCCCAACCAAGGTGTGATTTCTATGAACTGGTAATATAATAATTTCTGAAAATAAAACAACGGGCTAATAGGCAATATATTATCTTTATGTAGGTAAACATATATTTTAGATAGACATATTTGATGTTCAAATAAAAACAAATAACGGTTACAGACAAGTTGTAGGGTTAGGGATAGTGTATCAGGGGTAGCGGTGGAAAAGAAATCTATGTGTATCTTTTTGTGTACTTTTGAACCATGTAAATATGACTTTGCCTCAGACTACCTCTCCAAAATTATACATAATCATTTTCTAATAGCTGACTTCACAGCTGTAAGAAGAGAGTTATGAATCGTCTGATTCTGAACAAAATATATATCCTAAAAAAAAACTTAAGAATAAGTGATTTTTTTTTAAAGTTCTCTTTTTATAAAGACTTGCTTATTTATTATGTCTGGGTGTTTTGCCTACACATGTATCTATGCACTACATGCATTCAGTGTACAATGGGGCCAGAAGAAGGTGACATATCCTTTGGAACTGGAGTCACAGACACTTGTTAGCTGTGTTGAACCTGGGTACTCTGGAAGAGCAACAAGTGCACTTACCCATTAAGCCATCTCTCCAGACCCATATTTGATATTCTTAATAAGTAGTCATATGAATAACAAAACAGAATACCTGAGTCTTTGTCTTTATACTTTTTGGAAGACAGCGTCCAGGAGATGTTGCTTTGACCTCATCTTTCAACTTGGTAATATTTTTGGTCAAAACCTCTAATGTCTTCATTATTTCTGCTTTATCTTCAGATTTCATTGTTTTGTTTTTTTCTAGTTTTGAAATTAGCATCTAAAAAATTTTAAAACAGAAGTATAAGAGACTTATTTCTACTATTTACTGATAACAAGTACAGTAAATAGTTAAAACAAATAAATACTAATTTTAGTTTATATGTTCTCAACAAAGCTGACATACTCTAAGTATATAAAAATAGAAAAAAAGCAGACTTGGTAATGCCAACAGGGGCTTAAATACAATTAGTTTACCCTACTATTATCTGGATCTCATAGAACGTAAGATCTGGATCAAAAAAGCAGGATGGGTAATCACACAGAATTATGATCTCTGAGTTTAAATGACTAGTTGTTTTTTTTTTTAAAGCACTGTTATTTCTCTTAAATGAAGTATATTCAAAATAAGAAAAGGCCATATTTCTCATCTTAATGTAGGTTTTTTGAAACAGTCTTATTTTGTAGCCTGAGCTGGCCTCAAACTAAGCAATTTGACAGACTCAGCCTTCCCCCAAGTACTGAGATTACAGTAATGCATCAATGTGCACTATCAAAACACTGTTTCTATATTTTTGTTTTACTACTACTAACACTCATTACAAACTCCAATCAAGAACGGATGTCTAATTAAATGTCATAAATTAGAGCAATCTGCACCAAACAATGTCAGCCAAGAAATACCAGCCACGTTAAGTAATTCTTTAAGGGTTACTTTATAATTTATCTGTGTGTGCCTGTGCCATAAGTGCCTATGGAGACCAGAAAAGGGGGTCCAGTCCCTTGCAGCCAGAGTCACATGCAGTTGTGAGCCATCTGATAAGGGTTCAGGTACCCTAACTTGGTCCTCTGGAATAGCAGTAACAAATACTCTTAACCACTGAGCCATCTCTCCATGTCCAAATATAATTTGACTTTTTTATCTATCACATAAAAAGACAGAAAAAGGAAAAACTAAAATTCAGTAATTTAACCTAGTACACCAAAATGCATATTTTAACAACAACAAAAAAATTACTGAGATATTTTATTTTTATCCTTCATACTATATCTTCAAAATCTGGTGTATATTTAACATTTTCACCTCAATTTGGACTAGACACATTCCAAACAATCATAGTCAAATGTGGCTTTTGACAACTCAGGGTTCAGGAGTACAGGATACCAATTAGTGAAGTACATATTAACAATGAGAAAAGGATTTCAGTTCATTATTCACTGACCAAACTACTACACAGTAACAGGCCTAAATGAACTTATTTTAATTTCATGTTGAAAACCAGTTCCACAAAAACTATACTCATCACTTCATATAACTTTCTTCGTCCGCAATGCAACATTGATGATAAACTGATTAAATTTTTCACTTTTACCACTACTAATCACAGTGAATCTGCTTCTTACTATGAATTAAATAGATTAAAAACACTAAAAATAACAACACTGGTAATTTTGCCAAATTTAACTTTACTATTTTACCTTCTGTGTTTCAATGTGCTTTTCTAAAATTTCTTGCTTCCTTTTTCTTACATCCTGCTGAAGTTTCAATGCCTCCTTAAAAAAAAAAAATCAAAAATATAATTGAGTATGATTAAAGATAGATAAAACAATACATGAGAAGGAAGGCAGCTTTAATTTTAGAAGCATGGTAGCAAAAGCTATAATATACAAAGTTTTGTCTGTAAGGCTTATAACATGTATGCAAGTTTCAAAGATCAACCAGAGGAAACATCCCTTTACAGAAAAAAGGGCGGAGAAAGAGTATTTATTGCTACCCATGGAAGATCAAACCATCTAGGGTACCTTACATTAACAAACACATGCACTGAGTAGAGAGAGGCCTTTATGTGCAAATTCTTTTTGTTATACTATCTGTGCTTACCTGTTTCTTTTTCTGTGCTTCATTATTATCAACTGCAGGGGTGGAAACCAGTAAGGATTTTTGTGCAGCCTTCAAAGCAGCTGGATTATACACTGTTTTTGTAAGGCCAGTAGATGTAGACAACACCTACCAACACAAATTCAATTTCTTAAAAGAGTGTTACCAAACATTCATAATTTCTTATGTCTTTTTAAAAACCTCAAACATTAAGGTCTGTCTAAAATTAGTATATTGAACTAAATGTATTATAAAGTTATAATAACTTTCATGATTTGAAATGAATGGTATAAATGAGTAATAAGCCCTAAACAGCACACAATTCCTGATGACTTAATACCTAAACAAAAACAAACTAAAAAAGCAAAGCCAAACATGCAAAACATGAAATGAAAGGGGAAAAAAAGACTGCCATTACTGCATTTCTCAGAAAATATTTCTTAATACAAACATCTCTACTAAGGAAAAAAAAGCACAAGAGGAAACAGAATGGCATCATATGAACAATTTAGTATATCACTGTAATTTGTGGTTACAAAATAAATGCAGCATTCATTCTCCATTCTCTGCAGGTCACGATTCTTCCTGCTTGAAATGATCTTAACCTCTTAAGTCAAGCTCTGATGCAGTACAAGACAAAGCACTAGTCATTTTTCTTTTCTGCCCAATACTTACGAATTCTATTCCTTAAGTCAAATTGATTTAAAGGTACCATTAAATACTATTAGGTAATGTCAACTATTTAAATAAAAAACAAAGCAAACAAACTCCCTGATGGTGATGCCTTCTTTCCTATACAATGCAATGCCCTTGAAACAAAGATCTACTCTTTCTCTTCTTTGTGACTCTTGCACCTGAGTCTTATTAACACAGAGTTATGAGACTGGTTAAATAAATTTTAGAGGTGAGGTAACCGCAGTGTGCTCATCTATAAAACTGAGAGGCTCATACTGACAGGGTCTAAAATACAAACCCAAAGCTCTCTCTTTGAGCATACATTACTTTTTCATTTGGTTTATCACTATATTGTTAGTATCTAAAACAGTACAATCACACGTGATAAATATTTTCACACTAAATTAAACAAATGATAGGTTAAAGTGGAAAACCCTTGAAAAACACAAGGTTTAATTAAAAAAAAAATAAAAAAGACAGTACTAACAGGCTACTTTTTATTTCCTTCACTAAGTTCCAGGAGATAACTGGTTCTTAGACAAGATTCTATAAAACCTAAACAAGCAACCATGCACCATATTTTTCCATATTTTACCACTTCTAAAGTCTTAACAGTTCCTGGGCTGAAAGATGACACAAAAAGATGAAAGAGCATAATGAAAACTTTACCCTATTTTTTAGCTACTAACATGTTAATATCTGATGTTGCATAAAAGTAGCAATCTGGAGACCACTTTCTAATCTTTCATCATGAAATTAGAGGACAAAAAGCATGGGCAGCTCATTACTCTTCTAAGCATCCATGAATGTCTCAGAATCTAAATGAAATAAAAACTGTCATTATTCTAGCTCCACAGAGCACAACCAATGTTTAAAAGATAAACGAAAATAATATTCTACATGCGTCAAAAGTGCATGGGTTAATTTTCTTAAAGGTAAAAACTGCCATGCATCACTAACAAACATGAAATAATAATAAGAAATACTTGAATTCATAAGAACACAAAATACAAATTTATAGTATAACTTCAGTGGCTATTCTGGAATAATTCTGGAGAATTTCTCTGATGATACTTTACCATGTCACAAATTGCTAAACTATATGATTATAACAAAGGAGAGGCAATAACTTACAAGAAATACAAGAGAGTTTACTTTAAGTCTAAGTATACTGCTTCATCTCTCCTAACATGTTAAAGCTATGGAAAGAAATTTTTTCCACACTCAAATTAACTTGGAAATATGAGTATCACAACTCTATTTTTGAGCATCAAATATACACTATAATAGAATAATTTGTTTACCCTAGTATTTTTTTTTACTTCAGTGGATAAGGAACGCACCTTTTAAAACCATCTTAGTATTTCATATCAGACTAAGGAGTGCTGGCTCAAAGTCAGTATATGATGAGAATAGAATACTTCTTTGTTTCTACAAGCTGTCTCATAACCACATCCATATCCCTATCCAGTGATTTCCTTCTGCGAAATAGGATATATGATAAAATATTCCACAAAGCCTCAACTTCAAGTACTTCCTACTTAAAATTAAACAAAAAAGAAACAACAGCAAAGAGCTTACAATTGTAACTGCATTTCCAACATTGGTGAAGCACAGCTCTATTTCAAAGGTGCCAAGATGTAAAATTAAAACGTATCTTGGAAATAATTAATTGTAGGATTACAATTTTTTTTTCTTAATCTACTTAGTTCTAGAGTTTAGGTACCAGAAAAGTAAAGAATATCCACATTTTTCAAGATTTAAAATTTATCCCGGGGTGGTGGCGTACACCTGTACTGCCAGCACTGGAGAGCTAGAAGCAGTAGGTGGTACATAAAAAGCCAGGCTTAGACACATATAAAACTGAAGGCCAGCAGTACAGTACTACCATGCTCAAAGCCCTGGGTCTGACCTCTAACACTGTCAATAAATACATCAATAAATATATTTAAAATGAAAACAGTGAAGGAAGCCAACAAATCCAACAGACAAGGTTAAGTTATGATCCCTAAGCACACAAAGCATGGATGGAGGCCTTTCCAAGCAAACATAGCATGTTCATTTTGTGATTTTTTTTTCATAGAATGTAATTTTTATACGGTGACATAATACTAGCTTAACTTCTGATGGTCTAACTGTACTCAATTATTGTCTCAATTGCTTGCAACTTTCCCCTTTGCAGAGTGTCAAGTATTTCACCAAATGTTTTTCTACCAAGGTAATCATGCAAGGTTTTCCTTTTCCCTTACAATGTTAATGTAGTCAGATTTCCTAATGTTAAATTATCTTGAATTTTGGGACTAAATCCTTCCTGGCCACAGGTTTTGGTAGCAAAGATATCATATACTATGGTTTTATTAATATCGGCTATGACCAAAGTCAATCTTCAAAATCGGTTAAGAGGTCATATTCCATTAATACATTTTTCTTCCCGCTTCTTTTTATATGTATTAGTGTTTTGGCTGCATGTTATATATATGTACTATGTGCATATTTGGTGCCCAAGGAGGTCAGAAGAGGGCACTGGATCCCCTAGACCTTCTGAAACTAAGAAGGTTGTGAAGCACTATGTAGGTCCTGGGAAATGAACCTGGCTCCTCTACGAGAGCAACAGGTGCTCTCAACTGCTGAGCCATCACACCAGCTCCCACATCTTTATTTCTTAAGTAAACCATCACCACCCATACCTACTATTAGTAAGTGTAAAAAAGCAAGCATTTCCTTGGTAAGAATGGAAGGAAAAGACTAAATTGTAAAATCCTAAATTATTCACTATATAGAATATAAGTCATCTAAGCATTTTTAAATAACTAATGCTCAAACTGTAATATAAAAGGATGTAGACAAGTTAAAGTAGTAGCTCTAACAGGTATTTAAAGCAGAGAAGAGAAATTTGGGTTCATTTTTAAAGTATCTGAAGATATAAATGTGTGTATGTATGTATATACACACACACACACACACACACACACACACACATATATGTATGCAGATTAATATGGTCAATTTTTTCAGTTAAGTAAGTGTCCATTCAGTAAATCAGAAGTTTATTCACAATACTATTTAGGAACACATAAATAAGCACTGGCCAAATGAAACATTCTGGTGAGGAACAAGATTCGAAGTTTTATTTTTAGGAGTTTAGAGACTCTTCTTAAGAACATTAAGTACTTTCAAAAAACTTCACTTAACCAATAGTAAGAATCACATTTGCCACGTGTCATGCACATGCACACACGCGTGTGTGTGGAATACATTGCGTCTGTTTAATACATTGTATCTGTTTGTATAATACATTGTGTGTAATACATTCTGTGTCTGATACATTGTTGTATAATACACTGTGAGTGTATAATACAATGTGTGTGTAATACATTTTGTATGTCTATGTAATACACTGTGTGTGTGTGTGTGTGTGTGTGTGTGTGTGTGTGTCTTGTAAATGGCTAAATTGAGTTATTGCTTGCATTTCCTTATATTTTGGTTGTGAGAACACTTAAAACCATGGTTATTAAACTGAGGTTGCCCTTGTTGAACTTATGTTCGTAAATTATTTTACAACTGTCAGTCTTTTCGTAACTTCCTCACTCTCAGGTCCTGGTAACCATCATTTATCTGCTTCATGAGTTCATGTTTTCAATCATCCATATATGCATCAGTGATTTGAAGGAATTAATGATATTACAGAGATACAATTTTCCATAATCATTTTTTTGCTACAAATCCCAGTTCCCAAAAAGTACAGTCAATCTTTTAAATAAGTTTTCAAATTTTCCTGTAATAAAAAAATAACACAATAAAGTCTTCACAGAGGACAATGTACTAAAATAAAATTAAAATAACCAATAATGGGAGAGTAAAGCTTCATAAATTCTCCCAATCTTTGGATTGATATTACCAAAACTGTGTATCATATCAAAATTTAAAATAAAGACTATTAGAATCTCTATTTTATAAACAAGAGAACTTATCTAACATCATCTTCATGGTTGAATAAAAAACTGAAGTTTCTATATGGAAATGTAGCTCAATTACACCACATAACTTCCTATTTAAGAAAATTCCAAATATAAATATAACTTATCATTATAAAAAGAGGCTAATATATAGCTCAGATTTTTAAAATCACATTAAAAATAAACATCCTATGATAAACTTGTATCTAAAACTAGTATGCTAAATACCAGGACATTTGATTGGCATGGTAAACACATGCCAGGCGATGTACCTCAATGAAGCTAGAACTAGACAGAGATAGAACAACAGAGACAAAGAGACAAAGACTGGGCCAAAAAAGAAAGTGAGAGAACAAGACGGAAACCTTCAGGGTTGGAGGAACTAGACAACACACAAAAAGACACTCCTCAAGGAAGAAAACCTACCTGTACAGCAAAAGTAACAGAGCAATAACTATGGGAAGGGGGGGTTTCTATGAACTGTGAACTAAACAAAGTAATTATGGCCAATAAATTCAAATTTTCTATAATAAGTAAACACTGAAATAGTAATGACAGAATGGCAACAGTTTAAAACTTAAAGACAAGTACAAGACAGCAGCTAAGACAAAGCACCCAAAAGCCAAAGAACTGAAGTAGTATAGAAAAAGTAGTAGACTATAAATACATGAACAATGCCTTTTAAGACTTTAAGATTATGCTATTTAGAGAATCACTTCTAGAGTTGAGAACTAGAAATTATAATTGACTTCTAAATGGAAAATAATTCATTTTAGGCAGTGAGATATCCAAGAGGAAGGTCTGATATAAACTGAGTTTTGAATTTCTAGAAATGCCAAAGTTTAATAAAGTAAATAATACATAAAACAGTACTCTAAATAAACAAATGATGGCAGGTCAGACAGATGCTTGATTCACTCTCAACATGAATTTCTTCTGTAATCTTCAGATTAGAGAGAACATGAACTAGAAACAGGAGAAACACAAACCTTTTGGGCTTTGTTATACTTGGTCTTTAGATCATTCAGTTCTAACATACTACAGTTTCATAAACTTCAAACAAAATAATGTTTTCAGGGCAGTCCTAATATATGAAACAACATACAACTATTCAGAAGAAAGATCCATAAATGGCCTTAACAATCTGTATTTACCTTCTTATTTAAAAAAAAAAGTGTATTGTAAAGCCTTATATTAATGTCAGTAATAAATTTAAACTGCCAATAATAAAATAATTTATATCAAACTTCCCATTTACGGACTACTTTTACATAAAGAAAGCAAGACAAATATTACATCCAATAAATAAAAAGCTTCAAAAAGGTTAAGTGCACTGCCCAATTATCATGCAGTTAGTAAACAAAGAGCTGGAGATCAAATTCAGGTAACATTCCTAGATCATACCCTTTCTATTAGACCACCATGGTTTTCAAACTAAAATACGCAATGTCTTTAAAGAAAATAAATATAAAAGAAAGCAAAAAGAATGGAGCACACAGAAATAAGAGAAGCAAGTATTAAAATGTTGATGTAAAAAAAAGGGAGCTAGGCTAATATTTTTCTTTTTCAGCAAATAGGAGTAAGAGCTACCGATACTATTAAGAAGCAGGAGTTTGGAGCTATGAAAAAAATAAAAAATTAAGATGCCACCTGGAAAACATTTATGAAGCCAAGACAAACAACATCATGCTATTCTTACCTTTTCAGTTGCTGAAACAGATGGCTTTGATACAAAACCCAACCTGTCCTTCACAGATAACTTAGTTACATTCTAAAAAAATTAAAACGGACATATTCAGTGTTTCCCCAAACATATATTAAGTCTGTTGGGATTTTGAACATCCTGACTCTACTAATGTATACTGAGTTTGAGCATAACACTACTAGCCACAGAAGGTTGGGCCTTTAAAAAGGTTGGAGGAAAAAAACAAAGAGAAATAAGAGGAACAAGAAAGGAAAAGAAAGGATAAGGAAGAAATATGTGTGGAAAAACAAAAACCATCTTCAATATTAACCATAAAAAAACTACAATGTAAAATCTGTCCTCAAGTAGTTAGTTCCTAAAGAACTTTCCTGGAACTTTATATTAACAAATAGAAAGTCCGCACATTTTAAAATAAATCTGAATGTTTAAAATATAAGCCTGCTTCATAAGCTTAAAAATAAATATCATTCATTTCTAAAATATGTTTATAACTAAACACACTATATTTTGTGATTATTTAGATATAATAATTTAAGAGTAACAGTTCATCGATTTGCACTCTAAATCTTTACTTAGAATTTTATCTTCCTCTACAAATCAGGAATTATCTGAGAAGAGCATCTAACAAGGCATCATCTTTAGCTAAGTAGAATACTACATCCTAACCCCATTTTGCACAGCAAATCTTCAAATATCTAGAGGAAAGGAAAGCTAACTTTCTGAGACTGAGAGTGTGGAATCAAGAAGTTGCCACTCAAGTATGGAAGTGGGAAAGAAATGACATGGAGAAGAGAGTCCCAGTCAGCAGTAAGTGACGCAATGAGCACTTAAAATCATCAATCAAACATGTGTAACCTGATGGCTTAAGTCTTCCCTTCTCAAGTTTTCTGTTCACTCTACTGCATAATTATCTGGTGATAGAACTCTAAGTGAAAAGATAATAGAAAAAATAAGATTTAGTGTACTAAACTTCACTCTCAAACAAATTTGTTTAAATACATCTCCATAAAGTGTTCTTTCTCATAAGTATTAAACTAGGAAAAGAATTAAGATTCAAATACTCTTAGCAGAAGACAGTGAAAGTGTTACCATAAAACTAACTTACAGGTGGATTTCGAAAATACAAATACCGTATTTCTGTATAGACCATATATCATTAATTATAATTCTAATTAACCAGAAAAATTAATTAGCTGAGAACCTACTTGACAGAACCACTGATAACCTTCTACTTACCTGGGGAAGGTCTGAAGTAGCACTCTGGGCTTCTGCTGGCTCAACAGTACCTGAAGGTACAGGACCCAAGCGCTCTTTGACCGACTGCTTCACAACAGGTAAAATGGGCTGTGGAACTAACGGCTGTATTACCTCAGAACAAGAGAAAAATAAAATAAAACAAGCTAATTGGTAAAGAACATGAAACATAACCAGGGTGATTTTGTACCTATGCACCCATATAAGAAAAGTTTAAAATGCAGCTTTCTAATCAAACGCAATAGTTTTTCAATGTATAAATTTTCTTTGCAAGAAATAAATTATGAAAGTATAGAAAAAAATTAAATCAATCACTGTTTGTTTTAACAATCAAAAACCAGACTACTCTATACCTCTCAGAAAAATTGATCTAGCATTTTCCCTAGAGGGAAAAGTAGAAGGAAGGGAAAGAATAAAGAATTCCTGAGATGACTGTGTAGTGTAAACTTATGAAACATACAGCCACCACTTAATGAGTGATTGCTTCCTAGGAACTACTCTAAATGCTTTACATATACCATCTTATAATTCTCTAAACTAAGATTAACTTCAAAGTCTAATGAGAGAATAGTTTGGAGAAATAACTTTTCAAGTCTCTATAGTTAGCAGTAGTAAAGACAGGTGTCACATGGCTCAAAAGCCTCTTCTTAAGCACTGTTAAAAGACCCCAAGAATCACTAGACATCACACAAATGTCTCTCTTACCTTTGGTGAAGTAGTCTGTAACTGCTGAGTAGTTCCTTCTCTGTGCCAATAAACCTTAATAAAGCGATTATTTAATACTGCTTCTGTACTTGAGATTGCCTTCTTAGCTTCTTCATATGTTGCAAATTGGATAAGGGCACCTTCAGGATCACCATTATAGGCAACCTAAGATTTAACATATTGAGAACAGTTTACTTCTAAAGGAATGCATGCTCGAGACAGTCAATTTCTCAAAATGTGAAATGCTGGTTCTTCCAAGTACAATCTTATCATCACAGCTCCTTGCACTTGTGTTATCTGTACAACATGCCAACTTTGTCACTTTCATGGTATTCCAAAGAGCATGAGAAAGTTCTTTGTTTTTTGTTTGCTTGCTTGCCTACTCTTTTTTTTTTTTTATTTTTTAAAGGAAATACAAGTTTATTCTGGGGCCAGATCTTAGTTACAATGACCTAGAAACACAGATTCAGGTTTCAATGTGAGGACAGTTTCATGATATTTTAGTTTTCCAGAACAAAAACCACAGGTCAAAGCAAGTTATGAAGTTACTAGTGCCAGCAGTGCTGGTAAATGGTATGAATCTTCTAATTGAGGCTTATTGATAGATTATCAGCTTATTTAGAGGAGTTGCCCTTATAAACTATGGTGGATAAAAGCCGTCTGAGAGGTGAAAACCTCAATTAAGAAAATGCCTCCATAAGATCGGGTTGTGTGCGAGCCTGTACAGCATTTTCTTATCTAGTGATTGATACGAAGGACCCAGCCCATTGTGGATGGTGCCACCCCTGGGCTGGTAGACTTGGGTTCTATAAGAAAGCAGGCTAAGGAAGCCATGATGTAAGTAAGTAAGCCAATAAGTAGCACTCTTCCATATCCTCTGAATCAGTTCCTAGCTCCAGGTTCCTGCCCTGCTTGAGTTCTGTCCTGACTTCCTTTGGTATGAAAGGTGATATGGAAGTGTAAGCCAAATAACTCCCACCCCCAAGTTTCTTTGGTCATGGTGCTTCATCATAGCAACAGTAACCCTAACTAAAACATAAGTTCTCATGAATCCCTGAGCTCTCAAAAGAACAAACTGTGTAGAAGTGAGTCTGACCACTGAATCCTTCTCTGACTCTCATCAGAGGCCAAACCAACAGCATCACTTCATTTTATATTATCTCTTTTCTTTCTTTATTAAGTTAGCTCTCTCAGGAATTCATTATAGTAACAGATAAAACACTAACACAGTATCAAACTTCCCCTATCTTAAAATTTGAACAAATTTTATGTATTTCTCTGTAAAAGATTTAAGTTCTTTAAATAGTTTCTGACAATGAATGGTATCCCACAACTCTTACCTGTAAGTTAACCAATGTTCCAAATCGACTAAAATGTTCATTAAGTTTGCTGATATTATTTAATTCTGGAGGAACTTTCCTAAGTTCAAGTTTAGTATTTTCATTTCCAAACTGAACCTTCTTCTGGAAACCTGGGCTGTTCGTCCTATTAAAATTTGGTCTGTAAGTAAAAATCAAGTTGATCAGTATACTGATAAATCCTGACTGCAACTACTACAAAGAAATAAAGTTTTACACGTAAAATGAATGTACTTAATTTAACCGATTTTTCTCCAAAACTGGAAGTACTAGTTGATAAGGAAATTTTAAGATTTCTTTCAAACAATAGTTTCTAAATTAGTAGTGTCAGTATATTTTATGGAAGGTATTTGAGGTTTTGACATAGTTCTTTTAATTTCTACACTTTTCATTATCTGTTAATTATTTTTAACAAAAATGGTACTACTATCTGCAGTCAAAATTTACCCACAAATCTTGTTCTGTTCTGAAAGTTAGCTTACTGAAAGGTATTTCATTTTAAGACTTTGGTTAATTTTAATTTTTGAAATAAAGATGTCACCTCAACCTGTTTCCAGGTTAAAAATAAAATTATTGGAAATATACATGATACTTTTGGCACATGAGAAAAAAAATACCTGTGAACCAATGAAATTATTACCCTTCCTCATTTACCTAAAATCAGATTTTACCACAAAACCAGATATAGAAACTACTCATTCTAACCTATTGTGTGACCCTAATCTTCCTTCATGCACGAAAATGTGTAACTGTACTGTCACGCCCTCCAATACTCCAATTTTCTTCCTTTCTCCAAAGTTCTTCCTGACCTATTCAGTGCCTCTTCAGCCTCTTCAACCCCCAAAAGCCCTTTACAGTTCCTACCAGGAAGTGCCTACATGCTGAAGTCTCCATCCAGATCTTCTACATCCTCTTCTCCTAATGATGCAGGGCTCATACCTACCCTGTGCACAGGGCCTATTTCCTAACATGTTTAACTGTATGAAGGGTTTTTGTTTCTTTTAGAAGTGGAAGTAGAAAGAAGAAAAGACAGGCCCTCTGCTATCAACCACTTTTATAAGAAAACAGCTTTGTAGTACCAAACCAAACTCACAAATTTCTAGAAAACAACCAAAATTGTGAGGGTATCCTAAAGATCAGTATACGTTAAAAGACTACCTGGTCATAATACAGCAATAATCAATGTACAACAAATTCTTCAATATTCCCTGTCAGCTTACTTATCAAACCATGTCTTCTTTGTAGAAACTCCAGGTTCCCCAGACCCAATGGTTCTTTTCCTTGATTCTGAGTCCACTACTATCCTCATACTGCTTTTATTAGGAGGTTTTTCTGTGTCAAAATAAAAGAAAGTAGACATTAATATTTTTGTGTTATCTCAGCTACTTCTTTAAATTCCTATAAAAATGTTCAAGCTTTCTCTCCAAATGAATACAGTTTAAGCAAAAGTACTAAGTACACAATCAAATACAATAGTCCAAGGGAAGGTGTGTTTTTATTTCACACTAACTCTAAGAATCAGTAAAGTTCATGTGCCAAATTAAAATGGGATTCTGTAGGCTACTTATTTAAAGGTAAGCATTAATGCCACTCCTCTAATACGTCATCACTCTCAGCACAAACCAAAACATAAATATAAGTCATCTTAATATTTTAAGTTCATAATTTTAAAAACAAAGGCACAATTACAAGCTCAAGCATAACAATCAAACTGCCTTTGCAAATTACCAAATTGTAAATATACTGCTTAAGTAGCAGCATATTAACATAATTGGAAATATACTTTAAAAAATATTTTAAGACTGAAATGTAGTGCCAGAGAATTATAAACATCACTCAATGTTTTACATACATTCTGTTAAAGCAATCTAGTACAAGTCTGTCCAAAATAAGTAACTTCTAGTCAGCTGTCTTCATGGAGCTCAGACTTTAAAATTTTTGTATTTCTAATCAGATGTCTTAGAGGCATAACAACTAAACAATTACAAAATGAAATTTATTTTTCTACCAATCTTCCTTTTGTAGCAAATAGTATTAGCATTGCGAACTGCCAACAGAGAATTGGTATATGATTTTAGCCTTCACATGACTCTTCTTCTAAGCACCACCATTTAGCAAACCATGTTGTCAATCCTTTTACACACAAATCTTCTCAGTTCCCACTGTTGCTGCCTTAGACCAGCTCTATCACGTTTTAAAATTCTTCAAATGTCTTCCCTGTCCTGAACTCCCACACTTCTTTCTTCCTTTTTGAGACAGAAAGTTGAGGTTCCCAGAAATAAATGTTGTGTTTGTTTTATCCATCCCCTTTCACTGGCTGACTGGACTTACTCTACACTTCCACGGCAAAACAGTGGGAAAAGAAGGCATTAAAATTAATGACGGTCAAAGTGCAAGCTGTAGTTTCTGCGGATAGCAGTACATTCATATGAAGAGTTCTTCAAGACAGTATTATTTCTGTTCCCCATACTTAGCTCATTGGCTCTTTTGGAGAATCTCTGAAACAATGTTTATCACCCAATAACTGATGTGTCTGACTCAGCTCTATTTTTTCATTCAGATTCATTTTCATTAAGTTTTACTTGGAAATAAGTATTAAAAACAAAGAAGTAGCCGGGCAGTGGTAGAGCACGCCTTTAACCCCAGCACTCGGGAGGCAGAGGCAGGCAGATCTCTGTGAGTTTGAGGCCAGCATGGTCTACAGAGTGAGTTCCAGGACAACTAGAGTTACAACACAGAAACTCTGTCTCAAAAGAAAAAGAAAAACAAAAACAAAGAAGTAAATGCATTATGACATGCAATTAGCAAATGTATCTAATCTACATATACCATTTCCCACGAATAATATCGCTTTTATGTTGTTTTTCTGATTACAACTGACAGTACTGAATTGATGCCTTAAGCTAGTAAACCCTTCCTCTTGGCTATATCCACCTGTGGGAACATCTGTCAACTTCTCTTAGAAATATAAAAAGAACTTTAAGTGCATATAGGTCATTTTTATATTGGAATTCTATGGCATCAAAAAGGCCTAAAATGTTTTATTTAATGAGTAACCACACACCAAGATTTAAAGTTTGAAGCATAAAAGGCTAATTATCAAATAATATCCCATGATAAAGCAATGCCATGTTCAGGCTAACAGAAATGCATAATAATTACATAATTTACATTATGACAAGTTTTTAATGCATCTGTCACAATACAGAACAAGAAATTTTAAACCTAACAAGGGGATTAATAAGAACATACTGGAATGAAAGGAAAGAGAACTGAAAAAAAGACATGCCATTCATACAACAACCCTCAATTTAAATCAACTGACAAATTAAAAGCAGTTATTAATGTAGAATGTAATTCTAAACTCTCACACTAAAATATACATGATGTATCTAAAGAACAATATTAAAGTAATCATTACACAATAATGACTCTTGAGAAAAGGCATTCGATTCTAAGTGTGTATCTCGATAGGAGCGCTTTCTGTATCTTGCAACATTATTCATAAAAAGCTGAAATTACCACAATGCCAATGGTTACACGGTAAAATTTACATGCAGAGGATTGATGTCTCTTCCTTCCCTCAACCACAACTAGAAATCAGTCTGGTACTTGACTGGGTTTAGAAATATTACACAGTGGCTACATACATTCATGCCAGTCCAAAAAAGCAAAACATAAGTGAAGTTAAGAGTTACCAGTAAAAGCAAGATATACTGATAGGATTTTTAAAGAAAATATGGGGCTGGACTGATAGCTCAGCAGTTAAAAGGGAAAACTACTCTTGCGGATGACCTGAGCTCAGCACCCAGCACCCACATCAGGCTGCTCACAAGAACCCATAACTCTAGCATCGGAAGAACTAACATGCTCTACTAGACTGCATGGGCACTTCCACTCACACACACTTATCCACACACAGAAAATACATGATTAAAATTAAGTATCTTTTTCTTTCTAAGTGCTAAAGTGACCTAAAGAAAGGAGGTTTCTATAAACTAATCAGGGTGAAAGAGAAGTTCAGAGGATGAGTAAACATTATAAATAACAGTAATCTTAAGGGGCTACTTTTACCTTACAGGAAATGTATGTCTCTCATATAGAAGCAACTTTAAAAAAAATAAAAACAAAAAACCTTTTGTCCTGCTACTATTGATGATAATTATTGGATTGCCTTCGAGAGAATTTAAATGTGTATTGAAGAGAAGCATACACATTAAGGCTCTCAAAGAAGGCAAACATATTAACAGATTCAGGGATACCTCAAAGAGGGTATAAATTTGAATTGCAATGTTCCTCACACCTGGCCACAACATGCTTTTCAAATAGACAAGGAAGATATTCAGAATCTGAGAGATTCCAATAAATAACAACGTAACATCAAATTATAAATAATCTTAAATTACTAATCCGCAATAGGTACTATTATTTAAATTGGGCATATATATGCAACTGAAGAGTCTTGATATTTTTATTCTCTCTACTTAAGACAGCAAGAAAAAACTGAAATGCAAATAAGTTTCAAATGACATGATTAAAAGACATATTTCTGCCTTCATAATCTCCTGTATCAAATTTACCTATAACTGCTACACTGTTTCAAACTGGTATGTACTCTCATCATAGTTTGACACTACTAAAGTTTTTGCTGTCCTAGCTCAGTCTAAACTCTAGTTTTTAATAATGCAGCCAAAAAGCTTGTCTCTCCTAAAATTTAAAGTATGAGTCAATTGCTAGTCCGTATTTCCTTTTGCTTAAAAAAATGTCAAATTTTAAAATGTCAAGTATACAAAAAATTGCATATAGAGCAAAAGTTTTAGATAATTTCATTATACAAACTAGGACAGACTTTAAGAATTCTATCACTCTTATTAAACTCTTAAGAGTTTAAGTGAATCAGTAAAACCACAAATGAAATAAAACATAAGAAACAAACAAAAAGTTACATAAGAAATACATACTTTAGAATTTGATAAATATGGACCTCTGATTGGCCAGACAATCAAATGAACAGAAGCACCATTCCTTATTTTTTTTTTCCTATTTCGGTTTTTGTTTGTTTTGATAGAGATAACCTAAGGTCTTAAGCATGACAATCAAACATCCTACTACTAAGCAACAACCCTATCCTGCTTTCCCACTATTAACATCGTAAAATAAGAAAGGATTGATCATAATACCTCTGGGTGGTAAATCCATATCCCCTGATGTTAGTCCTATCAAGTTAGGCCTTTGTGCATGCACTCTGTGTCTATACATAGGTCTGGAAGTGTTTGTTATGCTTGGGGCTTCAGGATTGTAGCCATCTGTATCATATGTATCTGGTAACACAAAAACTGTAATTAAACAACAATTATAAAAAACAAAACAAAACAAAAAACATCTGGTAACTTCTAAACACTGACAATAGAAAAAGTAAACAATATAGCATATCATTAAACATATATAAAACTAATGTGTATTAAATATACTACAGTTCTATAAAAAGCAAAAAACATTACTAATAGAAGTCTGAAAGATCTTAACAGAGTGATTCAATACTAATTCATCAATTACACCTTGCACTGTGTTTTATATATTTTTAACTCACTAGATATTTTTAAAGCTCTGCTTAAGAACTGTATTACATTATGGATTTAGAGGGGACCAAAACTGCACCTGCAGTAAAAAGAGAGGGTGGAGCAGGAGGAGGTTGGTGATGAATGCCAGTTGTTACTACAGTAGGAACAGAACTGGTCGCAGAGTTGGGTGGCGCATCCATGCCAGATGGCTGCAAAGGAGGAAGTGGAGGAGGTGGTCCTGTCAAAACCAAAGAATAAGAAACATCATCTGAAAGCAAACAAATGAAATGAATTATTATACATTCAAACCTGATATTCTTTTATCAAGCTAAAATGTTTCCTAGAAAGAACCTCATACAAGTAAGTTAGCATTTTTATGGTAAATATTCTTTTTAATCTATTCCAAAACAAGTTTGCTATAAACTATGAAGGACTATAGGCAGGAGTATTATCATAATGCATGTAATTCACAGGCTTTTACAAATCATAAAGGCTGAATCATTCATGTATGATATTCCAAATGGAAGTACATTTGGCTTCTACCAGGCACATATGGGCTTACTTTAAAGACTATTAACAAAAATGAACATGAAATTATTAATTTTATAAAAAGACTGTAAGTGAACAAACAGTAAATACTAGGAAAACAAATTTATCTACTAACCTGTGACAGGTGGCAGACTGGGCGGTAATGGACCTGGAGGTGGCACTGGGGGTCTAAGATTCACAGGTGGGGGTGTAAGAATTGGAGGAGGTGGAGGTAGCCCAGGAGGAGGTGGTCCTTCAACAACAGGCGGCTGTGCTGGGAAAGGCAGCATGCCAGGCAGATTCACATCTTCTACCACTACTGGGTCACTTCCATGGTCAAAAGGACACATGTCTCCTCTCATACAAAACCCCTTTTCTGTAAGTAAAGAATTATCAGAAACAAATGTGAAAAGCTCTAGAAATATAAACTATCTCTGAGCTAACAAACAACATCTAAAATAAGAGTATTTTTAGTACTGAGTAAAATTATTCCAAATAACAAACAATTATCAACATACACGATAAATAAGATAATTTAAATATGCATACTAAGTAAGTAAAATGATATAAGCTTACATATAACTTGTGTCATCAGATATATACCCATTACTTAAATCTCTAATGTATCACTAAAATTATATTGCAACTATGCTTTCAATACTACACATAAGCCTTTTATGGTAAATCCTTAAAAGTCTTTGATTCTCTTCGAGAAATCTTACATGGGAAGTGTTTACTTTATAGGTCCTACATAAATTCCAATAATCATTGATTTCTAAAAAATGATTTGATCAAAAATATTGAAGTGAGCAAATTCCTTGAAAAATAACTCAGATAATATAGTACTTACTCTTTTTTGGTAAACTCCAGCAATAATATGAACACAATCTAAATAGCAGTGAACTAATAGAAAATGATATTTAGGAATTCATAAAGTAATAAAGACTAATCTGTACTTTCTAATATCATAGGTAACTTCTTTTAGGTAATTACACAATCTAAACAAATAATTTAGGCATAAATTTGTATTTCTGCCTACAAAATACATAAATACAAAATAAATTAGGCAAAAAAAACCAAAAATCAAAACAAAACAACAACAACAAAAAAACCACATCATAAAATAGATGAGTGACTTACCATCATAATCTCTACACCGTTTCTTTGGCATTGGTGGCCTTACATAGGAGTTGTGATCTACCTGGTCTTCATGAAATTCAGACCAACTTTCGGTAGTGTTATTACCGTGATGAGTAGGAGCAATTACGGTAATGGTGCTGCTCAAAGTAGGTACAGGATAATGGCCAGATGAAATGTTAGACACTGAAGAGACTGGTGTATAATTATTTTCTAATGGATCTGTTCTATCCAGGTCATATTTAGGTTTCACCAGATCCCTTTCTGCAATAAAATATAAATAACTTGTAAAATTATATCCTTTAAAGTAAAAAAAATCTAAAAACACAAGTGATAGTTTTTGCTAAGCATAGAAAACAGTTAAAACTTTTTACAAATGTTTAAAGGCTACTTAGTAACTCACTGGTCAAAGTGCAAAAAAGAAGTGACTATGGAGTCTCAGCCCTCCATCAGATGGCTATATCACAGCCTGCCCCAAAAGGTTCAAAAATATTCAAAGAGGCAGAAATTTGTAAGAGCCAAAGGCCAAGGAGATTGCTAAGAGCCAGAAATCAGGGAAGACTTCTGCAAATGTCTTCTGGACATGATAAAGCCATTCACTCATGAACTCACAGCTAATGTAAGTGCAGGGACAGGGGAGTCAGTTTATTTAGGTACCTCTAGTCAGTTGTGTGCTACAGTGGATGGTACCCTAGACTCATGCATATCCAGGCAGCACTAACTTGACTTAATGGGTTATTTAAAAATTAAAAAGACGTGAAGCTGGAAAACTGAGGGAAGTGGATCTGGGAGGAGTTGGGAGTGTGGTAGTATCAATATATTGTACTTGTGTATGAAATTACCAAAGAATATTTTTTAAATTTAAAAAATAAAGCTGCTCAATAAATACATACTATGTCAAGATCAGCCAACTTACATGGAATAAAAATCTTTTATAGAAAGATTTAAAAAGCATTTACAGGCCAGGCACTACACACCTTTAATCCCAGCACTTGCAAGACAGAGGCAGGTGAATCTCTATGAGTTCAAGGCAAATCTGGTCTATACAGGACAGCCAGAGCTACATAATGAAACCTTGTCTCAAATAAAAACAAACAAATTAAATTTAAAAAATTTTTTAAAATGAAAGCATTCACGGAAGCTGAACATGAAGGAACATGCCTTTAATCCCAGTACTTAGGTAGAAAAGCACATGAAGGTCTCTGGATGTTTGAGGACAGCCTGGTATACACAGCCAGTTCTAAGCCAGCCAGGTCTGCATAGTGAGAACCCATCTCCAAAAGAAGGAAAGAAAGAAAAACAAAAGGCATTCTCAAAAATCATAGTAGGAGAGACTAAAGAAAATACATTAAGCAACATGGAAGGTTTTTGCAGTAAAAAATTCCAACCAAATCATAAATGAAGGATTACTAACCTCTGCTTCGTGTTCTGCTTCTGCTCCTTGTCCTGCTTCTATCTCTATCCCTGTCACGAAGCCTCTCTTTACTCCAACTTCGACTTCGACTCCTGCTGTAACTGCGACTTCTCCCTCGCCTTCTATTATACCGGTCTCTGTATGAATCTCTTCGAGGAGGGTTTCGATCATAATCTCTTTTTCGAGAACGATCATCTTTTTTCCTCTCATCACGACTTCTAAAAAAAATATGTCATCACTTTCATGTGAATAATATCGAAGTAAATGTAAGGAGAAAAAAACCCTCCAAATATGGAAGTGTTATCATTATCATAATACAAATAAAGGCAATTCCAAAAACTGAAAACCCTGAGTTTACTTATTCTAAAAGCCTTTTAAAGAGAAAACCGAATCCATCTCTCAATTCTTCATCTTACGTAAAATATCTACCATTATGTATCTATACAGATATCTACACATCTTATATTACAAAGTCTATAATACACATAATCACATTTGTACATATCACCTGATTCATATTCTGAATACTCATGAAACCATGAGAAAAATAATTTAATCACACTAAAGGGAAATTTCAAGCCCTATACTCCTTCCAAAAAAAAAAAAAAAAGCCCAAATATAAAATCTTTCACTAATATCTACTAGATCTGAAGTTAGGAAGAAATAACAATAGCAACTGTAGCAACTAATATACAAAGCACTGTTCTAAATTGCACTCCCAGCACGGATATCAGAACTAGATGTTCTTCGTAGAAAAGGCCCTAGCTATACTTCCTTAGACCAGTAAGAGCAGCGCTGGAGTGACGGTGGCACATGCCTGAGATGGGATCCCAGCCCTCTGGAGACAAAGCCAGGATTGCCATGAGTTGTATGCTACCTAATTGGCACGGTCCTGTTTCAAAAACTTTTCCAAAAAAGCAAAGAAAATGTAATTACGACTTGCCCCTATATAAAAAATAGTCAATCTAAATAATAAAAAATAAAATCTAAACATTAAAAATGACCCAACAAATCACCTATTGTCTCTGTATCGGGAGCTTGACTGGGGAGGACTGTGATTCAGCCTTCTGGAAAATTTCTTCTCTCGCTCTTCCTCCTTTGTGAGCTAATATAAAAAAAAAAATTGGACAACTTTAGCAACAGTAATTCCTTGCAATGTTACTGTTTCAGTGACTTAATATGAAGCTTAATTTATATAAGAGACACATAATTATTATCACAAATATTCAAGAAAAATTTCTCTACCAAACACAACCCTTTATTTGTTACTGTCTGCTCAAAGTTAATCTAAATAATAAAGTCATAATCCATTATTGGAGATAATACTGGCAAGAAGATATTTTAAGTCAATGTCTCCATTTTAACATATTAGCCAATTTTATTCTTTCTTTTAAAAGTCTAACATATATTCACGCTTCTGTCTCGCATCATAGAACAAAGAACACATTAGTACTAATTAAGTCATAAAAAAGAGTACACAAGGAAATAATACACAAAAGGAAATAGTTCTCTATCTTTTTAGAGCATCATGTCAGCTATATATTACTGTTTCCTACAGAAGGCCTCTATCCATGCTTATATTGCTACAGTGTGGTGCCCCCTAAGGAATGGTCACCTAGTTATGGGTCCAGAGGGCGCCTACGAGCCAGCTCTCATCTTGAAGAGCTGGTGGTGAAGAAGAGGTGGTGGAGCCACAGCAAAATTCCACCCCCTTAAAGGAGCCAGCTACAATTGGCAGAATTGATTACCTGTTTTAATCAATGCATTACCCCTGAATACAAAAAGACCCTCTCACACCCCCAACCTGATATTCAGACGACACCTGCATTAAACTAGAGAGAATGCTCCTCTGAAGGCAACCTCCCGAGATTCTGTTCTTGTTGACTCCCAGGCTCTGATCAAGGGCAGATAGTTACAAGGTGAAGATCCACCCCACCATGCTGCGCTCCCCACACAGCCTCCCACCCGGAAGTGGTGCCAGCCACAGGCTGGCTGAAGCTGCTTTGCAGGACAAGGGAAGCCCTGGAGAGGCGATGCGTGTGGGTGAGATCCAACACTACAGTATCCAAACTATACTTCCTATAATACTGATTCCATGGGACATTAATATGTGATAGAAATAAAGAATTTAAAGGTTAAACAAACTCAGGATATTGATAATAAATTCTGTAAAGAATATAAAGAAATTCTGATGCAGACAATCTATACAGTACACATATCCAAGTTTATGTCAGTCTTCCCAGTATCTCTCTAGGTAAAAAGAAAAAGAAAAGCCCACTGGTATAAAATGTATGTTATGTCACATGATTTAATGAAGTAGAAACCTATCAAAAGCCTAACTTGGAGATAGACTTCAACAGCTTGTGCATGCGCGTGCACGCGCAGACACACACACACACACACACATTGCTTTTCTTTTTCTCTTCCTACGCACTTCAAATTCTCTTGTCAATCCATATAAAAGACGAGTACTAACAAAACCTATCTGATGCAGCTTCATTTAAGACTTGGACTCACTATGTAACCAAGGCTGGCCTGAAACTTAAAACCTTTCAACCTCAAGTGTTGACATTACAAGCATAAAGAGAACCAGGTCTCCTGAAGCATTTTCCCCTTCTATTTGTCACAATGTATTCTCTTAAGGAAATCATGTTGTAAGTTTCCATCCTAGAAACATACAGAGCAACATATCCCCCCACTACACACACACACACAAACATGGGGTGGGGGGGCATCATTCCATAATACATGCCCAACCAAAAAACCTTTAGCCCTTCCACACCATGTAGCATTTTGATAATTCTGAAAGCTCACCTACAAAAACCTTCTACTATTGGTCAAGAAAACACTAATGAAGGATTACTTACAATAAAGGATTACTTAAGCAACAGATAGGATACTAAGCTTTTGGCATCATCATGCACTGGGAGAAGACTGTTCTCCAGGCAAGGGCCCGGAGCTGACTCAATAGTTCTTGAGAACTAAAATACAATTTAAAGCTAGATACAGTCACATGTGCCTATACTTCCATATTTTCCAGGTCCTGACAGAGGATGTAATCTGTCAGGTGCTGTTTGACCTCATCCTCACACACTTCTCCCACTTTCCATATTGTGTGTTTGTCATTATTTATGAATAGGACATTTTACATACACACACATAAAATTAACTGCAAGCAACCCAAACTTCAATCAGTGGGCAAAATTTTAATCATTTTATTTCTTCATGTGGGTCAAGTGATAAATCAGTACAATGGTGTCTTCCTTACACTTTATCTACTATATTGTCAGGTATTATAATGTATTTATGCTTCTTTACTGCAGATAAAAACTGTATGGTGTGTGTGTGAATATGTGTAAAAATATATACACATTCAGATATAGATATTAATAATACTCTACTACTTATAATCTAAGAACAGATTAGGAGGAAGGAAAAAAACAAAAAGTCACACCTACTTCTCCCATAGTGCAAGAATCTCCCAACAGTTACAGCACTATCTTTTACTAGGAACTGGCCATGTGCAGTATACCAATTGCTATATGCATTATTTTACTTCTACACTATACCCCTGTGACATCCATTTCACAGCTAAAGAAAACTAAGCTCAGGAAATTAATGTTATCAACATCATGGAATGGTTTTGCAGAGAGCCAAAATTTTAGTAGACATTGACATGTAGGGGCTAAAGAGATGGCTCAGTGGTTAAGAGCATACACTGCCTTGTAGAGGACCCAAGTCTGGTTCTCAGCACCCATGTCAGGCAGCACAGAAACACTTATTCCTTCAGGAGATCATGGGCACTGATACTCACGTGCAAATACCTATACACAGACACAAGTTATGAATGTCATTAAAAACAATAAAATAAAAATTTCAAAACGATGGGCTGGGTCAGGTGTGGTGACATGACCTACTTGAGGAGACAGAACCAAGAGAATTATCAATGAACTGAAAGTCATCCTAGTCTACACTGCGAATTCCAGGCAAGCTAGGAATACACAGTCACTGTCCCAAGAAAACTGAAACTAAAGACACATTTAAACTGAAATTAACTGAATACGGAAACATAGTGTGAACAGCAGCCAATTTTCTCTGGCACAACCATCCTCAGTCATCTTGATTTTTATCACACTGAGAAAAATCTAAATTATTAAGGTTACAAAGTAAATGTAAATACAGATTATAAAATTCAATTAAAAACCTTCAAATAATTTTAATAAAGTCATTTCTACTGCCTTGTGAAAGTGTCTGTATTTGACTATCTTAAAAATATTCTGATTAAACATATGACAGACACAAATAAATTTACTATCATCTTAATGAATTTCACAGAATATAAACCACAGACTCCATGACCACAGACAATACAGAAAAAGAGCATCCTAAGTCTTAGTAGGGCCTACTTGTAAGACTGGTCCTCAGCTACCTTCTGAAAACTGTAGTATCTATAGTGTCCCCACCATTTTCTGGTAAGAATAGCTCTCTGTACTTGCTTGCTTGTGAAAACAGAATTGTTCATCCCAACAGCTGCTTTTCTCTTGGGAGTCTGGAATTCTGTTATAGGTTAGATAGAAGGGGTCTACACCAAATAAAAACCAAGCACTGCTGCTTTTCCAGGGACTCGGGTTCAATTCCCAACACCTACGTGGTGGCTCACAACCATTTGTAACTCTAGTTCCAGGCTGAGAACCTCTTCTTAGGCACACAAATGGTGTACAAACACTCAGCAAAACACCCATAAACAGAATAAATTTTTTAAATACAAAAAAAAAGTAAGCACTAAGACTCTAACTTCTTTCTTAAAATACATGTTGCTGCTACAACAAATTCATTCCTAGGGGAACTAAGCACATTTCATGTGACTGAGTCTAGATGCTTACACTTGTTTTCCACCAGATTTCTTCTCTCAAACTGTTTTTCTTTGCTAACTTATCATTACTTTTGCATTAGTAACTCATAACCATGATTACAACTAAATTCTGAGGCTCCTAGAGAAGAAGTCAATGAACTTAGGAACAGGCACTCAGGACACAACAATACAAAAACACAGAAAAGGAAACTCCACTGATTATTCCTTCTACGAACTTAAGGAATCACACAGTATAACAAATTCTCACCTCTTCTTTTTTTATATCTTTTTCTTGGTGCTGAAGAAAGTCTACCTTCAGGCTTCCTGATGATGGCTGCTCTGGAGGAGGTAGATAACTCTTTGTATTCACAGCATCAAAAAGTTTCTCCACAAATATTTGTGTCTCTAAAAATAAAACCAAAAAATTAACAGATCAAAAGATATTAAGTAGACCTTAATTCTCCAGTTCAACACAGAAAGCTTAACACTCTGACCAATAGCTCACTAAGCAGCATATAATGGTACAAGTTCCATGATAAGGATTCAAGTTTCAAGACTAGAATGACAAAAGCCTCTCAGCCAGCTGCTTCCATCCATAACTATTCTTTGATATGCTGCACATCAAAAATATAGACACAAATATTTGCCACTGTTCAGATGTAGTACAATGAAGTTGAAAAAATATGCTTTACACAACATTCCAAGAAGTTTATCTAATACTATCTTAAATAGGCAACTTGTTTTCTTAATATGTTAATCTATGTAACAAAACAAGCATAAAAGATATTGAGAAAGCCATATACTTACATATATATACATTCAGTAATACTATATGCTCAACTTGCTTAGAGCTAAAAGCTTTGTTACAACTAGAGGCTAAATTCCTTTAATATTCTGTACATAATCTTATTTTAAATAACTTATTCAGAAAGTATTTTAAAACAAAAGGTGTTACCTTTCTGAAGAAATACATCGAGCTGATCAATACATAATGCTTTTAATTCTTTTTCACTTTTGTCTTTCTTTACCAGCGCCAAAACATATTTTGCTAGGGCTGATGGATCGGCATCACAACTAAAGAAAAAAATAATAATGCTGAATGAAAATTAGCCATAAGTGACTTTACAGTTTATAACTGAGTTAAAATTTGCAAAATATGTCATATAGTTAGGTGATTTCATATATGTAAAAACACCAGGCTCATGAAAGGTCCCGAATGAATGTATTTTTCCTTATGGTAATGTATTTTACATGCTCTAGCTCTTCTTAAAACATGTCCCTGGGGCTAGCAAGAAGGTAAGTGGCTAAGAGCACTTGCTCTGGCAGGCCCTGGTTCAGTTCCCAGAATTCATAAGGAGGCTCATAACCTCTGTGACTCCAGCTCAAAAGGATCTGATGACCTCTTCGGATCTCTAAGGGCACCAGGCATGCATGTGATACACATATAAACACAAATACATCCTACACATAAAAAAAAAAAAAATCCTAAACATATAAATTTTAAAAAAAACTTATACAATACATAAAACTGCAGAAAAGAAAGTCTAGAAATGGAATCAAATGTGTTAGGAATTTAAATTTTATAAAGATAGCATTCAAGTCAAAAGAAACAAAGGAACTTATGCACCAGTAGTATTCAATTTGGTAACTATCTTTTAAAAACTAAGTTAGACTCATAAACATCACATTAAATGTGAAACTAAAAACATGAACCCACTACAGAAAATCACTGGCATTAGGAGGAAAAATAAAATGAGTTACTTAAAACACAAAATTGTTGTCAGTGAAAAGTAATACCACTATATAAAAACACTATCTCAGAATGAAAAGAATCAAGAAAAATAGGACTAAAAGCTCAATATTTGGTTTCTATAACTAAGACCAACTCTGTATTGAGGGGGCTCAGGGGAAGAATGTCAATTTAAAGAGAAATGAAAAATTAACTATATTTCACGAAATGACAGGTAACAAGATATTCAAAAATAATATACTCAGAAAAAGCAACTTAAAAAAAAAAAGATTTATTATGTATTATGAGTGCTCTATTTGCATGTATACCTGTATGCCAGAAGAGGGCATCAGACCCCATTATAGATGGTTGTGAGTCACCACATGATACTCAGGAATTGAACTCAAGTCCTGTGGAAGAGCAGTCAGTGCTTTTAACCACTGAGCCATCTCTCCAGCCAAAAAAGCAACTTTTTAAATTTGAAGAGTAAGTTATAGAAATATATACATGGATTGTTACAAATAAGTGATACATATGCATAATTATAAACTAGTAATTATGGTTACTTGTGTGAGGACATGATAACAAGGTCCAAATAAGGGATCTAAGTAAAAGACCAGGTCAGAAAGGAATATTTTGATGCCTAAGTCATGTTTACCCAATTCAAAAATACAAAGAATTCTTAAACTACATAAAATGTGTTATTTAATTAAGGACCACTTTACAAATTAAACAAGAAAATAATAGCTAACTTTTCTGAATCCATTCCGTTCCATAAACTAGGCTAGCTCTAAATACTATTTTATAGAGAGCTCTCACTTTACTGAAGAAACTGACTTATAGTGTGTGTGTTTTATACACACACATACATATATATTCTACTCTGAAGTTCACACTTCTAACCACTACCCCTTTACAACAAAATGTCCAGAAACCAGGTCATTTCTTTAAATGTCTCATGTTACAAACACAAACTTCTATCCATTTCCCAAATTATTTTCAGTGAAAGCCCTCCGTAGCTTTACTTCTCAAAAGCCTTAGTTCTTTTAGATTGTAAACTCTACCCTTCCCAGCTTATTTTTCAAGACCACTGTTTCACACAGCCTCTAGATTCCTCAAACTTCCACACCCATGCCTTTGCTTCCAGGATCCTTCTAATATCCAGTCAGTAAAATCCTAACTCAGAAACAGACACCTAGTTTAAATTCAATAAGAAGGCTTGGTACAAAACAACAGCTTAATTCATACCAACAATGTAAGTAAGAGAGATTTTCTCTAAAGAGACTGAAGATACAAAAACTTAACAGTAACTTTTAAGAGCACTGGCCATTTTTCCAAAGGACCCAAGATCTATTCCTATCACCCACATGGTGGCTGGATTCTCACAGTGATCAGTACTGAGTGCAAGCATACTTCATAACCTGTTTGGAAAAGGATAGCCCAAGCCAGGAGAACCCAAATGAAAGAGTCCAAGGTGGGAAAAAAGTTGACACCAAAAAAAATTCCAGTGAAGTGGAGCAAAATGAACATAAAACATCTGAATTTCCCATCAGATTAACAGCTTCAGTGACTCGACAAATTAACCTGATTAATATAGTTATCCACAAATTACCTAAAAGCTGAAGAATAAAAGTTCGTCAATATCTTAACACAGCTTGTAAGCACCTTAATACAGCTAATAAGACTACATTTTTATTTTTAAATATAGTGGAGTTGGAAAGATCCAGCTTCATGATACTCTTTAAAAGCACAGAGATGGGACAGTAAAAAGGTTCAGTGTGAAAAGGTACTCAATCACATGGTCTTCTGACCACCACATACACCAACATACACAAACATGTCCACACACACGAAAAATAAACACTTTCTAAAATGCAAAAAGAAAGCATAGGAGTTGTTATTAAGAGCATTAGTCTCTTCTGGATAGGTAAAGACAAATTGTATATATTAATGACAGATTAAATGAAATGGAGAAAGTCAATAAAATTCTTGAAAAGAACTAAACTGTCTTAATAATTCAAACAACTAGAATCAGACTGAGCCTAAAAAAATAAAGGCTGTAAGCAATCCTCTTAACATGCTCATCTTACTTGTACTTTAACTTATAATGTAAGATTTTGAAAATGATAATGACAGTACAGAAAACTGTGTGATTCCAGTATATTTGTTCTGTCCAACTACCCTGAACATTTTAGAAAGTCAGGGGAAAATAACTGATAGAATTTCATCTAAGCTTTCATTTTCAATAATCTTGAAAGAGAAGAGCTGGAGGTTACCTGGAGTGGGAATTTAAACAAATATATTAACTCAGTATCTTTAGAACACATATAGAAACCCACATCTGTTCTGATCAGTCTTTTTTTATATTCATGAAAAACATCTCATTTGTATCAAAGTCACAATTCTATATTCTGTACTTAAGATTATTATTTCAAAAACCCAAAGTTCAATGCAAAAAACAATGCATGGAACATGAAATTTAATTACTATAGCTTATTGTACTGCTTCATTTAGTTAAGTAAAGCAAAAACATTTGTACATAATTAAATTACAATATAGGCTATTCATTAAGAATTATAAAGCACCTGTATTACAAAAATAAAGATAAAACATTTATACAGACTCTTTACATAAACATCAAAATCCACTTTTTACATATATTATCTCACTGTGACATTTTCACATATACATAATGTATAATTTGATCATAGTCACTCAACGGCCCTCCCTCTACACACTCTCTCGTCTCCTTCCTTTTCCCAGTTATTTTCTTCTACTTTCATGCTTGGTTTTTAAATACAGATTCTGAAAAAGGCGGAAAACCAATAACGATTTCTTTCTGACTCCAGTTTACTTCATTTAACATATATTTGTCGTAGAAGTTTATTTTTATTTATGTATAAAAAACTGTTTATGTGAACTGTTGGGGAAAAGGTTTTGTTACGAATAAAGTAATTGTTTTGTACACTGTTGGGAAAGGGGCTGCCTAGGTCTTGGCATTTGTAATGTCTGAGGGTGTTGGACTTCTGTGAGGGATGTTTGATTGCTCATGCTCTGCGCATGCTATCAGTAGAAAACCTGAGGAGTTTTGACGCTTGCCATGGTAGTGGTTCCCTCTGCTGAGGTCTGGCAGGGTATCCAAATGACTATGCCTCTGTGTCTTCTTTGCTGAGCTGTCACAGCAGCTAACTACTACAAGTAGAACCTGCAACATGGGGCACAACATCCCACTAGCTAATCCAACATGGGCAGGGAAGAAGAAAGAAAAAATTCCAGACCTCACAGAGTCCATTTTGTTTTGTTTTCTGAAAACCTGTCCAGACAGTGAGGTGAAGCAGTCCAGACAAGACACATCTGCTGTGGGGATGAGAACTCCACCCATGAGAGAACTCTTCCTGAAGAGAAGGTTATCAGTTATTTTTCCTGCAAACCAGACTATCTTAAAATCTGAAAAGTGCTTTCTCGGGATCAGCACACAGAAACTGTCTTCCAGAACTGGCTGAGGTTGTATCTTCTGCTGGCAGCTGAACTTGGTACTGTAAGAGTCACCCAGATAGTAGTGGTTTTGAAGGGGTCTTTGGAGAGTAGCTGAGGCTTGGCACTGTTAGAGGCCAGGAGAGGCCATTAGGGAAGGTGCAACCAAAGTAGCAGTTGAAGGTCCAGACTGAAGGGGTCATGCAAAGAAGTTAAGTCTTGGCACCATGAAAAGAGCCCAGGAGAGGCTATTGGTGAAAATGTGGCCCAGTTGCAAGGGATTCCAGCACATTTTTGAGATGCCAGTACCATGGGATGATCACCAGAGAGCCAGCCAGACCCCAAAGGATAAACTGTGTGTGCTACAGAGAACAGAGCAGCAGCTGCTTGCTAAGATCTTATGAACCTTGAAGTCTGTACTTCTTTTATGAACTGTTCAATTCACTTGCCCATTTAGTGACTACATTATTTATTCTTTTGGTGCGTAGTGGTTTGAATTCTTTATATATTCAGTATATTAATCCCACGAGATCTACAGATGGCAGCAATTTTGCCTCCTTCTATTAACTGTATATTCACTCTACTGTTTCCTTTGCTGTACAGAAGTTTTGCTTTGTTTTGGAACAAAATTGGAAGCCATCCAATTAGTCAATTCTTGTGCTTATTCCCTGAGCTTGTCCTTCTCAGAAAATTCTTGCCTATGCCTAAATCTTGAAATATTCTTCCTATGTTTTCCTCTAGTACTTCTAAAGTTTCAGCTTTTACATTAGGTCTCTGGTCTGTTTTTTTTTTTTTAACTTGTTTTTTATACCACATAATAAAGGGGGATCTGGTTTTATTCATGTGGATATTCATACTAAGTTTTCCATATGTTGAAAAGCCAAATGTTTCAGAGAACAGGCCAATATATAAACACCAATTATATTTCTAAATACTAATAACAGTTGCAAAATGAAAATTTCAAATGCTACTTAAAATAATACATGGGGAAAAAAAATCTAACTTTTATAAGACCTCACCAGAGAAAACTGCTTATATGTAAGTACAAAAAGTTTAAAAACACTGCTTATATGTAAGTAAACTCTCAGAAAGGTGCACTAAGAAACCTCAAACTTACTCCACTGCTTTCAAACAGAAATCAAATTAAGAATGAGCTTTTTCTTGGTCCAGAGACGATTACTTATACACTGCCCTGGGTATGTTTTTGTTAACGTGACATAAGCTAGTGTTATCTGAAGGGGGGAATCTGAACTGAGAAAGTGTCTTCATAAGGTCTGGGAACAAGCAGGCAAGCATGTGGGGCATTTTCTTAATAAGTGATTAATGGTGCAGAAGTCCAACCCACTATAGGTGTGCCCCACCACCACCACCACCACCCCACCCCTGCCGCTGCCAGGGGGTGGAGAGGAATGAGGGAGGGGGGGACTGGTGGCCCTGGGTTCTACAAGAAAGCAGAAGTAAGCCAGTAAGCAGCACTCCTCCCTGGCCTCTGCATCAGCTCCTGCCTCAGGGTCCCATAGGGTTTGAGTTCCTGCCTTGGCTTCCCTCAATGGACTGTGATTCAGGATATGTAAACTAAATAAACCCTTTCCTACTCACCTTGTGTGTGGTCATGGTGTTTCATCACAGCAACAACAGTCCTAACTAAGGCATACACTAAAAAGACCTTTTTTCCTCACAGAATTAAAGTAGTGAGAGAGTAATAAATCTGGTAAGAGAGGCTTATCATCACCCACTTTGTCTCATTCTCTTTGGAACAAAAGGAAGACGGAAAAAACCTGGGAAATGTGTTCAAGCTTGACTCAGTCATTTTCAACACGTATTCACCAAATGTATACAAAATATATCCATTTTCTCCCAATATTACTCCTTTCTTGTGGTTTATAGATGTAATTTTGTTTGAGAAATACCATAAACCAGCCAAAGTGCTAAAACACATTTAAAAAAAAAAGCTAAATTTAGTAACTCAGAATTTTAATGGAAAATTCAAATCGGATTGCAGCAATAAAATATAGTCTTGAGAGCCATTTATCAGGTTAAGGAGATTTTTTTTAAAAAAGCAATAAGCAGAAGTAGTGTGGTCAGTGATTAATTACACAGGATTAACTCTTCTAACAACTAAAATTGATTAAAATTAGTATCATTTTGTCCAGCTCCATGAACAGTGCTGTCCCACTCACAGAAACACTCAGAAATATTTTCTTTAGTAAACATGAACTCTTCTTCAGTGTTCTCCCTCAAAAACATTACTAAACTATTTAACTAAATATAAGCTTTAAATTTCTTATCTTCACCTGACACAGAGGCAAATACATGCAAATCCCCACACTTGGGAAGACTGAAGCAGGAAGACTGTTCCAGGCCAGCCTGCTAGGCTACAAAGTGGAACTTTGTCTCAAAACAAAAAGGAAAAAATTCTAATTCTGAAGGTGCTATGAAATAAAGAGGAGTCTGGTAAGATGGCTAGGCAGTTAAAGGTGCTTGCCACCCACTTGACCTGAGTTCAATCCCCAGAACCCACTCCTACAAGTTTTCCTCTAACTACCACCATTGCTGATTCCTGAGCATGTGCTCAAATAAGCAAGTAGATGCTTAAAATATTGAAATAAAAAGAGAAATAGACCCAAGGAATGCATTTTTTTAATGCTGATCATGTCAGATACTCTGAAAGTTAACAGTGTGGAATTTGTAGTTTTATCCAGACGAGCTTGTTACTCTACTTAAATTTTTAGTCAACAAAGTAGAAATTTCAAGTAACACATTTAAAATTGAAGTCTGTGTCACACACATTGTTCTAGGTGCTACCTACAACAGGGAGACAGTTAAACTGTAAGAAGCAAAATCTGCTTTCAACTGCCAGAGATTCCAACCATGATGCTAAAACAAGTTAACAGTTAACTACTAAACATGTATGTTGCATGTGATGCATGTCATAAGCTATATAAGAGTGATTAAAGAATTGCGTTGGAAAGAGTCACTACTCCCAACTAGATAGATCAGATAAGTTTTAGGGGGAAATGGACCACATTTGGTCTATTATTTTCATAGTGACATGCAACACAACACATATACATATAAGAGATATAAAGTCAGGAAGCACCACCACAGGCTTCAGAATCAAAACGTCTTCTTTTGGAGTCTATCACTATTATTTGCTGGCTATATTCATATAAGATTGCAGCAATAAAATATGGTCTTGAGAGCCATTTATCAAAAGCTAAGGAGATAAAGAAAGATACTCATAGCCAGTAAGTTATGCTACTAAATTGTCCTAAGAGTCCATTTTATCATTTTTAACAGAATCTAGTTCATATTCAATAAAGACACAATGATCAGCAGAAAACAAGCTGTCAGTGAATAATTTGTGTGTGTGTGTGTGTTTCGGGACAGGGTTCTCTGTCGTAACTCAAGGCTGTCCTAGAACTCACTCTGTAGACCAGGCTGGTCTCGAACTCACAGAGATCCTCCTGCCTCTACCTCCCAAGTGCTGGGACTAAAAGTATGCACCACCATCGCTGGGCTATCAGTGAATTCTTACTTCTTAAAATTGGAGGAAAGAAGGCAATATAAACACTGTAATAGAGAATCACTAAGAAAGTTTAGCTTGGCAGAAATTAAGATGTGCATAAAAAGTAATGGGATCTAAGTGGAAACTAGCAATATGCGACTGTAAGAAAAGTATGGGTATAGTTTTTCCTTTAGTATTTCTGCTTAGTCTTTCCTCCTTACGGTGGCTGACTTACCAGGGGGTACTACTCAGCAGTAGGGGAAAGATCAAGAAAAAAAAAAATCAAATCAAGCTTCAGAGGTAAAAAGATTAATGTGCAAACATAGAAGAACAATTCTTCCATAATTTAAGATAAAAAATAAGTTTTAATGAGGTTTTAAAAAAAGTACTTATTAGTAGCAAATATAAGGAAAAAAAAAACCTACAAAAACTCCAAGGGAGTATCCCAGAAACTGTATGTAATGCTTTTAGAAATTTGTTCCATTTCAAAATGGTTACTGCGAACGAAAGTCTAATAGTTAAAAAAGAAAAGTATACCACAATGAAAATACCATCTCCACTACCACGCAGTAGTAAAAGCACAGACTCGAGAGCATAAATAAGGCTTGATTTAATTGACTGTGAGCTAGTACCTCACACTTCAGTGCCTTGCTGTCACCATCACCTGCAAAACAGAGCTAACACTCATCAAATAAAAAAGAAAGTAACAATGCAAGCACATGTTGGTGGTGGTAGTAGTAGTCATGGAAGCTATTTCTGTTTAATCCAGCAGCGTTTAAGGAAGGAGGGAAGACTGTATACTCTTAAATATGTCTCACTCTTTTCTAACTACACAAGAAAACAAATAATTCTCCCTAATTATACCTATGAAGAAAGGGGAGGTTCACTTCCCTAGATCAGTAAGCTAACTGAATGGTAGGACTGAGATTTGAACACTGACCTCTAAGGACATGAAGTTTGCATTCTATCCTCTGCACAGCCTACCTTCACAGCAATGCATAGCTGTAGGAGAAAATAAACCAAGGCATTCCCATCTTCACAACTAAAGTCCAAAGTCTGAGCATTAGTCTGGCTCTCAATTTTATTTTCTGAAAAATTAAAGGATTTAATTGTATCTTGATGAATCCTTTCATATAAAAAAATTTTATTACATTACCCCATGTGGTGATGAGCTTACAATAAAACATTAGTGAAGAAAATTTTTTCTATTTAAACAGACAGACAAACAAAACTTAAATCTTGCTAGAGGAAAACAGGTAAACACTAAAATTTACGCGCAGGTTAGGACTTTCTGAAAAGAACTCTAACAGCACCGGAAATAATCCCAAGAACTGACAAATGAGATTGCCTGAAATTAAGAGGCACAGCAAAGGAAACAATCACAAGAGTGAAGAGACGATCTAACTAGAAATAGGGAAAAAAATTTGCCACTGTACTTCAGACAGAGGTTAATAACGAGACTGTATAAAGGACAGCAAAAATCAACCCCCCACAAAGTATTAAATCAATAAATGAACAGACGGTTCTCAAAAGAAGAAATACAAATAGCAGTAACTATCTTTAGCCACCAGAGAAATGCAAATTAAAATGCTTTCAGGAGGCTGGAGAGATCAGTAAAACATCTGCCTCAAAAGTATGAAGACAAACTAGAGCTTAGGTTGGAGGGGGCTGGGAGTGGGCAGGTGGATCCTGGAGCTCACTGGCCAGCTACCCTAGCCAAGTCAAGTAGCCTCAGAGAGACTTTGTCTCAAAGTATAAATTGTACAGCAGTAGGAAAAGATACTGGATATGGACTACTGACTTCAAGCTTGTGGCTCACCCAAGCAGAATGGCAGGATCAAGAAAACAAATGACAACACATGCTGGTGAGGATGTAAGTGAGACGTCATACACAGTAGTGGTGGGAACAGACACTGGTGCAGCCCCTATGGCAGTCAGTGTTGGAATGCCTCAAAAGCTTGATGGTTATGGCCCAGTTATACCACTTTCAGGTATACACCAGAAGGACTTTAGAGCAACGTAACACAGATGTATTTGTACATCTAGTTTATTGCTTCTCTATTAGAAATAGCTAAGAAATAGAACTAGCCAGATATCCAACAGATGAAGAAAATGTGGTACACTTACAGAGCAATTGTTTTCAGCCATAAAGTAAAAAACCATGACATCTGCAGGAAAATACATGAAACTGGAGATCACTGTCTTTAGTGATATAGGCTAGACTGAGAATGAAAAAGATTGCTTACTTTCTCTCATCAGCAGAACCTAAGTGTAAGTGTGTATGTATGAGAGACAGAGACCAACTGACCAACTGAGAGAGAGACCTTGGGTAGGCAGGGGAAAGGCGAAACAGAAGATAATGGAATACAAGACATGAAACAGAAAAGACTATTTGAGAGGAGAAAAGGAGAAAGGAACATGGGGAGAGTGGGGTTGGGCCACAGTCAGAGAGCAGGGTAAATAAGAACAAAGTATAATGTATATGTGTATACATTATATGTACTGTAAATACATATGTATATGGAAATGTCATAATAAAATCCATTACTCTATATGCTAACTTAAAAAATATAAGGTTGAATCACCATAACAAAGACCCTATTTATCTTGGATAGGATTTCACATTACCAAAAGGACATGAATAGCAGAGGAAAGAATGACTAATTAAATGGTTGAAATCAAAAGACCTCAAGTCTAAGTGTTTCAAGAGGAAATTTTAATACCCAAACTTTCAATGATTTATGAAAAAAACAAAACTCTGCTATAACTACAGAATTTATAATTGATCAAATAGATGCGCATATTAGTCGTTCAAGCTGAAAACTGGACTGGGCTTTCCCACCCTGCCTCACTCACCTACCCTAAGCTCTTTACTGGCTTCTACAAAAAGCTTCAAAAACATACAAAATTATTAACTTGACTCAACAAAGTCCTGTGTAATCTGGCTCCTCTCCCATCCCTAACCATTGCTAGTCTTCCTTTGCTCTTACAGTTTATCCAAACAATTTCCCCCCATCTCATTTTTAGGACATTCATAAAATCTGTTCTAAAAATCCTAGAAAGCTGCTTTTCATCTTTCCAACTTGAGATGTAATGCTACCATTTCAAAGAATCCTTTCTTGACCTTCACATAATGTATTTCCAAAGCATTTTAGACTTTTTTTTGCTACACACAGTATTATAATTACTTATGCTGTCTGACTTCCCTAACAAATGAAAAGTTACCTCATGCCTTGCCACATACTATTTCAATACACACTAACTAGCACAGAGTAAGTGAAGTTATCAAAAGTTTACTAATGCATTCAAAATTCAGGTAATTGGGGGAAAAAAATCATGTGACACTTCACTAACAGGAATAGCTAAGTTACCATATAAAGTTCCTTCATAAAGTCTTTCCTCAGTTTTATTAATTACATGTCAAAACTAAGCAAAAAAAATCTCTTTACATTAAAAAACTAACATTAGAACCCAACAGTGGTAAATAATTAAGCTTCTGTAAGTCATCACCTAGAGAACACTTGCAAATTAAAAGAACAAGAATAGGAGCTAAATATTACAACAACGTACATTAGAAGGGGCCACTGTGTAGACTCTAATAGGAGTAACTGTTTATTGTAATCATGGGAAGTATAATAACAGACACAGGAGAAATCCCTACAATAAATATACTTTTCTTGAGTTAAAGAAAAGTTAGACACATCCCCATTAAGTACATGTGTTTTAGGTTACTAGAAAAACATGAATGGGGAGTGAAGTTGACTGGAAATGTGCTAATTATACACTGAGCAGTATGTTAAGATCTTCTTTATAAATATTCATTATTTTCCCCTCTTCACAGATGAGGAAACACAAGCATTGAGTTAATAAGTAACTTAGCCAAAATTATACAATTTTTAGATGAGTGGCAGTGGCACAAGTCAAAGCTAGCCCTTAGGCTCTGGGATCCTCCCTCTCACCTGTTAAATATGTTCCCACTGACTTTTTGTTTAGAGGTGGAGGGTATTGAAGATTCGTCTAGGGCCCTGCATACCACATACACCACCACTAGGCTTTACCCTCCAGCTCTCTGAAATAAAACTTCTATTCCATTTCAGTCAACTACTTTGCTAAGACCACCAATGGCTGGCCATCTTGCCAAATCTAAGAGCTTCTAACTTATTTCATCAGCCTGTAGAATTCCATCAAGTTAGTAACACCCGCTTTTGCCATACCTCCTATCTCAATCCAGTCTACACCTTACCTATATACACTGTCCCCAGGAAATCTCCCACAACATCACGGCCTCAAATCCTATTAGCATGGCTTTATGTCCTGGCCCAAGTTCTAGACTCCAACTTTACTTAACAAGAATGACTGGCACCTCTCGCTTGATCATCACAACCTACCAACCAACACTCCCTTCCCAATCTGACTGCCCTCGGCCTTCCACATCATCCATCCAGCTGCTAAAACTAACTTTGGGGCACCATATTGATTTGTCGTTCCCTATCTTTCACATCCACTCTATCAGCAAGTTCTATCAGATCTGTGTCTGGATCATTTCTGGCTCCGTCTCCATCCTCCGACGCAGTCTCTGCCTACAATACCTTCAGAACTGCCTCTCTTCGTTTCACCCTTATCCCCTTAACTCTCCACAAAGCAGACATATTTGAAGTCAATCAGTCCTGGCCTGCTCTAAATAACCAAACAGCGTTGTTCTACTGTGTGTTAAATAAAATCTTTCCGGCCCCTGCCTACTTCTCCAACTTCATGTCTTTCCTCCCCTGCCTTTACTCTTTCTTTGGACAAGCCACAGTGATAGTGTCTTCTACCAGACCTTTGCATCGAGTCTCCGTTCTGCAAACAAGTCTTTCCTCAGACTATCTGAGGGTCCGTCTCTTCTGTAGGTTCTGTTAACTATTACTTCCTCAGACATCTTCACTGACCAACATCCCAACCACGTTTAGGTGATCCTCTACTATTACAATGGTCATAACCGGTCATATCTGAAATGGTATCTTACTGCATTCTGTTAAGCTGGGGACGTTAAAGTTCTAGTCCCAAAGCTCCCCACAGTGCACTGTAAAAACTTAATGCATGTATTAAATAAGCGAATTATCTGCCGCTAAATTTTAAGTTGTTGTCGTAAATCAACCACGCTGAAAAGAAATTATCTGTGATGTTTTGCATTAAATAAATACACTGAAACAGTCTTAAAATTTTTCAATCTGAGATATTTCAACAGCCGCACTAACTACTGAATTCCTCCTAAACATTCCATATGGATAGAGACTGGATTTTTTTTTTCCCCCATCGCCAAGTGAACAGGGTTTAAGTGGCAAAGGGGGGATGGGGGAGGGGCGTTACGGGGCACATTAGCACCTGTTACCTCTTCAATCAGTAAAGAGAGGTGCGTATGAGCCAGATACACGGAAGACGTGGCCTTTCTTCAAGGGACTGTAAGTGAAACCTCCAGTTTAAACCCGAACTGCCCTAGATCCCTAATAAAAAAGCCATTCACTTCGTTTATTAAAGGAACACCGTAAGATGATCTGCGGCCAGGACGCTACGCCAGCGTTCCCGGAGAGCAGAGGAACCCATGCGGAGGCCCTCGGGGGAACGCAGGTGTGCGGGTTAAGTTTGGCATCCGTCTACACGTAACGGGAAAACAAAAGCAGTCGACACCGGTTCAAAGATCAGTCCAACGATTGAAACCCAGCACAGTTCGAGCTTTTCGGCTGGCTCTCTTGAACCCGGGGCGCCGTGGAGAGAGGACTGGAAGCGGAGCCCTGGGACCCCAGCTTCCCGGCTTTTGGCCTCCGCCTTGGGCACTTGGAGGGAACTGCACCGACCTACCGCCGCCATCCCTGCAAGAGCATCTCTCTCCCCGGGGGTACTCACATGGGCTCGAGGGTCTTGCTGAGCCAGGACTTGAGCGCCTCGAAGTTTTCAATGATCATCTTAGAAACCATCCACCGCGGCCCCGAGGCCGGTCACACTCCTGCGCTCTCTCGCTCGCTCGCCCAGGTAGCGGCGGCCGCCGCCGCCCCCTCCTCCGCGCGCCGTCCGCGTGGGCCGCGGTGGGAGGTGCCGGTGGCAGGCTCCCGCGAGCCGCGGTCGGCGAGCAGCTCGGCGGGGCCGCCGCAGGCCACGCGCCCGCCCGCCCGCGACCCGGAGCTCCCCCTCTGCGGACCCCGGCCCAGGCTGAGGCGGCAACGGTTCGCCCGGGCCCAACCCCCTGCTCCCTGCTTCCCCCCAGTGAATCCTCCTGGCGGCGAGCCGAACGCGCTTAGACCCGGGCTTTTTCTCTCAGCTTTGGGGTTAGGTGCTTGTTGGCAACGCGGCGGAGCAGAAGTGAAGAAAGCGAAAAACGAAGGGCGGCTCAATGGGAACGGTTCGGGGGGTCTTCCCGGCTTCCACAGCACCCCCAAGAAGATGGCTGCCGGCAAATCTCACGAGAGTTAGTGGGAGTCTCGCGGTAAGTCCCGGAGCATGCCGGGAAGAGACGCAAGTTCGGCGGCGGCGAGTGCGCTGAGCGGATGCAGTACTGTGTGTGTGTGTGTTGTGGTTGCACGGGTTGAGGCCTTCGTCCCTTTTTGCCCGTTTTCCTCGTCGTGAATAACCACGAACGCGGTCTTATTTTCCAGGGATGGAAAGGCCGCCGACTCCCAGACTTTGTCCTTTAAGGACTGCGTTTTACCAGCATGAATGAACATGCAAGATGGAAGAGCCCCGCGCTGTGCAGCCTGCCTGCCTCCCCTCAAGACCCTCCCAGGTCCCGCGTCTGCTGCCCGGTGCACCGGGAGGGCAGACACAGGCTGCTCAGGCCTGAGCCACTGAGACTTCCAGACAAGTGTCCTTACCCAAAAGTGCATGACTTTTTAGCAAAGGTCTAATGACCTATGGATCCCCCACCCCCACCCCCCAAAAAAGATGAGTTAACCTTGCTGATTTCCAACCTAGCTAAAGACAGTTTGGATACGTTTTCAGTTGTGTCCATTCAGAAAAGATTCAGCACTTTCTCCGAGAAATTACAATGTACGGAAGCAGAGCTTTCTAATCAGTAGCACCCTGTTAAACGCGGGTGGTCCGACAAGTTTGATCCTATTGTGTAACAATGTCAGGAGACTTAGCAAAGTCCACCGGCTACAAGTGCAATGCATGCCGTTCACAATCTAAAGACACGGACCGGGAGAGAAATACTGGATGAGACAGAAGTTAGAATTTGCTGGAGTGGAGTTGTCCTTTAAGCATTAACTGACAAAATTATAAAATACAAAGCTGAACCGGGAAGCAGTGGCGCACACACCTTTAATCCCAGGAGGCAGAGGTAGATGGATCTCTGAGTTCGAGGCTAGCCTGCTCTACGGAGCCAGAGTTACACAGAGAAACCTTGTCTCAAAAAACACAGAAACAAACAAAAAAGCTTTAAAAAATAAAATACCTCGACTCAGACATTAAAATCAAGCTAATGAGTAAGCAGGGTATTGATTAAAGTGATTTATCTAAGTGAAATAAGCCAGATGTGGAAAGACAAATATTTATTATTTCATTCATAGAGGTTGCTAGAGTACCAGGGGAGAGGATGTAGAATGGTGCTTGCCGGAAATGAAAGGTGGAATTGGAGGCAAAGAGAAAGGGAACTCCGTTTGGAGTAACGCTAGAGCCCTGGGGTGGATGGACGGTGTTGATGGCTGGACAGTCTGACTGTATCTAATGCCACAATGTTGTACGCATGCAATTACTAGAATGGTAGACTTTAGGTTACATATAAAATTCATTTGTAAATATTGTATTGCTGTAAATCATGGGTTTCTGTTTAAAGGCATCATACCCAATATTGGTTTTTGATTAATCAATGTTGAACTCGTGTTTACTGGCACTGTAACACATGTTTGAATAAAGCCCATGTAATTCAGGTCTTTTTCTCTGTAAAATACATCACAGCCTCTATATGTAGAGACCATAGAGAATACCTCATTGTTGCATATGGAGAACAGGGACATTTTAAGCAATGAAATCATAGCAAAAAAGGCCCTCAATGAGGAAAACAAAACATGGCACTAAATCAACCACAGAATGTGTACTTGCTTCCACTGTGAGAACTGAAAAAAAGAACTCAGGATATCCCCTTGTCCAACCCCAGCTGAGAACATGCACATCTTTGGAGTTGAATTTTTAACCACTCAGCCTACGGCCATAAATGTCCATTACAAAACCACCAAGAGTATCAGTTTGGAGGTTACAAATAAATTCTAAAGAGTAAGCAAACTGGTGAATATAGAATCTATTAGTAATAAGGATAGCTGTGTTTCTGGGTGACAAAATGAAGCCCTATACTTGGAGGAAATTTTTCTTCACCACTGAGAGCGCTAGCCATTTCCACCTCCTTCTGTTGTACAGTGCTTGTAACTCTGCTACAGTAACACTGAACACATAGTAACTGAATGTGGTCAGTCACTACTGTTCCCACACTTTTCTTCCTTAGCCACTGTTTCGTTTTCCTTACACCTGTCTTCAAAGATAGAAAGTTGGCTAATGCAGCCATCAGTACTACTCGGGGAATTCTAACAACCACCAGCATGGAAATTTTTAGAATTCAGCATTTTGTTACTTCACGTTTTCCAACACATATTGGTCTTCCAGGACTTTGTCACTATTAATGCTCTTCCTTATGCACGGAATAATATTCCCCGTTGCTAACATTCCATTTGCCCACTGACAGCCTAGACAATGCTTTTTAAAGCCTTTTGGTTTCTAGATGCAGAAGCTATTTTTTTTTACTTAGTTTTCTAATATTTCTCATCTCCAAATATGCTGAGCTTCAAACTAATTCCCTTTTATGCTTCTTGACTTAGCATAATATCTTAAAAAAAAATAAAATTTGTTAAAGGACTGGGTGGTGGTGGCACATGCCTTTAACCCCAGCACTCAGAAGGCAGAGGCAGACAGATCTCTGTGAGTTCAAGGCCAGCCTGGTCTACAGATTGAGTTCCAGGACAGCCAGAAATACAACAGAGAAACCCTGTCCTGAAAAACAAACAAACAAAAAAATAAAACGAACAAATGTTAAAGGATATTTAGTCCACTTTAAATAGGAAAGAAGCTGAAGTAAGAGAAACTGTTTCAATGATAAGGATGCATTTTCTGCAGGCTTGTATCTCTTTATGCTCTTCAGTCATGAGTTGCCTTGTCTTTTCATTGCCCTGCTTCCAGGAGTGTTCTCCCTAAGGTGCTTCACTTCTTATCTCCGTCCAGTTCTCTCCCATAGTCGAGTATAGTCTTATCACTCTCAACAGCACTTTTAGAGTCTTGCTTAAAAATTCAGTCTGCTGCTGGGCAGTGGTGGCACATGCCTTTAATCTCAGCACTCTGGAGGCAGAAGCAGGTGGATCTCTCTGAGTTTGAGGCCAGCCTCATCTACAGAGTGAATTCCAGGACAGCCAGAGTTACAAAAGAGAAACTCTGTCTCAAAAATCCAAAAGAAAAAGAAGAAAAAAGAAAAAGAAAAGAAAGTAGCAAGAGAAATTAGCCATGTGAAACAAAGTACAGACCAGAACATTTCATGCTTATATGATAGCTTATAAGATGTTCCTGATATAGATAAGAGCCAAGATCTTTTAAAAAGGCTTAGAAGTGGGAAAATATGAAGTTGGGTGGAGGAGGAGAATGGCTATGGGTCAGTTTAAGGATTAAAAGAAAAAGTTAACTTGAGATTTCTTTTGACTAGGATTATGATGAGAAGCTATTGAAGGGTTTTTAGTACTGAAGGGCAAATTAAAGTCATGAGAATACTTCTACCTACTTCTCAGAGCTTAAATTTGAGACTTTCAAAATAAAACCCAGAAAACAAACTGTTCTTTATCATAATACCAGAGTTCTTATTTACCTAGAAATAATATCAAGGTCATGTTAATAAAGGGAATATATTTTTCTTTTTCTTCTCACTTTATGATTTTTTGAGATTTTATTTATTTAATTGAATATATTTAATTTATTTAATTGAAACATTTCTCCCATCCCTTTCATCCATCCACACCCCTCTCATATTCCCTTCCTTGCTCTCCTTCAAATTAATGGCCTCTTTTTTCACAAATTGTCATTGCATGCATATATGTATACGTATATGTATACATGTGGGAATATATGTTCTAAACCAGACTTCTGCCAGCCAAGAGAAAGCATGTTTCCGGTGGCAAGCGTATGTTTTGCAAACGAAAGTCCTTCACCACTTTGCTGTTGATGTAAACTAGAATCAGAAGTAGACTGTCAATTCCCCGTCACAGGACCATAGCCCTTCCAGTAGAAGAGAATGCCGGCCAGGTAATCCGCCCCTCAGTGGGCACTCTCTTCCTGCACGTAGCAGATTTGGATATGCTTCTCTAATTCAGGGGTGTCGCGCAGCTGCAATTCTCTATGGTAGGCAACAATAACATAAATAGGGTTTGGATGCATGTACTGCACAATCATTACACGGGGTTTAGTGTACAAACTTCCACCAATGATGCTGGATAAGTACAAATCTCAGTAACTACGGGAGAAAATGCAGCGCTATTAAAAAGCATGGATCACAGGGCGGTGGCGGCACACGTCTTTAAACCCAGCACTCGGGAGGCAGAGGCAGGCAGATCTCTGCGAGTCCAAGGCCAGTCTGGTCTACAGAGTGAGTTCCAGGACAGCCAGAGTTACAACAGAGAAATTCTGTCTCGAAAAACTAAAAATAAAAAAAAAATAGTCAGTGAAGTGAAGTGGCAAATGTCTGCCAAAATCATCCGAAGGAACGTAATAGAAAGACGAGAGAATCAGTGAATCAAAATTGGCCATGAATCCATTATTGTTTAAACTGGGTGATGAAGAAAAATCACGTTTCACTCAGATTTTAAATATATTTTATAATATATTTAATATATATTTTTAATATAATATATATTAAATTAAATATATATAAAATATATATATTTAATATAATATATCTTTCATAATAAGTTTATTGTATTATTATTATTATTATTATTATTATTATTATTATTGAAGAGAGACCCAGAAAATGAAAAGATTTCCGAGACGCCTAGAGTATAAGGTTCGTGAGAGCAGAGACTTGGCCTTCTTGATCGCTATTGTGTTTCCAGTGCTGAGAGATGCCCATAACACATAGTAGGTTCTCACTATGTATTAAGTGAATGAATGCTAGAGACTCAGACTTACAAATCTGATGGTTCAGAGTGAGAATCAAAAATCCTGGGGTTCACTCATCTGTCACGTCCCACCTGACATTTCATTATCTAATTTTTAAATCACCATTGTGTGTGATTCGTGTGTGTGTGTTGGCATGTGCACCATGACATACATGTTGAGGGCAAAGGTTAACTTCCAGGAATTGGTTCTCTCCTTCCACTGCAGGATCTTGAAATCAAACTCAGATGGCCAGGTTTTCTAGGTAAGTGCCTTTTCCCCCTGAGCCTTCTCGAAGACCTCCCTTTATATGTTTTTTCTTAATTTATTTTTATTATTAGTTTTAAAGTTGCGTGTGCTCTGTATTGTATGTGTTGTAGGTATGTGCCTGTGGGTGCAGGTGCCCTCAGAGACATCAGATCTCCCTGGAACCAAAGTTCCAGGCAGCTGTGAGCCACCTGGCTTGGGTACTAGGAACCCAACTGGGGTCCTCTGGAACTCAGGGAGTGCTCTTAGCCACTGAGCCATCCCTCCAGCCTCCCCTCCCCTCAAATATGTTTTAAGCACAAGTACTTCTGTCCAGAGTGGTGGTTCAGCTCTGAAACTCCAGCACCTGGGAGGATTAGACAGGCCCTCCAATAGGGCCACCTTGATTACAAAAGTAGTTCCACAATGAGCCTGTTTTTCAGAAAAAGAATTTAGGAACTAACCCCTCAAAAAAAGAAAGGAAGGAAGGAAGGAAAGAAGGAAGGAGAAGAGAAAAGAAAAGAAAAGGAAAGGAAAAAAGAGGAGAGGAGAGGAGAGGAGAGGAAGGAAAGGAAAAGGAAAGGAAAGGAAAGGAAAGGAAAGGAAAGGAAAGGAAAGGAAAGGAAAGGAAAGGAAAGGAAAGGAAAGGAAAGGAAAGGAAAGGAAAGGAAAGGAAAGGAAAGGAGCTCCATTCCCCCAAAGAAAGCCAAACACAGACTTCTACTATGGGATCTCATGACCAGTAGCCATTTACAGGTCGGCGCATATGTGGTCCCTATGGACTTGTTCTAGGGACTCTGTCCATCCTTTCTCTCCTCTTTTTCAACAGATAGTTACGGTGCAGTGCCTCCATGCTGTAAGCCAAAATCAGTCAAAAAAATTCAAAGTCTTTTCCCTGGCCCTCCTTTTCCTTTCCTTCCTTTCTAGTTTTGAATGGGGGAGATAATTAAATATTCTTTTGAAGTTAGTCCACCTCTGCATGCTATTCTTGGCTTCCATTAGCCTTAGGACAGAACTGTCTGCTACAAAGGCAGTGATGTAGAACCTAAATTAAGGCTTTTGAAATTCACAGCCATTATTCTGAAGGCCAGAACCTGAGCAGAAGAAAACAGTAACAGTGAGATAACAGATCTCGTCCTAATTTAAACGCTGTCAGGAGACAGTGCCCATAAGGTTTGAAAGCTGCACTGTCTACCGTCATTGCCATCAACACTGTACGGCCACTGAGCACTTGTAGTATGAACTGTGGCAAGCATTAACTTTAAAATACACTGTGATCTCCAACATTCTTTGGTTAACATAGCATGAATTAACAGGAAAACAACATTTATTTGTGTACACATATGCATCCCACACCCAACAGAGTTACAGAAAAACCAGACTATTAAAGCTTACATAGCTTCCTGAATCACAGAAGTAAATAGAGTTCTGGGGCTCCTGGAAGTGGCAGCAGCACAAGTTACATAAGGACAAGAAAAGAAAAAGGAAAATTATGGAAAATAAAAGATGTCTTGCTAGGCAGGTAAGAAGTCACTCAGGCAATAAAAGTTCTCAGCAGCCTTTGGAAGAATAGGCAACTATGCATGCTTGGCATCAACTCTAGTTTCTTCTGTGACCCACGATGAGTTTCCTTTTGAAGGATCCACCTTTAAGCTCATAAGAGAAGTTCACAGATCGCCTCTATTGTTCCCAAAGTACTCCCAATTCCAAGTGTCATTTTAAATTTTATTCTTTGATAATTTCATGTATATATACAATGACATATGATCATGTTTGTCTTAGTCACTGTTCTATTCCTGTGAAAAATAGAGAAAGCATTTAGTTGACGGCTTGCTCATAGTTTCAGAGGGTTAGTCTGTGAACATCATGGCAGGGTGTGAGGGTGGAAAGCAAGCCAGTATGATGCTAGGAGTTCACATCTGATCAGCAATCTGCAGGCAGAAAGAGACGAGTCCTGGCATGGGCATTTGAAACCCCAAAGCACACCCCCAGTGACACCCCTCCTTCAACAAAGCCACTCCTACTAATCCTTCCCAAGCAGTTCCACTAACTAGGACCAAGCATTCAAACCTATGAGCCTATGGGGGCTATTCTCATTCAAACCACCACCAATGTCCACCCTCAGTTGCCTCATCCAGCCCGCCTCTGGATTCCACCCAATGTACCCCCTCCAAACTTCATGGCTTGTTCTTTTTTTTTTTTTTTTTTTTTTTTTTTAATAACCCACATCCAGTTAGTGATGACTATATGTTCATGATGCGGGGCTGACCACCGAAGCATGGAAAACCTTCCGCTGGCTACCCCCACATGCACAGACAATGATTCTTTCTCCTCTTCCTGCTATCAACTGTTAAAAGCTCCTCGATTTAAGATAGGGCTTCATGAGTTCCTCCTCCATCCATACTAGAATTTTAGTTGCCTTGATCTTGTGCAGGTCTTATTCAGGTAACCACAGCTGCCGTGAGTTCACTAGTGCAGTAGCTTTGTCGTTTCCAGAAGACAGCCTTCCACAGCACTCCTGTCCATCCCTGGCTCTTCTTACATTCGTTCTGCCTACTCTTCTACGAAGTTCCATGAGCCTCAGATTGGCCAGGGTGGGGGATGTGTTGGAAGTTAATAGAGATATTCCATAAAGCTCAAGCAGCCAAGTCACTTATTCTAACACATTGGCCAGTCGACTGCTGCCCACTGCAAAAACCAACCAACAAAAAAACAAACAAAACCCATCTCTAATCAAGGGTGAGAGCAACTCAGGTCTAGGCATGTAAACATAAATTTTCATAAGGTAATTTGAAAATATGACTGCTTATCAAGATAACAGTAGTAGATTCTACGTTAGGACCTATGTATGAGTTTCCAAGCATTGGACTTTTGACCAGGTTTACATTACCATTCATGAATTCCCTACTGTGGGGCAGACCCCAAATCCACTTAGAAAGCGGTTTGCTACCCCTATAAGAGCCATGACACTATTCTACAAGGGAAGCATCTTGCCAGACAAACTGGTATTATAACCTACAGAGTTCAATGCTGGATGAGATCACTGATATCTTTTATCCCCCAAGACCCTGACTAGTAGTTTCTAGCAGTATGAAAACTAGACAGCAGGGAGTTCAAAATGGTTTTAAATTAATGTTTCCATGTCCTTCAGTTCAAGTGTGTAGAGTGTACAGCAATAGAACCTAACCGTGTAGTTATAGTTGGTAACCAAGAGCAATGACATTAGCCTGCATTGTTTTGGAGACCTCTAAGGTCCTCCTACAGTATTTCCTGAGTTCCTTTAACTCCTTATTTTCTGTGATGACTAATCTTTATTGCCAGTCAACTTGGCTGTATCAGAATGACCATGGAGACCCAATCTGTGAGTATGTGAGTTATAGCAAATCATGGAAAACTCTGCTATAGGTCTCAGATGCTATCTGATGACATTCCCTAGCTTTTGGTTTGGTTGAATCTGATAGTCTAAGTCAATACATTCTAAAAGGTTTCTTCTGATAGCCATGAGGATATGGGGGCTGACACATAGGTAGACAAGAAATGGCTATTAAGGGGCTAAGGTACCCCAGATAAATTGCAATTGGGCTCTGAACCTGCATATTCCAGCCTCCCCACCATCTTTGAGGTTCTAATCAGTTAATTATCCTTATGGAAGGTTCAAGGTAAGGTGCAACTTCTCTCCAGGAACTTTCATTCACAAAACTCAGAGTTATAGAAACCATTGTTTAACTATATGAATATTTTATATTCCTCTTTACTCCCATATATATGCATTGACATATTCAGTCAATGAACTATCGATATATGAATACAACATATAGGCTTTTTGTTTCCTGAAATTTGAAAGTCACAATAAATTAAAAAACTAAAATCCTCTTGTACATATTGTAATACATGTAGAGAAATTTCCTATGGAAAAAAGGCACTTATGTGATATCACTTTGGGATAAATATCACTGTTCAATCATAATCCAATTTTAATATTTATATTGAAATGTTAATGCTTTCAATATCAGTTGTATACTATAATAATTTAACCTTTATAAGATTATGAAAAACTGCTTATAACTCTTATTTTATATCAGAAAAGTGAATTCATGAGATGAACCATGTGCCTGATTGTACACATGTACACGCGCGCACACACACACACACACACACACACACACACACACACAATTTGGTTATGCTACTACAGATCCAGTAGAGGGAGCTCACACATTTTTGTTAAGTTAGTAAAGAAAATTTCCTCTTTCCTCCTTTAAAAGCTACTGAATATGGAATGTCATTATTAGTGATACAATAAAAATACAATAGTAAGCAAAAAGTCATACTGTTGGTTAAAATAAAAATTGTTACAATGTAAAAAGACATTACTATTACTTATTTTTATTTAGAAATTGTTTTAAAATTATATCCTTTCAATTTATTTTCCTTATATATGTATGTATACATGTATTGTTTAAAAATTACATTCTTTCAATTTATTTCCCTATATACATATACATACGTGTGTGTGTGTGTGTGTGTGTGTGTGTATTTGCTGAGTGTAAATCCCAAATCAGTCAAGAAAAAGAAAAACATTGCCACAAAGTTCAATTGAATTTTAAGTAAGCTTTTAATACTAGCTAGCAATGGTGGAAGCTGGCCAGAACCATGTAGAGGACCCCCTTAGGATTCCTCCATGATGGCCCTGATCTGTAGATTGTGGAGTTTTTAAAGGCAGATCCCATGAGGCTATGTGTTTCCCATCATGCCTCATCATGGGGAGAGCACACATCTTGATGTATTCCCTACCTGGGGATCTCTGCCTACATGTTTCCTGTCTGGGTGTTCCCTGCCTCCTACCTGGACACCTCCCGCCTCTATCCAATCAGGGGCAAACAGATATCCTGTGTCATTACGTTTGGACCTGGACTTACACTGAGATTACTAGTTTTTAAAGAGTAGACAAAAAGAAATTTCCAGCTACAATGGAAAAATTCTAGACAATATATGATAATTGTGTGATAAATGATATGTGACAAATAAGTCATTTTACATTGAAGTCTTACACATGAAATTAATCACTTTCATTTAAACATTTTTTACTAACTCTGCAACTTTGCCTTTTCCAAGATGTCCTATAGTGCTAGTTAAAAAATATTAGTATCTTCATATTAGTTTCTCCCACTGAGCAATATGAATTTTTTTCTTTTCATTTCCTTTTTCCCCTTTCTTCCTTCCTTCCTTCCTTCCTCCTTACCTTCCTTCCTTTCTTTTTTCCTTTTTCTTCTTTTTTTTTCTTTTTTCTTTTCCAGACATGGTTTCTCTGTAGCCCTGGCTGTCCTGGAATTTGCTCTGTAGACCAGGCCAGGCTGGCCTTGAACTCAGAGATCTGCCTGCCTCTGCCTCTGAGTGCTGGGATTAAAGGTTTGTGCCACCACTGCCTGGCTGAGCAGTATGCATTTAAGGGCTAAGGGTATTGGTAAAATTCTTTCCTATCTTGCAATGGTCATGTGCCTCATACCCATTACCACCAATAAAAGACAAATACGGGAACATTAAAATCTCTCTGTGTCTTTTTAGGCTCCATAGCTCATTTTTCATAATTGCATTACTTCTCATTTGTTGCTATTATTTTCTTTCAAGATGTGACTGCTGCATTAGTTCCTTTTCTCTAGCTGTGATAAACACCTTGGCTATGACGACTCCTGGAAAATGGACTTATTTTGGCTTACTGTCCCAGAGGGTTAGAGTCCATACAGCAGAACAGAGGTCACAGTAAGCATGGAGCCTGGAGCAGGAAGCTGAATCATACACATTGCTTGGTGAACACCAAGAAGGGAGAAAAATGGACAGATAGACAGACAGACAGAAGAGGTGGAGAACTGGAAGAGGAAGGAAGAGTTGAGACAGAAGGAGAGAAGGAGCGCTGGGAATGACACCAGACTTTGAAAGCTCAAAATTGACCCCCAGTGACTTATGTCCCCCGGCAAGGTTACACCTCCTAGGTGTCCCCAAACACTTACCACCAACTGGGGGCCAATTGGTCAAATGCATGAGCCGATAGGGGACATTCCCATTCAAACCATTGCAAGTTCTTTGCAGATTCCCTGTACTCTCTAGTTAATTTCGGGAGCTATTGTTGCTGCTGTTTTAATCCTGAGTGTGTAACATTATTTTTATGATGCCAGTGCAGACATCTGGATTTAAGGAACCACGTAGCATACATGAAGCTCAAAGAGGTAGATCGACACTGGCCTAAAATAAAGCATGATAGCAAAATAGAAGGCAAGAAGCCGAGAATACCTACCTGCTCACACTGGCAAAGCCCTGTGACTGCGAACAGCTAACCCATTCAAAATGTTCTCCGGCGTATGGGGAAGGCGGGATAAGGAGCTGAGGTGGTAGTAGCCCACATTATTGGTTACTTTTCAAACACACACACGCAAAAAAAAAAAAAATGTAGAAATGAGGCAAAAATGAAGAGAACTTAGGTGATTTTGCTTGTTTGCCATTAACTCTACCTTTTCAGCAAACCTGTTCTTCCCCCTCTTCTCTCCGTATTACACCCGCACGAAGCAAATCCAGGTATTTTCACTTTCTGTTGCTGTGATAAAGAGACCCCAACATAAGCAACTTACGGAATAAGGATTTGTTTGGCTCACGATCCCAGGTTGCAGTCCATCACGGCAGGGAATTCATAGCAGCGGGAGCTGGAGAAAGCCGGTAACGTTACATCCATAGCTGAGAGCCACGTGTGTCAGTGCTTAGCGTGCTTTCTCCACTTCCTCAAAAAATAGTAAATTATGCCTCAATCATTTCATACATCCACAGAATGTATTTGAATTATATCGCTCCGCCACTACCTCCAACCAAGGCTCCCTAGTATCTCCTGCACCATCTTTCACTCAACTCTGTATCCTTTCTTGTTGCTAACAACCACCCTGAGTCTAACTAGTGCTGCCGTATGCAACCAACAATAATAGCTCGTCCAGTAAGTATGGGGCCTCAGGACTCCTCTCTATCCAGGCTGGAATTTGATATGGTTTGATATAGATGTTGTGAGTTGATGATGTGTGTAACAGCCACGTCTGGTCCAGAGGTCACTTATGCACTTACTTACACATGGCATTGTGACAAATTAGGATACTGTGTACTAACCACAACCCACTGGAAAAAAATAGCTACTCTGACCACGTTGACGGTAACACAAATAGACAGACATAAACACAAATATTTAGAAGTCAACAGACTTAGTAGCAGGCACTTACCACATAGTTATGATGGGCAAGCAAACACAAAGGCCTGTTGTGCCGGCTGATTTTATGTCAACTTGACACAGCTATAGTCCTTTGAAAAGAGGAAACTTCACCTGAAAAAGATACTGGACTAGATTGGCCTGTGGGCAAAGCTATGATGCATTTTCTTAATTACTGGTTGACGTGGAAGGTGGGGCCACCCCTGGGCAGGCAGGGCTCCATAAGAAATCAGGCTGAGAAAACCAGTCAGCAGCATTCCTCCTCTGAATTAGATCCTGATTCCCAGGCTCTTGCCTTGAGTCCTGCACTGACTTTGCTCGGCAATGGCAAAAGACCTGAGGGCTGCAAGCAGAAATAAACCTTTCCATCTCCAGGTTGCTTTTTTTTTGTTTGCAGTGTTTTATCATGGCAATGGAAACCCTAACGAAGACACCTGTTTCTTCAAGTGCCTCTGGGATCTCCACAACCAATAAACTTGTAAGGAAGTATCCAGTACTTGACGATGAGATTTTCATTTATTAACCTGTGCTTTCTGGAAGCAGTCCATGCAGGGTACTTCTGTTCAGACATCTTTAAAATGTGCGTATGTATATGTACATGTGTGTATAGATATGTGTGTATGTGTGTGTGTGTGTGTGCGTGTGCTTCTAAATATAGAAATATAACCTGCTCAGTCTCTGTGGCCTGGGGTGGCCCTATCCACACATAGCTGGGCCCTCCTCCACCAATCACTAATAAAGAAAATGCCTTACAGATGGATCTTATGGAGGCATTTTCTCAATTGAAATTCCCTCCATTTAGATAACCCTAGCTTGTGTCAAGTTGACATAAGACCAGCCAGTAGAGTCTGTATAATGTTCTGTGTGTGTGTGTGTGTGTGTGTGTGTGTGTGTGTGTGTGTGTGTGTGTTTGTGTGTGTGTGTTTTTCCAGGGCTGACCATTGTATATTAATACATGGGTTCCAGATTCAAGGTCATTAGGATCATCATATGTCCATTCCAAGCAAACACAAACAGGAAGACAGGGAACAGATGAACTCATATCAGCTCTCCATTAATAAAAAACACCCAGCCAGGTGTGGTGATGCACACCTTTAACACATCCATTTGGAAGGCAGAAAGATAGGTGGATCTCTGTGAGTTTGAGGCCAGCCTGTTCTACATAGCGTGTTCCAGGACAGCCAAGGCTACATAGAGAGGCTCTACTTCAAAAAAAGTAAATAAATAAAAATAAAATATAAAAATACCCTAGGAAATGCATCTTATAATCTTCGACTATACCTCTTTGCTCTGTTGTACAGATATGTCCACATATACAAAAAGATGAGAAGTACGTACATTAAGCTGGGAGCATTGGACCTTGAATAAATTGAGAATGTGCTAAATAGAATGGATATGAAAATGGACATAAAATAAGCAGCCAGCTGTCTGCCACATACTCCAAATGACTTATAGCCTCCTCAGCCAACTTAAGAAAGAAAAGTGGTCGTGGTGGAGGTGAGCAGGGGAAGAAAGGAAAGAAAATATATTGACCCACGTTCCCAAGAGTCAGGTGTGTCTTTGCAGGCATACCCAATTTGGGCGGTGAGATGGTTATTTGGAAATGGCTTCCCTTTTCTCTCTGTTCTGCCATCTCTTTGGGATGGAAACACATTCTAAAATGCTTGCTCCTCCAAGTAGCAAGATAACTACAGGAAAACCAAACTTCCTTTCTCCTGCATTAGCAATTCCAAGGGAAAGAATCGCCTATTTCTTAGTAATTTTACTGTGAGTAATGAAAGGCGTTTGTGATCATGGGTATTACATGCCCAGGCCTGAGCCAATCAATGTAGACAGGACATGTGCTGTTCAGACTTGTCATGTTTACTCCATGGACCCCGTCCTCTGAGGTCAGCTCCAACTAAGCCCTATGAGTTAAGCTGAGGGAGGCAGTTTCCAGAAAGAAACTAGCTTGATGTGCCAGAAAATAACAGATGCCAGGCAGACGAAGATAGTGTGTTTGGTAAAGAGGGTAAAATCTTGGAAGGAAAAGAAATTTAGGTATTTCCAGCCTAGAAATGTGAAGGAAAAATACTGAAGATTCAATGAACCCCTTTCATAACATCTCATTTTCTTTAATAATATTTATTAGCACTGTGTTCACAGAGAGAAAGCACACAGCATGCCAATTCTCATCCTAACTGAGCTTCATCAAAGGCAGTTGCCGTTCTAAAACTGCAAGCAAAATATCAAGAGGGGGATTTGCAGAAGGGTACTATTTATAAGGATGCTTATTTGAGGTAACATCTTTAAGACCTAAATCACAGAGATTCATAAGAGACACACACTCACATATCAATCTTTTCAACACTGGAGAGCAAAGCTCCATGGAAAAGTCTATGAAGATACTAGGACACAAAATAAATAACACGTTTTCTCCTCTTGAAGGTCATGAATTGAATCAGCAACCAACCAAAGCTGCTGACTCCTAAAATACTCATTTTTTCCCATTTCCATATCTTATTTTAGTTTATTGCAATGACTGGTCTATTCTGTTGGGTTCTTGTAAGTGATTGGCAGAAAGTGAAAATTGCCATATGTTTAAAAATGAGCATCATCTGCCATAGGGAAATAACAAGGAGAAGAGGAGCACAGTCTAAGATGAGGAAACCCAAAGAGGGGGTCTATATAGAAAATTTACCAGTAGCTAAAAACTAGAATTTTCAAGGACTGGTATGACTGGGGTGGCATTTAAGACTAAGCACCATTTTTTATCTTTTATGTGATTTTATATTTATGAAACATTTCAAGACCAGCTTTTACCCAGATTCCCAATGCTAACTTTTGTTTCATTTATAGTTTTATCTCCCATTCATTCTTTCTCCTGCCTCTCTCTCTTTTTGCACCTGTTCATATATGTGTACATGCACACAAGTTTCCGATCCATTTAAGAGTAAGTTGTAGATGTAATGCTTTTTTCCCTTGCTGCCTAGTTTAGTTGAGTGTACATTTACTAAAAACCAAGGGAATCTTCTTATGTAACTGGGTTATAATTATAAAAATGATGTGATCACTGATACCACATCGTGAAGAATAGCTTTCCTTCAGATTTCACTGTTGGCTCTGACTATGTCAAATGCAGCAAAAGAAATTCAAGGTCATATACATGTACTCCAAATCTATTTGCTTTCTTATATTAAGGAGAACCTAAGACTTTATATTTTGTAAAACTGACAATTATTTTATGGATGCAAGTTGTGGAAGTTTATTTTTAGTTGTGTTTAAAATAATTGCTTTTGTGCAGTGTTGGAAAAGGGATGCACAGGCCTTGGCATTTTTTATTGTCTGCAGGTGTTGGATTTCTGTGGGGGGTGTTTGATTGCTTGTGATCTGTACCTGAGGAGTTCTGAAAGAATAAAAACACCTGAGCTCAGACTCTCAGGGTTCCACTGTGAGAATGGCACTGGCCATGATGGTGGTTCCTTCTGCTGAGGCCTGGGAGGGCTTCCACATATAAAAATGCCCTCTTGTCATCTTTGGTGAGCTGCTACAGCAGCGTACTACTATATATGTGTTCTTCGAATTAAGAGTTTTTCTGCTTGCTTTTGATCAGACCCCAGTTACACACTCTGGGCATAGCCACAGGAATGATGCTGTGTTCTCCATGCATTCACTGTGTTTGGAGACGTGTGCTGTTGATTTGCCCCGTTATTAGTGTCATTAACTTTGATCACTTGCTAAGATGGTGCCTGTCTTTCAACTCTGTTTATTGTTATAGTTAATATGGTGTGGGAAAATAGTTTGAGATTATGTAACTACTTTCTTAACCCACCAACATTTACACATAGCTTTAACGTTCATGGTGACTCATATCTGAATCCATCAGAATGAGAACCTCTTGATTAAGCTTGTTTCTCAAATGTTATACAATGTTGTGTGGGTATAGTTACAAGACTTATTCTATGGACTAATCCCCATAACCTCAGGAAATGTTTAAGAGGTTGGATATAGAGGTGGAACGCCATTTTTTTGTCCCTAACAATTAGTTAAAGACAGTGATACACATAATGAGGGACCTTAAAGGGGGGTGAAAATTGACTCTGAGTGACTTACAGTGATAGTTTGTAGCATTTGATGGCAATATTAGAAATTGTTGAATTCTGTATGAGAAATGGTAAATTTTACAAACTATGAAGTAGAATACCTTGTTAAGGTATTAATGTGTTAAAAGTAGGAAGATTGATTTATGGAAATAATAGAATGATCTGAGTGAGAAGAGAAAATGAGCAGAAATCAAAATTATGTAAACAACAAGCATTTATACCTAAGCCAGGGTTTCTTATCATTTTTACAGAATGGGCCCATTTAACAGTATGATATTGCCTGTGATTCTCATTACAATAACACTTGGGCCAGGCCTCAAGAACCATGCCTTTAATACCAGCACTCAGAAGGCAGAGGCAGGTGAATCTCTAAGAGTTCCAGGACAACCAGAGCTACATAGTGAGACCCTGTCTCAAAACAAAATAAAACAACAACAAGAGCAAAGAAATCTATATTCTTTCCATAAGATAATACATGAGACTAAAATATGCTAAATGAAAGAAGATTTAAATTTATGTCAAGTCGATATTAAAACATATTTTTTGTTGTTGCTGCTGCTGGGAGATGGTGGAGCGCATCTTTAATCCCAACAGAGGCAGGTGGATCTCTGTAAGTTTGAGGCCAGCCTGGTCTACAGAATGAGTTCCAGGACAGCCAGAGTTACAACAGAGAAAGCCTGTTTCAAAAAACAAAACAAAACAAACAAACAAATACAAAAGAAAAAGCGTGGTTTTGCTCTATTTTGTTTTGTTTATGTTTTTATTTTGCAATTTATCTGTATGAAGGTTGTTGTTTAGCATGAACAAGAATGATACATTTTGTCAGGGCAGTGTACACATCATATCAGACATTTAGTGAACGTCTAGTTTTTATTTGTTTGCTTGCTTATAAGGATTGATATTCTAGATTCTTAAACATATATTACCATAAATGTAATTCAAGTTTCCATTGCTTGCTGAACAAGAAATGGATTAATTCAAAGAATATTGTTTAGTTAGTTTGAGAAGTCACAAATCAACCTATGCTGAGTAATGTTTAAAATTAACTATTTCTCACAGTTTTAAAGGCTGAACTCTGAGATCAAGACCCCAAATGGTCAGGTTGCTACAGTAAGAGTCTTTTACCAGGCTATACATTTCTGATATGTTGATATTGTGTTCTGATATGTTCGTATTGTGGGGACAGAGTGAGGAAGAAAACTGACTTGTGTCTTTGAGACTGTGTGTGTGTGTGTGTGCAAGCATGCAGGTCAGTTTGAAATAGTAGTTTGGAGAAGAGTTTGATCCAGAACAGCGAGTGAGTTGAATCAGCCAACCAGAAGAGTCACTTGAGTTCAGTACAGCTCTGAGTTCAGAAAACAGCTAGTCAGAGTGAGTCAGTCAGCAGTAAGTCTCAGAGGTTGAAACGTTCTAGGTCTGAGCTCTCATTTTGAAGATTAGATTGTAAGGAGGTTGAAACCCTCTAAGGACGAAGGATTGAATTAGCCAAAGAATAAACTGCCCTTTACCCTCAATCTACATCTACATCCAAAATCTGTTTGAGTTAAATTTTTATTATGAGGTTATGCAGCATCACCATTTGGTGGCCCTGTATTCCTCTTTAGTCAGCCAGCTACAGTGTTTGTGTCTGTAGACAGCAGGGTGAGATTAAGTATAGAGTGTTTCTGACTGAATGACAAGAATAAGTAATTCTTGTAAATAAATAAATCACAATATCACTGTGATATGAAAATCTCTGTGATTTCTGTGATATCTTATTCAAAGAGATTAAGATATTTGCCCATATTCATACCTAAAGGACTAAATTTCAGTTAAATGTTACTGAAAGCAATGATGTAATTTTTTTTTTTAACCCAGCCGAGTTCAAAGATCATCTGGATTTGTCTAAGAACTCCAGGGTAAGAATTCCTTAAAGTAAACAGAATTTTTGACCCTCGTTTTCTGTACCTGGTATGATTTCAGAATCCTTATGACAGAGTAAATACACACGGAAAGCAACTGAAGAGAAATGGGAAATTCTTGGTTTGGTATGTCAACTAGAATGACGTGAATATAGAATTACAGTTCTGTATCCTTCAAGTCTCCCCCCTATAGAATGTGGTGTGTATATTTAGTGCTGCTTTAAAAAAAAAGTGATAAGACAGCTCCTCAAATGCTCTTGTTTCTGGGCATTTTTCCAGCCTGGGGTTTTCCTGCTTCATCATTTATAATAGGAAGAAATTGATCTTCCATTTGTCATTTCTAGTTTAAGGCCTTTTTTTCCCCCCCTTTTTGCATTCTCATCTAAATTTTGGCATTGATTTCTTTGGAAACTTGCTGCAAGATGAATTCATCCAGTTACCTGTTTTTGAATAGCCGATTATTTTCTAATACAACACTTAGACCCAAAAGTCAGTTTATTCTTTGTCTAATTCAATCTCCAGTCCTTAGAGGGTTTTAGCTTCCATCTAATCTAATCTAATCTTTTTTTTTTTGGTTTTCAGAGACAGAGTTTCTCTGTTGGAACTCTGGCTGTCCTAGAACTCACTCTGAAGACCAGGCTAGCCTCAAACTCACAGAGATCCTCCTATCTTTGTCTCACAAGTGCTGGAATTAAAGGCATGTGCCACCAACCCCTGGCTCACATAATCTAAGCTTAAGCCTAGAACTGGAAGGCTTCAGCCTCTGTACAATCTAATCTTCAAGCCTAAACCCAGAATGCTTCCAATTCAGAAACTTCCTGCTGGCTGACTCCCACAATTCCTCTGAGTGAACTGCTCCACTAGGCGTCAAACTGACTCTCACTGTTAGCTGACTCTCACTCTTCCTTCTGCTGAACTGCCTCATGTCTCTGCCTCAGACTGCTCTGAACTCCTTGTCTGTGAACTGAGAGCCTCCTTTTATATCAATAGAATTGGGTGTTTCCTCACTGTGACTCAATCTCAGATTTCACTCTGATTCCATCTCAGAGTTGGCATTAAAGGCTTGTGATCATCCTGTAACTGTGAACTGAAATCCGTACCTACTTTTCAACTGACTGCTTTGTTTTAGAACCCTAGTGTTGGGATATCGGTGTGTGCTATGTTGCCTTAACAGCAGAAATCCCTTTCACCTAGCATTAGCACAAACAGAGGACAGGATTAGTCTAAGTACTTTCTGCATTCCATCTGGATCACACAGGCCTCTAGATGTGATCCCTTCCTATGGATTGCACAGGCCTTCCATTGTGATCCTTTCCCAGAGCAGTCATGTTGCTGGATCAAATGATTAAATATTTCTCTACAATTACCAGGTTCTTCTGTTTTAAAAGATGGGGCGGGGCATGGGGACTAGAAAGGAGGTTTCTGCTACTTATATACTAACCAAAATCAAAGTTTCTGGAAGCAAATAGGAATTAGGGCATACTAAAGTTGTACTATTGGATGTCACACATGTGATTTAGATCAAATTATGGCAAATTAGGTTCTGTTATCACTGTATTTCTGAACCTTACCTGGAAATAGCATGATGATTTCTTATCCAGAAGACAAGGCTGGCTCCATTTTGGGACTCCTAGAACCTCCTATTTCCATCTTAGGCCTGATCTAGGGCTGACCCTGAGAGGTCATCGATTCCAGAAAATAAAAACTCCCCCACCAGAAGAGCAACCACAGGGTAGCCACAAGAATGCAGGAAGGCCTTATCTCAAGGCTGGACATCCCCACATGCCAGGAGGTATATACATGAGTGCTTTACCTTAAGATTAAGCAATTGGTGACACCCCCCTTGCTGGGGGCGGGGTATGTGATTGTCTTACCCTGAAGTTAAACATTTGTGTCACAAGAATGTGGATTATTGGCCATCCAGGTCTGAGCTCCAAAACCAACCCATGTAACAGTCTTTCTAGTCACCAATTATGATCCCAATTACCTCACCCTCACTGAAATCCCCCTTTTCAACCTATAAAAAGGCCTGCGTGTCTTCACTCTGTTCGCCATCTTGACAAGTGGCTGACCCCTATGCATATGTTCGCCATCTTGACAAGTGGCTGACCCCTATGCATATGTTTTTTTTTTATCTTTCGAGAAATAAATGAACCCTTGCTGATTGTATAAGTAACAGGTGGTCTCTTGTGCAGTGACTTCAGACTTAACCTTATGTTATCTGTAAGCTGCTTCATACTTCTATAAGCCAGTCAGTCGTGACTAAGACAGGCATCCAAGATAACTGTGAACATTTTGGGGGCCCTGCCTCTCCCCTCCTTCCCTCCACCTTCTTCTCCTGAGAGTACACCCCTTAACTAATCATTTCAACAGGAACTCTACCTCAGCCCTTCATCGAAACTTCTACATTTTAGTTGATAAGTAATATCCTTCTAAAAAATTTATTTATTTAATTAAGTAATTCAATGTGTATGGGTGTTTTGCCTAAATGTATGTATGCGCACCATGTCCATGTCTGGTGCCTGCGTAAGTCAGAAGAGGGCACCAGATCCACTGGAACTAGGTTTGTGAATGGTTGTGATCTACCACCATGTGGATGCTAGGAATTGAGTTTTGGTCCCCTGCAAGTGCCACAAGTGGTCTTCACCACTGAGCCATCTTTTCAGCCCCAATAAGTACTGACTTATAATATGTATTCAGTAAATCTTGTGGAGTGACTGGGTAAATGAATAAATATAATTAGTCTATGTAATATGACCCATATAATCTATAAACAGCCTGAGATGGCTTCATGTGTGACAGAGTGCTGTTGTGATGGTTAATGTTACAAGTTTTAATTACTATACCTATGAGATCTATAAAACAAAAAGACAGATAATCCTGCAATCACCACTTGCCCAAGGACATATACCTTTCTGGAATATTGGTGGCTGTTCAAATGAGGTAACAGGCTGTGTGTTTCAATTCCTTAAGCAAGCTTGGTTAACCCTGAATGATCCCAGTTTCATAACACATGTAATTTTCAATAAAAATTAATATCTTGGGGGATATTTCTTAGGAAGCACTACAATTTCTATGTAAGTACAACTTAGTAAACCCTAAATATGTCTGTCAAAGTCTTGTTCCTTTATAATGAAATCAATTCATTTCTAGAAGTTTTATCAAAATGCTTATTGAATATTCATAAGAGGATAAGCTAACCCTGACCACTGGCCAAAGTGATCAGAGATATGAACTCAGTATTTAGGGAGAATAAAAGAGTGATTGCTCTTATTCCCAGTGTTCAGCATCTCAGGTTAATTATTTATCTCTAACTTAAGGGTGGTACATTATCAACTTAATAGTGATACCATATTAAGAATGTATGAGAAGGCAATGTAGTAAGTGCTCAAATGTGAGACTAATTTTCAATTATTCAGAAACAGAGATGAGTAATGCAGATGAGTGGAACACTATACAGTTTGTACTAGACCACAGAGATCAGGCAAAACTCCGATTTATTAACATTTCTCCTTTTAAATAATTGCCTGGATGTTTATAAAGTGGAAAAAGAAACTGTGCAACTTTAAAAATTTTTTAATGGAGAGAATTTTTCTGATATTATTCCCAGAACAGTTACAAGTGCAAGAGGCAGTTTGGTTTGTAAAACAGTGACAGTCTGCGTGTCACAAACAGGATGTTAGCTCCTTTGGTATTATGACTCTCTTCTCCATTCTTCTCTGTACACCAGCTCCCTGGCTTCAGGTTATGAGTCTTCAATGGATTATGATCACCTGTGTGGGGATTATTGTGGCATTCCAGTTAAAGTGTCAGTTTCAAAACTTTCACTTTTGCATTTCTCATGATTCCAGTGCGAATGAGCTGGAAACATTAGTGTCCATTAATAGCTTCTCTAAAAGTAAACATTTATCTCTTGAATATAGTTCAAGCAGACATTGAGAGTCTACTTTAGACATATGAAATGAAAACTCAAACTTTTCCTTCTAAAAATGAATATATGAAAATATAGTTCTATATTTATTTTTCTGCTTATTATAAATACAGTCTTTGACCTTCTTAATGCTGTAGATCAGGCTGGCCTTGAATTTACAGAGACCTGCCCACCTCTGCCTCCTGAGTACTAGAATTAAAGGAGTGCACCACTATACTGACATGAACTTCTCTTTCTTCTTCCTCTTCCTCCTCTTCCTCCTCTTTCTTCCTCTTCCTCTTCTTCCAGAGTCTCCGAAACCAGATAGGCCTTTAATCACTGTATAGCTGAGGATACAGCTAAAAGTCCCTGTATTCTGTTACTGTGGCTGTCCCAACAAAACACAGATCATTTTCATATGTGACTACAGCTTGTCTTTCTTCTGTGTATCTACATGTCTGTTTTCAAATTTTAAATTTATAAGAACCCCAGTCATGGGGTGCACCCCATATGATATGATATGATATGGTATGATATGGTATAATATAGAAGCAGGCATATAATGTTACTTTATCTTAATTACTTTTCCCTTGGTAACAACTGGATCCCGATGGCAGGAGAGGCGGGTATAAAGCTTCCACTTCCTCTGTATTTGTGGAAAACTCATTCACCAACATCAGCAATATGGGTAGGCTAAGAGGTTTATAAATTGCTCTGTCTTAGCCTTGTGATAGCAACACAGATGAGCTAAGACACAGAATTATGTATCAGGAGCTGACGATATAACAGAGCTTTGCCAATTGTTTGAACAGGGAAAGTTCAATATGAGAAATTGCTGACAGCGGAAAGCGGCCCTCAATCAACATGGAGGAGTTGGAGTTTTAGAGGAATCCAAACCTGTCACTTGCAAACCAGGCATGGGAGTACACAGCTTTAATCCCAGAATTCAAGTAGAGTCAGGGGAATATCTGTAAGTTCAAGGCCAGCACAGACTACATAGTGAGGTCCAGGATGACCAAGACTACATAATAGAGAGTACCTGTTAAAAAACAACAACAAAAATGTATCAAAAGTAAAACAGCATCCTCCTCCTCCTCCTCCAGTCTGTGAAAACACAGACTGGCTAAGATGAAAGGAACTGGACACCTGAAGAGGGCTGGTGCCTAACCCAAGGCAAAAGCAACCAACAGAGTAACAAGCATACACTGGTGGGGAGGCGTTTGCCGGATTCTGGGTTGGCATCAGTTAGTGAAGGTGGCCCACCATTGCAGAAGGTCTGGACAGGCCAGGACTGTTCAATCCCTTCTGGTAGAGAGACCTTGGCCTCGGGCGTTACTAGAGCACGCTGCATAGCTGGCTGCTGACTTTCCCTGAGTAATAGTACCTGAGGAATGGAATCTGAAAGCAAAGTATCTTCTTGCTGCCTTTGCATTTCAGCGTTGCATCAATTGTCCTCACTGACAACACCAAACATTTCCCAACGGACTCTTGGAAACTGCTTGAAAATCCAGGGACATATCAAAAAGCCAGGCAAAGAAGGCAGCGTTCACGAGTAGGAAACAACACACATCCAACCTTTGGCTCCTCTGCTTCCACCCACACCTTTTTACATGTATTTAGACTTCTGCTCAACAGTCGAGCAACTTGAGTTCCCTCCCAAGAGATGCAGCTATCATTGCGATTAAGTTCTCATTCAGTCCCCAAAATGAGAAGACATACAGGTCCAAGGCTTTTATACATAACGTAGCATTATAATTTAATCAAAGTCCAACCAAACATCTATCTAAAACTCTAAGCTGACTCAACATTTTAAAACTTGTATACAAGATAATAAATGGGGGAGAAAAAAGTCATTAACATATGCAAATGAATGTATGCACATAGCAAGCAAATACAAAGTATGCAATAAAGATTACATTTACCTTTGTTTCTGTAATTGGCCATGAGGCTACAAACGACTTTGCCTGTTCCCGTTATTTGGGGGAAGAGATGAACTGGCTGAGTCTCTGTACTGGCAGCATGAACTAACAGTTAAGGGCATATACTCTCAATAACCTTATGGTTTTCTATGTTCCATTTAACCTTCTTTTCTTGTTTTTGAGAAGGTTGTTGCTGTGCTTTCCATAAACCGTAGTGCATGGAATTACTAAGAGACAGTGCAGAGAATCCCCAGGGTCCCAGACAGAGTGTTTCTTTCTTCCACATGTAGCAGCTACCGCCTTAGCGTTCACCTTAGTAACTCATATGCCAATTGGCTAACCACAATAACATACCAGCCTGTTAGATGATATTTTTGTTCTTCCTTTTGAGTTGATTTCAAAATATACAAAAGTGGCAAACTTAGATTTCATCTCAACAGAAGCATTGTTTAATCTTCTAATGGAAGCATTTCCTCCAAGAGGCAGATCTTGACATAAGCAAAGCCCAGAACTTCTGAAATAGGAGACAAAAGTCTCTGTATGTGAATTATTAGGCACAGTACTAAGAAAACCCACTTCCAAATCTGTTCTCTGATTTCCATTCACTACGAGATATTAGGGGGCAAAGGGTTACCCCAAGGCCATAAAGCATATACTATGTTCTGTAAGACACACCCTTCTGTCTTCACCACATGCACACACACATAGTAACTGGCACCATAACTATGGTTTTAGTACACTATGCACTATTTAATAAGGTCAGCTACTACCACACCTTTGATTTCATACCTTTTTTTTTTTTTTTTTTTTTGCAAAAAAGAGGATTTGATGTTTGCTTTTTAGAGCAGATAATGAAAATGGCTTAGACTCTGTTATCCACATTAAACAAGTGGATCATGACACACAAAACATGGAGGGGACTACTAATGGATTCTGGCTTGGATAAGAGAATGGTTGAGTATTCATTCCCAGGATGCTCATAGGTCAGTGTTGCCCAGAGAAACATGCCCAGTGTATTGATGCAGAAGAGTCTCCTTGGCCTAATGTATCACATACTGATAAATTATATGGGCAATTGTTTTGTTTTGTTTTTTGCTAATGTGTGTGGGGGGTGGGGTAGGGGGGTTACTGGGAATTGAAGCCAAGTCCTCATCCACAGTAGCCAAATTCTTTTTCACTGACCTAAATCCCCAGCCCTTACAATATGATGTTGAGGATATTATTCAAATCTATGGGTTAGTTGGATTCAGAAGAGACAAAAATAAATTGAAAAAGAGAATATTAAAATATCTATCAAACTTAAATTTGAGCCTTAATTTAGCAAGATTGAGTTTAGTGTGGGATGGGTACAAATACTAATACACTATTATAATTAGACATTAAAGTCTGAAGGAAAAACAAAAAAATAGCAAGGAAGACACTGAAAAAGAGAAAACTGAAGAGGAATTAGGACTATCCGATGTCAGAACAGTACACACAGTACACATCACACAGTACATGCAGAGCCTCTGTAATTAAAATTGTGTGGAACAGACATACATGTAGAGAAATGGGCTAATGAAAGAGGAGATAATGTCCAGAATACATCCAAATGATTATACAAATTTAAGATATGATGAACACGACATCTCAGAATGCTGAATTAAAGATGAATAGATGAATTTTAGAATCCGGAGAGATTTCTCAGTAGCTAAGAGCACCTGATGCTCTTGTGGAGGACCCAGGTTTAATTTCCAGCATCCACCTGGTGACTCACAACTGCCTGTATCTCGGGTTTCATAGGATCTACCACCCTCTCTTGGCCTCTGCAGGTACTAGATACTCACATGGTGTGCCTAAGTTTGTGCAGGCAGTCATACATTGTGTGTGTGTGTGTGTGCGCGCGCGCACGCTCGTGTGTGCACCCTTGTGCGTGCATGTATACATATACATGTGTATATATTTTATATGTTATATATAACATATATATATATGAGTTTTTAGAGTCAGCCATATGTGGCTCAACAGGTAAAAGCACTTGCTTCCAAGCCTGATGACCTGAGGTTGATCCCTGAGACTCATGTGATGGAAAGCAAACAGACTACCAAAACTTGTTTTCTGACCTCCACACATGTTGTGGCATGTACATGTATATACACACACACACACACAAATAAACATGTAAATAAATAAATGTAATGATGTAAAGATGATTTTAATAAATGTGCTGAAAAACTAAGTTGTTTGGGAAAAGATAAACTTACATTTCCATCTTACAATATACAAAATTGATTATGAATCTTAGAAGGAAATATTGTTGAATTCGTCTTTAACCTTGATATTAACCTTGATATATTAACCTTGTGAAAGAGTTCCAATTATGCCTCAAATCTATAGGCACTAATAAGATAATGAAGTTGACTATATAAAAGCTAATTTTTTTCCACAATCAAGAAACCCCACCCCAGCTGGGCAGTGGTGGGGCACGCCTTTGATCCCAGCACTCGGGATGCAGAGGCAGGCAGATCTCTGTGAGTTTGAGGCCAGCCTGCTCTGTGGAATGAGTTCCAGGACATCCAGAGTTACAACAGAGAAACCCTGTCTCAAAAAGAAACAGGAAGAGGAGGAGGAGGAGGAGGAGGAGGAGGAGGAGGAGGAGGAGGAGGAGGAGGAAGAGAGAAATCCCACACCACCAGCAAAATCCTTCCAAACTAGGAGTGCATGTACTGATGATATGCAAGACAGTCTAAAAGCCTAATATACAACAAACTTTAAAACTAAAGCAGTGCTTACTGGGATATTTACAGCATCAAATATTTATGTTAGCAAGGAAGAAATGTCTCAAATCAATAGTGTTAGCTTCCAATTTAGGAACAAGCTAAGGAAGAGGAAAATAAACCCAGAGCAAGAAAAATGAAGGAAATAATGAAGACTAGAGCAGAAATGAAGTTTTGAAAACAAATAATAGTGAGAGTTAATGAAGCAAAAAGATAATCCTTTGGAGCAAAGAAAAAAGCAGAACTGATCACCCCAATAAGGCTGGCAAAAGAATAGAGGGCACAAAGTGTCAACATCAGAAACAAAAGAGGGAAACTGAAGATATAAATGTAACATCTGAAATTCTAACCTTGGGAGGCAGAAGAAGAAGGCAGGTTCAAGGTCAGCTTCTGCTGTAGGAGAACTTGTCTCAAAAGCAAAAACAACAAACCAAAGATGAGCAAACGAAAAGTAATGAACGAGAATATAGCACTACGGTCCCCACAGGTATACTAAGATCAGAAGAGAATGTTGCAAACAACTCTCAGTACACAAGTTCAATAACCCTTTTGTAAACATTAATTTATTGAAAAATTGGATTCTCAGTTTAAAATCTGGGGGAAAAAAATTTAGGCACAGAGTATTTCACAAGAGAATTACTTCCAATGTTTAAAGTACCTACTGTTAATCTAATCTCTTGAAAACACAGAAATCCACAACCCAGTGGAACATCCGGTTGTGTCATCTGGACTGACCAGTTCATTCCCTTCCCCATACCTAACCTCAGACAGCACCCAGTTTTCCAGGACCCCCTTCTGCTGTACAGGTGCTCTGCTCAGTGCTCTGGGTCTTGTGCTCTCACCCCCATGCTTCCTCCCTCCCTCCCCCTTAAGCTTGCACCTACAAACCTGTAATGTCCTTGGTAAAATATTAGCAAATAAGATCCAACAAAAGAAAAATACACAGCAACTGCTGAGATATGATGAGCATTTTAAAATCCAGTCATGGTAATTTACAGAATTAACAAGCCAAAGAAGAAACAACATACGTTTATTATCAATTGATGTAGAAAAAAAATCTGACTTTCATCAACTCAATACATAACATACAAGAACTACTTCAACCTGTAAAGGGCTTCCACAAAAAGCCAACCGTGTATATGTATGTATGCGTGTGTGTGCCATAGGTAAGATAGTCATATTTCATAAAGTTGATAAAAGTGATAAGACGTTCATATTTTATAAAACTGAATAAAGCTTTCTGTATTGGATGGATGGTATAAATCCAGCATTTACATATAAGGACAATGCTTTCTTCTTCTTCTCTTCCCAAGATGATGTGATGTTATCTTCTAACAACCTTATTTCTTGGTTAAAAAAGAATGTCAAGTTCCAAAGTATAGTTTCTTCTTCTTTTAAAAATCTTTTCTTAGTCCGGACTGTAGTGGCACATGCCTTTAATCCCAGCACTTAGGAGGCAGAAGCAGGCAGATCTCTGTGAGTTCAGGGCCAGTCTGGTCTACAGAGTGAGTTCCAGGACAGTCAGAATTACAACAGAGAAACACTGCTTTGAAGAATCAAAAACTAAAAAAAATAAATCTTTTCTCTAGGTACAAAATAAAAGTTTCTCCTTTAAGTGGCATGGCTCTGAATGCAGTTATCACAAGGAAAGGCACCATTATGTGAAGTTACACCAGAATTTCCCTTACTATGTCCCATTCAAAGCAGTTTTGTAACTTAATGAGTACACTGAAAAGATAACATAATTACGTTAATTGTTTTTGAAATAAAACGTGCATTTTAGACATGTGTTTTCTTAATTGGATGGGGTCTCAAGGAAAAACCAACATTTATTTCGATCAAAGAATTCTGTATTTATTTAGGTGGAAAGTTTGGGAGATGGGCGTTCATTTTAGCTCATCAGCCTCTGTTAGTACAGCTTACAGAAAATCCTAACTTGCTATTTATATACAAAATTTTCCAAATCAATAACTAGAAAAAAGAACGATTTTATTTTCATATCTTTTATTTTAGAAAACCTAAATATTTATTTTTATTTTCTTTTAGAGCATAAACTTCATAAGAATCAATTATAAGAACATTATAAAGGAGTGTTATTGATTCAATTGTGTCTGCTCTGAAAATTTTGATGTTGAAGTGCTAATCCTCAGTATCTAAGAGGGCGATTGTGGAGATGGGGTGGGCTTTATTTTGTTTTTGATAGGATTTCAATATGTAGCCTACTCAGAATCCACAGGCTGATATTACTTGTATGTATCACATGTGTGCCGCTCTCCTACCCTCAGCTGAGATAGGGTTAAAAAGTGTGGGGTTTTTTTTGTGGGTGTAGGGGGTTCCCTAGGAGATGAGTGGTGCACATAGTCGCTAACTCGAGAAGCTCAGACTCTTGGGAAATGCTTCCATGGTGCAAGTCCAGTTTATTGCGAGGGGAATGGGTTTTATGGAGGAAATATGGCAGTGCACAAGAGAGAGATCCAATAGTTCTGGTCTATGCTTACTAGATACTTCAATCAGCCTATCTAATCAGCTTGCTGATCATAGAGGGATGTAAGGTCAACAAGGGCCCAATCATCTATAGGCTTGTATGTAAAAGTGTTTCACAGATCCGAAAGTTAGGAAACCCAAAATCAAGGTACCAGTAGCATTAGTTCTGGTGAGGGCCCTTTCTTCATAGATGGGACTGTCTAGCAGTCCACACATGGGGGCTGGGCCAGGTGACACAAAGAGAAAAACAGCTCCTTCAGACCTCTTCTATGGGGCTATACTACCATTAATCACCCCCCACAAAGGCTCTTCCATTAATATATTGGCCACTGAATCTTAAAATACGTATTTTTAGTGAACACATTCTGATCAGAACACCCTGCAAAAAAGAAAGTCATACTTTTATCAAGCATGTTGCCTTCTGCTCATTGAATATGTTAGGACAGGGTGAGGTTGCATTTTAGTTTGCAATGTACTTCCTGTTCTCTTAGCTCCCATGCTCAAGGAGAATAGGACGTGCTGGGAAGAAAACTCTCATGAAATACATAACAGGAGCCTCAATGCCTGAATTAACATGATGAAACAGGGGCAAACACAATGATCTTAAGATGTACTATAAATACCTGGACTGAAAACTGATGATGGTGGTACAAATGAATCAGTGGCAGGTTCATTCAGTGTCCCTTTCACACTTTTTATTTTCAGAACAATGAAGAAGTTCATTGTAATCCTTGGTGTTTAGGAAAATGGCATTCTTTTCTATAGCAGGTGTGATGTTTAGCCCAACGCAAACTGCTCTAGAAGAGGACATTAATGCAGTTAGATTATTTGAGGAGCAGAGAGAAATATTGAGGCTAACTCGACAGCTGCACACAATTCAAACATTTCTGGTAACTGGGGTGATCATTCAGGACAAATGTAAAAACCAAAGTTCTCTTCAAAAACCACTTAAGAACAAGCACTAAACAAGAAAGAAACAGGGAAGTCAGTGTGCCTGACTTCTCTGCCTTCTCAAAATGTAAAACTAAGCAAACGCCTATTATGTAAATGTAGCAATCTAATTTCTGAAGCCAAGAAATACCGTAGCCAGAAAATTAGATGGCAAATTAAATCTGCCTGAATCTGTTGTCATTGGGAAGAAACTCATCTTTGGTTAGAAACGATTCTCGGGCCCCACCTTGAAAGTTCTAGGATGACTGTCATGTACCCCCACATGGGTTCTAATATTTCTCCAAACGAAGTGGCCCATCATGTCACTCTGACCTGATCTGTGAAGACTGTTATCACCTGCATCCCTAACTTTCCCCAAACTTTGCATTGACAACACAAATAAAGGCAGGATAAAGTGAAAACTGGCAAAGAAGAGCTTGTAGAAATAAATATGACAAACAATATCGAACTTTGTTTGGAAGCTATAAAAGGTAAAGTTAAGAAAATCTCCCAGAAAGATAGGAAAAAGAAACTGAAGGCGGGTGGCTGTAATCTCAAAGATGGATCTTGGAGAATATCCTGGAGAAACAGTAGTTGCAATAAGAGAGCAAGAAGATCCCTTGGGGATCCCCCAGGCCTTGCACCTTCAGATTTGAAGGAGCCCGCTGAGTATCAGTCAGAACAAATGAGTTAAGATCTACATGGAGGAGTATTGTCATGACACTCCATAACATCAATGTGAAAGAATCTGAAAAGTGACTTTAGAATCAGTTGCTAGGCAATGGCTTCAGAGTCTGCATGGCGTCAGGCTTGTTAGCAGCAATTTAGAACCATACTTCACAAGTTCACGAGGCGGGGTTTTCCCCTAAACAGACTTAAGTATTAGGGTAAATAAATTTCATATGTAATATTTATTAAATTAACATTTAATACACAATAATTAAAATATGTAACCTCTATAAGACAATCCTGGAGAATTTGCTCCACAAAAGGAGGAAGTACCCGTGACAAGATTCCAGGGGTCACAGGAAAGACTGTAGGCAAAACAGATTGGAGGCAAAGAAAGGTCTCAGAACAGTAGCCTTAAGAACTTCTAAGTAATTGCTTCTGGGACTTTTGGCTAAGATCAAGGTGAAGAACTCCTAAGCTGCAGTAGTGTTACAAACCCAACAGTCGATCAGGACTGGAGCATGGAGATGGGGACAGAACTGACAGACTACCTGATACAACTGAATACTAGGAGCACACCGGTAAGTATTTGATAGATGAGATAGAGCACGTATAAAATTTCTCATAAGAAATTGAGAAGTGAGGAGATTATTTATGTAACAAGTGATAAAACATAATTACTAATCTAGGAAAAATAATATTTTATAGGAGAAGACTTGACTCTGAAAGTTCAGTGTTTACTAGTAATGAAAATGTCAATACAGGGAGCTGAAAAAAAATGGCTCAGTGGTTAAGAGTACTTGCTGGCCAATCATGAGGAACAGGGGTCTGATTACAGTACCTACATAAGAAGCAGGGCATCTGGAGAACCTCTGTAAACCTAACTCCAAGAGGGGTAGAGAGAGTAGGATTGCTGGGGCTTGCTGAGTCTCAGTCTATCTAAGAACAGCTGATTCCCAGGTTCAAGGAGAGACCCTGCCTCAAACGAATAGGCAGAGTTATCGAGGAGGCATCTGACACCTTCTTCTGTCCTCTGTGTGCATGCAGAGGTTCTTACCTTAATACCTGTACATATACCATCACACATACGATAATTATTTATAACAGTACTTATATTTGGGTCCAGGCTTTTTGTTCCCTCCTGGGGGCAGCTAAGCCTTGTGCATCGATGGCTCAGCTTCAGGGATGAAGCAGCATAGACACAAACTGACCAGGTTCAGAGGATCTTGGGCAGAGATGAAGAGCTGTGGGAAACAGACTTCCTGGGAGGCAGTTTCAGTGTGAACAGCTCAGTTTATTAAAGCAAGGGGAGTTACATTTACAGGGTAGAGAGGAAAGAGGGATGCCTATGTGGTGATAGGCTAGTGTTTAAGGCAGTGGTACTGGGAGAGCTCCATTTGCATGTGGGAGGCTCACAACCAGATCTGGGTGGTTGTATTGTCATTGGCTGGAGCCAAAGTGCTGAGGAAGCATCCTTTGCATAGGCAGGGGTCTTACAGGGGCCAGAGGAAGAGACCTTATAAGATCATATAGGAAGAGAAGTCTAGCCTGAGCTCTCCAGCTGGAGTGGTCAGACCAGCAGCAAGCAGATCGGATTCCTTGGAGAGGTGGGATCTTAGCTGCTCTCATAGTGAGAATTCCTGGGGTTCAAAGTACGCTCCAACCCCCTCTTAGCTCTAGGACAGCCCCACCCTTATATAAATATTTGTTGTGTGTGTTCACATGTGCATCTTCCATACCGTCAATGTGGAATCAGAAGACCACTTGTGGGAATCAGTTCTCTTTCCATCACGTGGAGTTCAGAGATTGAACTCAGGTTGTAGGGTTTGATGGAAGTGCCTTTGCTCATTAAACCCTTTTGTCAGCCCCCAAATAAAGTGTTAATTCTGAATATTTACTTAACTAAAAATTGTGATACATCTATCTTAGAAGATGTGAGGAAAGTAAGATTGGTGGTATAAAAGATAAATCTCCTTATTTGCCATAATTAGCACTATTTGATATTGATAAACAAGATAGGATATATACCCATTATTTAGTAATATGGTGGTAAATGTCAGGAAGGAAAAGATACATACACGTTGCAAGTTTTGTCAGTTTTCCTGGGCGTGAAATACAGATGGGCTTGGGATTCTAGTAACAGTTCTGTGATTTGTTTTCTCCCTCCTGGTGACAATCTTTAAGTGTCTCAGGCTAACTTTGAACTCACAGTTGTCTTGACTCCAGCTCCTGAGTGGAGTCACTATATAAGTGAGCCACCACACCAGTTTTCTTATTTTGTCTGTCTTTTTAAGAGACAGGTTCTCATTATGTTGCCTATGGTGACCTGGAACCTGTGACTCAATCTTCCTTCCTCAGCATCCCAAGTAGCTAGGACTACAAGCATGTGCCACAAAACACCACCCTAAAATCCTGTAGTTTTAAGTTTATTTATTTCAGGTTTTGTGTGTATGTGTGTGTATGTGCATGTGTGGGCAGGTGCACATGTGTGGTGGTACATGCGTATGCATGTGCATATGTGTTCCTCCTTAGGTGATATTCCCCTTCATGTTTTTATACAGGTCTCTTATTCAACTGTGGCTCATGATTAAGCTAAGCTGGATGGTCAGCAAGCCCCAGGGACCTATTTAAATGTCTCAGTTCTGCTGTGCAAGGATTACAAGCATGTGCCACTGTGCCTGGCTTCTCCCTCCTCCTCCTCCTCCCCCTCCCTCTAAGACAGGGTCTCTATGCATAGCTATGACTGTACTGGAACTCACTGTGTAGACCAGGCTGGCCTCAAACTCAGAGATCCGCCTGCCTCTAGTACTTGAACTGGGTTCTCACTCTTCAAGGCAAGCACTGCAGCCAGCCATCTCTCTAGCCCAGAGTTGAGGTTTTCACATTGCTATTACTTCATTCGGCGCTCCCTAATACTCTCAACTCTCACATACACCTCTCTGAATTAAGAATTTGAGTAAGCCCAGGCTGGTGGCATAGCAACTTGGGAGACTGAGGCAGAATTATCAAAAATTCAGGTCCTACCTTGACTACAGAATGTGGTAAAAGCCAGCCTTGCAAGACAGGGTCTCAAAACAAAAAATAGAGGAGGAAGGGAGTATGCCAGTGTTGGAGCACTCTCTTAGCATGCCCAAGGCCCTAATTCAATTCCCAGAATGCAAAAAGTAAAATGTTAAAGTGAATAAATGGCAGTGTCTAGCTAGCTGAGACATAGCTGCTTTGATTAGGGTATGACTAGGGCGAAGGCTGCCCAGTAATTTCAGTGGGATATCATCGTCTGCTAGGACGCCTGATATAGGTACCAGAAACAGACAGATAGCCAGCCTTACAACTAGCCTGGAACGTCTTTGCACAAATTGAAGCAAACCCTTTCTTATGAAATGTTACTGCCATTAACTGAAAACTATGTCTATAAATACCAGGACTCACTAATAAAGATCACTGTGAACAGACGTTCCAATGTTTAACCTTGTGCAGCTGTACACGACAGCCTGCCTATAACCTGCGGGACCAGAGAGGACCATGCGGGAAGAAAATCATCCTGTCTCTTAATTTCCTGAGTATTACTAAAGCACAGTCCCAGGCCTGTTTTGCAGTAGATGTTAATAAATGGAAGTTAATAAATGCAGGTCTATGATTTCCTAGCACTCTGGAGGTAGAGGCGAAAGGATGAAGAGTTCAAAGTTACCCTTGGCTACATAGAGAGTTCACACTTAGTATGGGCTTTCTGAGGCTCTGTCCTAAAAATTCAAATGAAACAAAACATAAACAGGGAAGAAAACTTTGCCAATCATTTTTCCATAAACCTGGGAGCTACAAAAGACGGGGGGACATGTCTAATTCATTTCTACACACATTTAGCTCCTTGTGAACAAGCACAGCCCATAAGAAATGCTCAATGGCATTTTCGCAAGTGACTGCTTTGTTAAACATTTAAAAATCCTCTTTGCTTTCTCGGTCTTGTAAGAGCAAGTGATGCTATTCCTTTCAACTCTGAGGATTTGTTTGGGTTTGAGTCCCAATACTGCCTCTGCCTCTATGTAACCTGGAACAGATTACTTAATGTCTCCAAGCTTTGTCTTCTCATGATAGAAAAAAACTAATTATAGTACCTACTTCACAGAGTAGTATAAAGACTAAATAAGATAATATCTGGGAAGTGTTTCAGAGATTGGAATATAGTAGGCACTCAAAATATTTGCTGTTGTTACTAACCCAAGGAATTTTAATAACTACTTATATTCCCAATTAACAGTTGTACTGCCTATACTTAACATTTAGTAACTAGTAATAATTAAAAAAAACCAATCATTAACACTTTTTCCTCTCAAAGAAAAGGAGCTTGAGGGTGAGTGGCTTAGCTCTGAGTCACCATAGTCTTCTAAGGCCCAGCTTCTTGGATCTCTACTGTGCCACTGTTGGCTGCTACTTTTAGACAGCAGAAAACCATTGTCAATGTCCAGTTATTTGGAATTTACTCAGGATCTTCTGAGCTCCTCCAAAGGACTTGGGTCACTTCTCAGGCTCAGTGCCATGGTACTGACATCTTTAAAACTGTTGGAGTCTCTTGTTGCAACTTGGCTGCGCTTTTACCAATAGCCTCTCCTGGGCTCTCTTTATGATGCCAAGCCTCAACTTCTCTTCATGACCCCTTCAATCTGGGCCTTCAACTGCTACTTTGGCTGCATCTTCACCAATGGGCACTCCTGGCTTCTCATAGTGCCAAGCCTCAGCTGCTCTCCATGATCCCTACATGCCTTCGAAACCATTATCACCTGGGTGACTCTTACAGTACCAAGTTCAGCTACCAGCATGAGATAGAACCTCAGCCGGTTCTAGAAGACAGTTTCTGTGTGCTGACCCTGAGGAAGCACTTTCCAGATTTTAAGATAGTCTGGTTTGCAGGAAAATAACTGGTAACCTTCTCTTTAGGAAGGGTTCTGTCATGAGTGGAGTTCTCATCCCCACAGCAGATGTCAGAATCGCCTCACCTTACCAGTATTTGGACAGGTTTGCAGAAAACAAAACAAAACGGACTCTTAGAGGTCTGGAGTTTCTTTTTCTTCTTCCCTGTCTCTGTGTTGGATTAGTTGGCATTATGTCAGGCCCCACATTGCAGGTGCCATTTGTAGTTGTTGGCTGCTGTGGCAGCTCACCAAGGGAGACAAGGAGTCATTTTAATAGTCACAACACTGCCAGATCTCAGCAGCGGGAACCACTACCCTGGCCAGCACCATAATAATGGACAGTGGGGCCTGAGTGTCTCAGCTCAGGTGTTTTTATTGATTCAGAACCCCTTAGATGTTGTACTGATAGCACGTGCAGATCATGTGCAATCAAACATTCCCCACATAAATCCAACGCCTGAAGACAATGCAAAACGCCAAGACCTAGGCAAGTCCCTCACCCACAGCGCACAAAACAATTATTTTATACGTAATGAAAAAAAACTTCCACAACCACGTCCCTTCAATAAAAGCCAAAGTTTTGCCTCCCATTAGGAAAAGAGTCACTATTCACTTGGTGGGGCATCTCTTTGATAATGATAAACCAGGACATGAACACGGCCGTTATAATGAAGGTCTGAATTGGTCAAAGCATGACTCCAAAATCATGTTGCCTTCATTTTCACCCCATGGGGATGGCACACCAGGGCCAGTGGAATGCAGGTTTCCTTCAAGTCTGTATATATGCTTGTGATTCACTTGAAACTACATAACTAAGTTTTGAGTTCAGAGAATAGGTTCTGATAGGTTCCGAGCCATTTGTGTTTGGTGTTTATTATGCAAATGTATAGATACAGACATACTTTGTCATTTTATATATTCATGGATCATAAGATATCTCCAAATTGGTATTTTAGGAAGTCAGCCTATACATAAAGATCAACTCTTCACTTGACCCAATCATTTTAAAACTGCAGCAGCAATAACTGGCCCAGAACAAAAATTTAATTTATATTTGTATAATTTGGCTTGTTTTCCTTTTCTTCTTCTCTTCTTCTCCTTCTCCTCCTTCTTTCTCTTCTTCTTCTTTTTTAAAGACAAGAGTTTCTCTGTTGTAACTCTGGCTGTCCTGTAACTCACTCTGTAGACCAGGGTGGCCTCGAACTCACAGAGATCCACCTGCCTCTGCCTCTGGAATGCTGGGATTAAAGGCTTGTGCCACCACTGTCTGGGTTGACCTGCTTTTCTTATGAGAATGTTCTAAGAGCTAAGCTGAGATGTGACATAACAAATGTACCTTGTTCAAGTCTCCCTATTTATGTAAGACTGAAAATTTAAATGTTGAAGGTGGGCATTTTGAATGGTAATATAATCTTCTGTTAGAACTCAAGCTTCATAATGAACATGAGGGTATTGCTGGCTTGAAGGACTCCATCCTGGTCAAGTCAAGGGTTACACAGGAAACACTGATTCTCAGCCAGGAGTGAAGGTAAGGCGCCTTGGGGAATGGGGGAGGAGCAGGTGGGAAGGAGAAACACAACAGCTTTGACCTAATTAGCATTGTTTGTGGTTGTTGCTATAAGTGTGTGTTCATGGATGTTTGGTGCTAACGGTCATGCTTGCAAACAGAATAAATATTAATACATGGCGATGGCTTGTATAGGAAGTTCCCAACGTCACTAAAAATATTACATCATAAGCTTTCTGATTTGTTCAAGTTCTCATTAGAGGTGCCAAATCAAATATATGCTCAGATACATTCGAATGTCAAATAATTAAAAAACTGAATTTATGTTTCCAACATCACATAGAACATCTTTATTCTAAAACTGTATTCCTTATCTCTTCAAATGTAGTTGAATTTGGGCGACCTTTCAGGAAGAAATGGACACAACAGTGCTCACTGGCATAGATCTGAATGCAGCTGCTTAGGCCAGCGGAACTCCCCAGGAGACAGTCGCTTCATCCGTCTCTCATCAGCCAGCATCCCTCCTGTTCCCAATCACCATTATCATTGCTTCCAAGAAGTTTGTGTTCACTGAGAAGGGCTGGCTTCTCACCACCAGCTTCACTGAGAAAAGGGGACTAGCCCTGCAAGGATACCCAGAATTCCTGAATCTGCACCTCTCTCTGCCTGTATTTTCTTAGCCCTTTGTTCCAGGTGGAAGTCATTCCTCTAAATGGCCTGTGACCTTTGTTATCCCAGTTTACTGGCATCTGCCTCTAGTCCTGGTCTCCAGTTCTCATTGGCTATTGATTCTTTTCTTTGGTATCTTGATTGCTTTGGATCAATTAAGACCCTTGATGTTTAATCAAAAGCTTTTCCTTGGCTTTCTAAGTGTCAGCCCTTCTTTCTCGTTTTGACATTCAAGGAGTTTGTAATGGTGGGCCCCGCAACCTGACTAATCATTAAGATTTTTTTTTTCCTTTTGGTTTCTTATTTTTTCTAAGTCAAGGTCTTACTATGTATCCCTGGCTGGTCTCTAACACCTGATCTGCCCCACCCACACCCCCTTCTGAGTGCTGGGTCACAACAGCTGTAATTGAATTCTGAAGCCTATTCTCTTGCCCCAGCTGCCACTGTGACAGATTCCTACTTGTAACTGATTCCCCGGCTTTTTTTTTTTTTTAACCCTCTAGCTCTAAAAAATAGACAGGAAAGAGAGAAGTCATCATCGCTCTTGCAGGTGGCCTTTAAAGATAGAAGGATTCACTGTTCTTCTGTGCTGTCCTTACCTGTCTAAAGCTTGGAGAACAGGAGCGTATAGGGAACTGAGCTATCGTCTATATAACCACCCCACCAACTGGCCACGGACTCCTTCACCTCCTAAGCTGCTCCCAGTTTCCAGATGGCACCCAATCATAAGGAAGGATGCACACACAGGACAGAAAACTTCTTGGCAAAGCATCCTGCTACACACACCTGGTTTGATCGCTAGCTTTACCTGAGAATTTTTATTTAAAACTTTGCTCTTGAGATCCTTCCCAAGGCACACTAAATCCTCAGGCTGGCCGCTCGCGACACTGAACCCCTTTTTTCCTCAGAACTTTCAGAGTCTTGCTGCCCATCTATCCCTTGAAATATCCACTGTCCACGCTTTAGTCTGACGAGTACGACTCCTGCCAGGAATAAAGCGGCTCTCTCTCCAGTTACTCTTTGTGTCTCCACTCTCTTGAAGCCTCAGATAGACTGTTGTAAATTCATATTTTAGAGTTATTAAATGAATCTCCTTGCCTTCAGAACAAAATCCAAAAGCCTAACCATGCCAAATAGAGTTCTCAATGTGGCCACTACTAACCATGCAGCCAAATCACTCATCAGTCTTCCCCCCAGGAATGCTGGCCACCTGTAATCCCTCCGGGCACTGTTCATTCTTGTTTCCTGGTTGTATTTGTGCAGCTTTGAAGCTCTTCTCCCTGGACTACTTCTAGCCCATTGCTTGCTTCAAGCCTTACCCCTTAAGATGGGACATTACGGGGATACCTTCCTGTCTTGGCTCTTGCTACTGAGTTACTTAGAGGCAGATCAAGGATCTGATTTGTTTTTGAGATCTTCATAATATATCACAGGGCCATAACAGATTGTTACAGGTGCTCTTTTTCTTTTTTAATTGAAAATATTTTTTATACAATATATTCTGATCACAGTTTCCCCTTCCCCAAATCCTCCCAGATCCTCCCTGCCTCCTCACACACCCAACTCCACACCTTCTCTTTGTCTTTAGGGGGAAGGAAAAGAACATAGGCAAACAAAAAAGCAAACAAAGCAGAATAAAAAAGTAAAAACAAAAAAGCGTAAGAAGCACATACACACACTGACAGACACACACCATAAAAAACACAAAACCATAAGCCATAATACACAATAAAAAAAAGCCCAAACAAAGCAGTGTGTGAGACAAAAAAAAAGACTGCAGAGATGTCACTGGAGTTAATTTTGTGTCTGTACGAATCACTGAATAACTAATTAAGAATATAAGTTAACACGGTATATACTGGAAGGAAGCATTACAATGCAAATTAACATTTCAAAGAGTCATGCTTAAGTCTAATATTCTAATTTTCAACTTTTTCCCATCCTCTAAGACAGGGTTTCTTGGTGTAGCCCTGGCTTGTCCTGGAACTTGTTCTGTAGACCAGGCTAGCCTCTAACTCAGAGATCCACCTGCTCCTGACTCCCAAGTGCTGTATGCCACCATGCCCGGTTCAACTGTAATTTGAAGAGTAAACAAAATTTCAGAGTTCATACAGTCCATATTACAAACGCGTGGTTATTTTAAAAAAAATTATAAAATGTGACTCAAACTTATGTATACGCTCCATCAAAAACAACTGATCATTCAGCTGCTTCCTGTATTCTTTTCTTTTGCTTTTGGGCTTGGTTTTGTACCTTGACTTTCCTTTATCTTTACAGACTACTGGTTTCCTGATGCATCTTGTAAATCCAACCAAAATCCTCAACTTGAATGCGAATATGTCCTGTCTATTCATCTTTGTTTTTGAACCTCTGTACAAAGTACGTCAAAAGTTTCACAAGTTGCTCACCCCTTACTTCTTACCATGAGCAGAGTGCTTTACCTGGGTGAGTCAGCTTATTCCTCCCCACCTCTGCTGACATTTGCCATTGACCTTTTATGTTTTTATAATCATTTAACTCTTAGTTAGCTTCCCCACATGAACTAAGAAAGAGAAAGTAGTCTCCAAAAGCAATGAAGAGAGAACCTTGTTCTTCCAGGTCTGTTGGGATCAGTGTATATTCATGCTGGATTTGCAAACCAGTGCACTACTAAATGCTCATCAACCTATTTTGTCTTACTCTGTAAGCATAATGTTTGCTTTCTCATAGTTCTGGAGGCTAGAGGCCTAAGCAGAAGGAATCAATGTGGATATTTGTCGAGGCCCCTTTTCTAGCTTGTGGATGGTTACCTCTTTTCTGCATCCTCATGTGACTTCTCTTCTGTGCAGAGTATAGAGAGATCTCTGGTTTCTCATCCTCTTCTCATAAGTTTAGGAGATTAAGACACTACTCTTATGATCACATTTAACTTCAATGCTCTCCATTAAAGATACTATCTTCAGATAAAGTTACATGGCAGGTATGGCTTCAGAATATAAAGGGTCACAATTCAGGCCCAAGCAATAATGTTACAGAGTATACATGTAATTACTTCTTAAATCTATCTCATTTTAACATTTCTGTTAGAATACCATACCTAGGTTTTAAGTTGCTAATAAAGGATCATACATCATTGAATGTATTTGCATATATTAGCATATTTAACCCTTATACCAGCCTTTTTGGGTAGCTAAGGTTTTAGTATTTCCAGTTAAGAATCTGTATTTGCTATCAATAGAACAGCTGAGGAGCTCTCTATCAACAAAATCACCTGAGCTGTGACACTCAGGGTTCCACTATCCAGTACGGCATTTGCCGTTATGGTGGTTCCCTTTGCTGATGTCTGACAGAGTTTGCACATATGAAAAATGTCTCCTGTCTTCCTTGGTGAACTGCCACAACAGCCTAACTATTACAAATGGTGCCCAATGTGGGGCATGATATAATGCCAGCTAATCCAACATGGAGATGGGAAGAAGAAGAAAAGAAACTCCAAACTTCACAGATTCCATTTTGTTTAGTTTTCTGCAAACCTGTTTAGATGCTGGTGAGGTGAGACAGTTCTGACAAGACACATCTGCTATGGTGATGAGAACTCCACCCATGAGGGAACTCTTCCTGCAGACAAGTTTACCAATTGTTTTTTTTCCTGCAAAGCAGACTCCATCTTAAAATCTGGAAAGTACTTCCTCAGGGTCAGCACACAGAAGCTGTCTTCCTAAACTGGCTTAGGTTGTATCTCATGCTGGTAGCTGAACTTGGTACTGTCACTCACGTGGTAATAGTTTTGAAGGCATGAAGGGATCTTTGGAGAGCAGCTGAGGCTTGGCACTATGAGAGGCCAGGAGAGCCCATTGGTGAAGGTGCAGCCTCAGTAGCAGTTGAAGGCCCACACTGAAGGGGTCATGCAGATAAGTTGAAACCTGGCACCACAAAGAGAGCCCATAAAAGGCTATTGGTGAAAGTGCAGTCAAGCTGCAGCAAGAGACCCCCAGCAGTTTTAAAGATGCCAGTACCATGGGATGACTACAAAAAATATCAGCAGCAGTGGAGGGGAGCCAGCCAGAGTCTAAAGGACAAGTTGTGTGTGCAGCAGAGGGCAGAGCCAGAGAAATGACTTTGAAGGAGCCCAGAAGATCGTGAGTGCATTCCAGATAATTGGACATTTAATGTTTTCTCCTGTCCAAAGACATTGTGAAAAGCTCGATAGATGTTTGGTTTCATTTAGTCCTGTGCATTAGCAACCCTTGTGATTGTTCCTCTTGTGAATAGTTCTGGTGGTGTAGTATTGAACGGTGTGCTAGAGATAAAGCATTTTTTTTGTCTTATGCAGAAGGGGGGAAATGTTGTGGAAGTTTAAGTTATGTATAAAATAATTGTTTTGTGCACTGTTGGGTGAGGGGCTCCCCAGGTCTTGACATTTTGTATTGTATGAAGGAGTTGGATTTATGTGGGGAGATGTTTGATTCCTCATGATCTGCATGGCTATCAGTAGAACACCTGAGGTGCTCTGTATCAATAAAAACACCTGAGCTCAGATGCTCAGGGTTCCACTGTCCAAGATGGTGTTTGCCACGATGGTGGTTCCTTCAGCTGAGGTCTGTCAGTTTGCACATATGAAAAATTCCTCATCTTCCTTGGTGAACTGCCACAGCAGCCTAGCTATTAAAATACCCACATGAAATTTAAGTGTGGTGGTATGTAACCCCAATGCTAGAGGGAGTTGCTGGGACATGGAGAGGAGGCAGAGACAGGCAGATCCCATAGCTCCTAGGTTAGCTACGAGAGCTGAAACAGAGGACCCCAGGTTCAGTGGGAGAAATTTTCAAAAAATAAGGTAGAAGGCCAGCAAGATGGCTCAGCAGTTAAAACTTGACACCAAGCCTGATGATTCGAGTTCATTCTCAAGAAACCACCAGGATGATGGGGAGAACTGACTCTCAGAGGCTGTCCTTCACACACATGCTGTGGCACAAGTGTGCAACCTCAGGCCAGAATAAATAAATTTAAAAATAAATGTCCAAAGTTAACCTTTGGCCTCCATCCCCACATACATACAGAAGTGAATACACATATATACTCATACACATATATACACATATGTGGTCCTTTGTGGGTACGGGGGATCCGTGAAGGGATTCATCTGGTGGCGCGGCATCACTAACCCAGGAAACAGACTCCAGAAAAATGCCTTCATGTTGCAAATCCAGTTTATTGTGAAAGGAGCGGGCTTTTATAGAGGAAATAGGGCACTGCACGAGGGAGCGATCCAATTGCTTTAGTCTGTGCTTACTAGACACTTTAATCAGCCTGCCTAAAGCTTGCTATCCAGAGAGGGCTGGGTAAGGTCGGTAAAGGCCCGATCGTCTCTAGGCTTGTATGTGAAGGCTCTTAAGTCTATCCGCACTGTTGATGTTGATGAACAAGCTTTCTGCAGGGAAGGAGGAAAGGTGTACCACCTTGGCAGGGCTCTCCCGCCACTGGGGCTCCACAGGCGTCCCAGGAACCGCCAGTTTAAAGGCCCACGTGATTTGCTGAGGGCAGGGGTACTTGTCTCTGAATGAGTACTGATGTCTGCCTCTGTCTCCCATCATTGAGACCCCTTCACCACCAAGACACGTATATATGTACACTTTACACACACACACACACACACACACACACACACACACACACACACAATTAATTGAAAAAATTCCAAAAAGTTTGATCAATGCTCACCCCGGGAATTAGTTTATCTTTAGTTGATTCTGAAGATGTTATTAATTATAAGTTACTAAGTCCATATTCCTTACAGGTATGATTTCATTTGTCTGATAAAACTGATACTGCTTAAAGCCAGACTTCTGAATTGACACTTTAACCTCTCTGAGGTTGGCAAATAGAATGTGGGCGGAAGAAAAAGTACATGGGTCACAAATTATCCCTGTCTCCTTTAATTGATTTTAGTATACTGCAGAAGCTAAAAGTATCTTGGGGATAAGCCATATGTACTTGACCTAAGATGACTTTTCATAAAGCAAGATGAATGCATTAGTCTGGATGTCTTACGAGCTGTGTGGAGCAAAGTCTTCAATTGTCTGCTACCAATGTGAATTATGTCTAGCTGTCAGTTGGTAGACACCCAACTATGTGGCAGGCTATAGAAATACTAGATATTTTGTGTTTTTTAAATCTTCACTCAACTACAGTGAGTTGGGTACATTTATTTTTATTTTTAATGAGGAAATTAATATATAAAGAGAATATTCAACTTAGCTAGGGCCAGCTGCTATTTAGTGAGACACCCAGCTTTAAAATTCAGTTTTGCCTTGATCTTTAGTTATAGATATTAAAAATATCTCAAGTGGGAAGTGGGAACACCCCTATGTCTATTCGAAGATAAATATATAAAAAATCTTGTCGTAGTACACAAGAGAATATTATTTAGTCAAGAAAACAGTCCTAACATATGCTTAACATGGATGAAATTCTGATATATCAAAAAGAAAACGGTTTGAGACCTTGTTTACATTAGTGTGTGTGTGTGTGTGTGAGAGAGAGAGAGAGAGAGAGAGAGAGAGTGAGAGAGAGAGAGAGAGAGCGCACACACACAGAGTCAGTTCTCTCCCTCTACCATGCTGGTCTTGGTGATAAAATCAGAATATGAGTCTTGATAGCAGGTGCTGTTATGCATTGAGTCAGCTCAGCAGGGTGAATTCTGGAGACTTTGTGGTAATTGAAATAAGTCAAAGAAAATAAAACCAAATATATAATTTTACATAGATGAAGTACTTTAATCAGTCAAAATGATGGAAGCAGAAAGCAGAAAGGTGACCAATTCCCACCATCGAGGAGGAAAAAGGAACACATAGCTAGTGTCCAATAGGCACATAGTTAGAGTTCCGGATGTGGATGATGGTGGCGCTGGAGACAGGAAACCATGACTGTGCTCAATGCCAGCGAGTTGTACACTTAAAGTGGTTAATATGGTCAAGTTTCTATTATGTTTATTTTACCACAATAATAAAGAGTCCTTTGAAAACCTCAGTTGCATTTTAGCTCATTATAGGGCAAACACGGGATTGAGATCCTAAGAAACTCTATCTACAATAACAGACGGAAATAGAAAGGAGATGGCATTTAAGCTGTCAGATCCTATTTACATTCAGAGGATGTAGAGGAAAAAAGCAGAGGAAATTCAAGAACTGTTAGAGGCTCCTTAAACTTCTCTTGTAAAGCATGACACTTCTGTTATGTTCTGAAATATTCCCTTGAGAATGAAAACGCTTATTAAATGAAAGCACATCTTATCATCATCTCCACACTGTTACGGGATAGGAACATCAATTGATCAGAGTCAGTAAAGCCATAAACGTGGACGACTCTGCCAAGGACCCATAGTGGGTCTTGAGAGAGGATGCAACCTGTCCCCTGTAAGCAGAGTTGAGGAAAGGGGAACCAAGCCCGATGAAAACCTGTAAAGAAGAAAGATGAGCAGGCAAAACAGCTACAGCCTCTGAAAGGAACTTCAGAAGCAACTGAGTCTGATTCTCAGGGACTCAAATGTATACACGTTTGTTCTTGAAACCGAAGGTCGAGTAATGAAGGAAAACAGAAATCTTCACATAGGCCATCTACTGATGGACAATTCTCTATGGTTTATAGCTCCTCTTTCTGCTTTATAGGAGGCTTTTCTTCTTCCATCATTGAATGGGCATTGTCCTGGCTGGTTTTTATGTCAAGTTGACACAAGCTGGAGTCATCTGGGAAGATAGACTCTCAATTGAGAGAATGCCGATAAGATCTTTCTTGACTGACCAAAGATGTGGGAGGGCCCAGCTCACTGTGGGCAGTGCCGTCCCTATGTAGGTGATCCTGGGTGGTGAGAGAAAGCAGGCTGAGCAAGCTACAAGGAGCAAGCCAGGAAGCAGCACTCCTCTGCAGCCTCTGTCAGTTCTTGTCTCCAGGTTCCTGCCCTGCTTGAATTCCTGCCCTGACTTCCCTCAGTGATGGACTGTTATCTGGAAGAGTATGAAATAAACTCTTTCCTTACCAGTTGCTTTTTGTCATGGTGTTTTATCACAGCTATAGAAAGTCTAAGGCATTTTTGACACACTAGAGAAGAATGCAGAAAAGGAGGAAAATCAACCACGTGTCCACCTCTTGAAGCTTGCCTTCTAAGACCAAGGAGAATGAAAATGAATGCTAAGGTTTTCTGCTAACTCCAAAGCTATTTCTAACAAAGGGTGTATCTAAAAGAAGAAGGAGAAGAAAGAGGAGAAGGAATAGAAGAGGAGGAAGAGGAGGAAGATGACGACTGGTGGCAAGTCCAACAGGAAAAATGGGCAATGTTATAGAAAGTATACAAATAAACAGTTTAGAAAAAATGCATTGGGCTGGGCAGTGGTTCATGCCTTTAATTCCTGCACTCCAAAGGCAGAGGCAGGTAAATCTCTGTGAGTTTGAGCCCAGCCTGTTCTATAGAGTGAGTTCCAAGACAGCCAGAGTTACTACAGATAAATTCTGTCTTGAAAAACCAAAGGGGGGGGAACAAAACAAAAAAGAAAGAAAAGATGCATTTAAATGAGTTTTCAATATGAAATTTTGAAGCAGTGTTTTGTCATATGCAGCTTTCCATATGATTACATGGTGCTTGGACTTCTGGGAACTTTGCTTAGAATATTAAGGAGAGCGGGGACAATTAGCAGATGGTGGGTTGGTTTGATAGATGTTGGTTTAGTTCAGCTCTCTCAAAGCTAAAGACAGACAAAAAAGGGCTGTGAGGATTTCTTCCTTTCTTTCTTTTAAGGTGGCTGCTATAAGGGCAATGGAGGTTTCTCTCTCTCTCTCTCTCTCTCTCTCTCTCTCTCTCTCTCTCTTTCCTTCTTTCTTTTCTTTCTCTTTCCTGAGCTAGAGGGTAAAAAGCACAGTAGGAATCAGTTACAAGTTAGGAATCTGTTACAGTAGTGATTTGTTACATGATTCAATTTTATAATCATTAAGAGAAGCAGGACTCTTATAAAAATTTCTAAAATTAAATAAAAAATTACTTTGTGTGTATGGGTGTTTTGCCTGCATGTCTATCTGTGCACCTCTTGCATGCCTGCTGCACACAGAGGCCAAAAGAGGGCATTAGAGTTCCTGGGACTGGAGTTACAGAAGTTTGGGGGCCACCATGTGGGTGCTGGGAATTGAACTGAGGTCTTCTGGAAGAACAGCCATTACTCATAATTGCTGAGTCATCTTTCCAGCCCCAAAATGATTAAACTTAAGAAAAAAGGCAAAACCAAAGCTTGCAAAGCTGTGGATCAATTTTAATTCCCATATACTGTTTGGAAAAAAACTTAAAATCATTTTGGAAAACCATTTTGCAGCACCAGCTGAATATGAAAACACACACACACACACACACACACACACACACACACATATATTATAGAAACATTTATTACACACATACTTACAATCCAGCATATGCACATGAAGAGACATATATTTCAAACATGAATATATCTACTCACCAAAACATGTAGGAGACCATTTTTTAGCAGTATTGTTTTCAATGTCTATCTTAGAGGTTGATTTTTGTATCTCCTATATTCCTGTGTTGGAAGTTCTGGCTTGAGAACTTGATTTATCAGGAAATAGTTGTTGTGAAGATGAAGTCAGACAGCACTTTGGACTCTTACTCCATTATCTCATGATTCTGTAGAATGGAAACATTTTGGTACAAACAGGCACACAGGGAATACCATGAGGAGGAAACAGAATGGGTGATACATCTACACACCATTGAACACAAAGATTGCAAATAAACCACCAGAAACTGTTGGGGATATCTGAAGAAACTGTATGGATATCTGAAGAAACCAGCTCTGCTGAAACCCTGATCTTAAACTTCTAACCTGAAGAACTATGAAAGTATACATTTATATTTCTTAAATTACACAGTTTATGGTACTTTACTGTGGTAGTCCCAGGAAAGGAATGCAAAACCTAAACTATAAAAGACTTGAATGGCCATCATTCATGCTTACTCAGTAAAACATGTAAGAAATGAATGGTATAGTCACCAACATACATATAGTGACAGAATAGATATATAACCACATTCAACAATATGAATAAATCTTAACAATATAAAAATAAGTAAATGAAATGATAAATTTAATGTAAAATTTTAAAAAGTTGAAACCAGGTTTTAGTGCTACAAGTCAAGATAATTGTTATTCCTTGTGCAAGGAAAAAGATAGGAAGCAAAACAAGCTACTGTAATATTTTGGGTGCTCTGAGAATAATTTTATTTCTTAATACAGATTCTGGCTATATGAGATTACACAGTTTACAAAAACTATCAAGCTATAGTGTAGAGGAATAGCCCTGTCTGAGAGCAGGAGCTATATTCGAAGGCCAGTGTAGTCTGGATGAATGTAGACACACCTTTAATCCAGTATTCAGAAGGCAGTGATGGTCCAGGCCTTTAATCCCTAGGAAAAAACAGTGAAGCAGACACAGGAAGCAGAACTCAGAAGGAGTCAGTGTCACACAGGAAGTGACGTCTGAGATGAGTCCGAGTAAATGGCAGACGAAGTGACTAATCAGAGGAAGAGTTAGCAGAGTAAGGACATGCCTAATTTTCATGAGAAAAGGCTGGGTCTCAGCTCAGTTAAGGAGAGTTACGTAGGAGTTAACAGGGAGCAGTCAGTTGAACTAGAAAAATTAGAGTTCAGAAGGAGCTATATGTAATTATATTGGAATAAAATACTATTAAAGTAAAACTATAATATGGTACAGCCCTCTTCTCTGACTTGCTTGCATCCTTTGGTAAATTTCTTCAGGCTGTGAATTTTCTGCTTTTTGAACAGCTAGCATCTATAGTGCTTACTCCATATGTTTACTCTGAGAGTAAAGGACATATGCATGGAACACAGCAAAACTGCTACCCACTTTCAGTAAACATTAGCCATTATTACCATAATTATGATTGACTAATATTTCACATCATCATTTTACTACTAGATAAACAACTTCATACATATTTTCCATGATTACACACAGTGAAGTCTTTTACTTTATAATGACTTGGCATGTACAGTATAAGCCCAGTCATACTGGAAAAACTCAAGATGTGGTCAAGCCGGAAGACTTAACTTGCTTCAGTGTTATACATATGGAGATTATAATGCTTATCTCAAAATTTAATTGCAAATATTTGAAAGCTTTTTTCCCCCTAAAAGCCACTGGAACATTAACGACAGGAAAAGGGCTTCCAAATAATAGTCCTTTGTATTTGGATGGTTACATTTTTTACTTGACTCTGTGAGACAGAGAAGGAATTATTACGATATTAAAGATGAGCAAACCAGCTCAGCAGGTTGACTTACCCAAGGGCTACATTACTAAGACATGGCAAAGCTGAGATGAAGGTCTTTACAAAATTAGTTGGCTAATTCAGGAAGTGAAGGAAGGAGGAGCTAGTTTAAGGTGAATAAAAGGAGGTTTTATTGAGCAATAATGTACAATGGACCCTTCTGTGATGTAAGTGTTCTATATCTATGGTGATCGGTATGGTAGCCACTAGACCCTACCTGTGCTATTTCAAATGTGTTTTGGGTAAGGAAAATAATTTGTAATATTACTTAGTTTATATGTAAATGACCACATGTGACTAGGGCTTATCGTATTGAACAGTGTGGCTGTATTGTTTTAGGAACGTTTCCAAATGGCCATGGCCATAGACTAGGGGCTCAGTCAAGAGAAAGAGAATCCTATTTGCTCTATCTGTATGTTTAGGTTTTCTTACAACTTCACCTGTGTGTAAACGAAAAGGAATACACGAAGTTGGGATTGTTTGATTTTCAAGCCTCAATAGGTACAGGTGATCTTATCTACTGTATTTGCAAAGAAACAATTTGAGGGGGACATATTTGATTTCATTTATTTGTTCCAAAGCAGAAACCTGGAGAGAATTTGTACCAATTTAGCCTCTTTTTTTTTTTTTTTTTTGGCAATACATTTACCGGTCTTATTTCTTCTGAAAGAATTTGACATTCTGAGTTTGTGGCTGCTGGGGGGCTACCTTATTGATTTACAATAGTAGTAGTGTTTTAGAGGGCTATTTCTAGTTGGATGAGGTGGGAAAAGCCACAAGTATTTTGGATTTTTTTTTTAAGTTTGAACAACTAAGCAAAGCTCCCCTCACCTCCCTAAGCTTCCGTTTGCGTGTGTGTGTGTGCACGTGTGCATGTATGTGCAGGTATGTGCGTGTATGCGTGAGGTAGAGGACAGCATAGGCATCACCCTCAGACACTGTCTACTTTGTTGTTGCCTAAACAACAATGACGCACTGACTGAGTCCCCAGATGGACCAGGCTGACTGAGCTCCGGGAATCTGCTTGTTTCCCAGTGCTGCAATTACAAGCATGTGCCACTGTGCTGGGCTTTGAAACTTGGGCTCTGGGGGATCAGACTTCGCAGACTGAACTTTCACCCCAGTGCCTAGAACCCCAGATTCTTTCTCTTTAAGATGATGTTGCCTAGGGTAATGTTGTAGTTTGGGGTGGCAAGTACACAAATGCTAGAGTTTTATGACTGTTTTCTAGACGGTTGGGTTCTAGTTAAGTGTTTTCATCATTTATATCATTTGCTCCATTCAAACTAATGAAAAGTTTGATTTTCTACTATATGTGGTGACTTTATATGTGCACACATGTGTCTGGATCTTTGTCTGTTTTTAAAAGTATCAGGAGAAAAAAGGTTAAAACTTGACGTCGTTGATTTAGAGGAACTCTCTGCTGAGTCTGTTCATCGATTTATTTATTTACTTAGAGACAGGGTCTCATTATGTAGCTCTGGCTAGCCCGGAATTTGCTATGTAGACCAAACTGGTCTTGAATGCACAAAGATCTGCTTCCTCTTCCCAAGAGCTGGGATTACAGGTGTGTGCCACTACGCCTGGCTTGGCAGATCTTTTAGTAAACATTCTTAGCTACCAGGGTTTATAGGTATTTCAAGGAAATTTTACATATTAGTGAAAATCAGAGTGAGATGTCAAAGGAACTTCCTGTCCTTAACTATTCTTACTTTCTTTGGCTCTGTGAGACCACCAATCTTTCCCCTATTTGAAAGTTAAGGGCAGGAAATGGATTTGAGTTACTTCTTGCTTTTGAAAAAGCAGTATCTGGGAAACCATTTGGTCCAATTATCGTCTTCGTTCATCCTTTTGGATGTTAGATGCCCTTTATTCTCATTATTGAAAATAAGGCAGCCTCATATAGCGGTCTTATTGTTGATGTGTGGCTGTTGGTGATGCAACAGTGACCGGACATCGACTATTCTTAACCAGAAAGGCACAGATCCATTGTGCAGGAAGGGAACCAGTGCTCACGCAGGGAACCAGGTTGACAAAGGCTGACATGCAGTAACATCCCTTTTCTCCTAGGACTTCCCACCACGTGCATATTTTTTTCTTACACAGTGATCACGTGTTTGTCAGGGGAGCCTGTCACAACAGGCAATAATGCTCAGGGTCACACCTGTTTTCTTACAATGACAGGGATTGACTTGCAGAGAAAAAAGGAGACAAAATAATACCCCATAAAGATAGATTTAATAGATCAATTAATTAATCATTAATAGATTTAATGATCAAAGAACTAAAGATATTCAGGGCACAGTGGATATTATTTTAATACCTTATGTGTTGCTCAATTTCAAGTCTCAACTTCCTAATGTAAAAGGACTATTGATTTGTCCACATTTGTTGCTCATGACCAAACAATGGGAAAAATGAAAATGCTAATTATATTGTCAGGACTGAAATACAATTAATCACACTGCCAATCTTTTTGAATTGATGCCTCTATACATAACTACACCTAAGTTCTTCGTATGAGATGACTCTGACAGAAAACAAATATAAGAAAGTCATTTTAATCTATAAGCTACCTTTTTGGTATTCCACCCTCCTTTCTCCTCTTTTTTTCTATTTATGCTTTATCTTTACCGAGAGCATTTAAACTTATGTTTAAATAAACCCATGATATCTGTTCAGCAAATCAATATGGCTAGGGTGTAGCATGATTGTTCAGACAAAAGTGGCATTGCTGTGATGGGATTTATGAATGACTGAAGTTCATAATGACTTGTGAAGGTTACCCTCTATAATCTGAACGGGCCTGATTTGATTACTTAAGTGTATTTAAAAGCAGAACTGGGTTTCCCTAAGAAGATTTTTCTGCCTAAGACTGAACCCTTAGCTCATGCTAGAGAGGCAGAGATTTAGATCTTGAGTGTTTCCTAGCCAGCACCCACAATTACATTTGGTAATCAATGCAAAACAAAAACCACATACAACCCCTTCAAAACAAAGCTAAAAGACAACAAAACCCCCAAACCCCAAACACATTCTTTTGGGTTGTAAGCCTTTAATGGCTGATCCATCTCTCCAGTTCTCCCAAATACATTCTTAAAATATATATTCTGTCTGCTTCTGTTTGTGTAGCTGAATTCTGACGGACAGAAGAGTAGCTCACTTTAGATTTTTCCATTCTATTGGAAAAGAAAGGAGAGAACGAAAAAGCATGTTCCTCACTGACAAATGCTTACTTTACTTTTTCTCTCTAATATTATGGAACTGAACAGACGTCAGGAATCCCGTAGCCAGCTGAATATGGAACATGACATGATGCTAAATTGAGATTCAAGCCTACAGCTGCTTTAAAGACAAACATACTCAGAAATATTGAAAAAAAATTTGGATGAATAAATGTGTTAATTTTCATTCACTCAAGTGAAAAGTGGACTTTTCTGTATGCTCTGTGAGCATGCAGAGAATACTCAGGCAGACTAAAACTGGCCTATTCCCCAGTCCCTACCCCACCTTCAGTGAGTCAGCATGCCAATGGTCCGTGTCATCACTAAAGGCCAAGGGTTCGTGCTCCTTGTGCATGCTCCGTATCCACCCCCCCATAAAAGCGTGTCATCATCGTCAGCTCGCTGTTTCCAACTCCTCTCCCTCTCTAAGGCAGCAGCTGCTTTGTATCCCTCCTCATCCTCATCCCCCCATTAAATCTCTAGCATGGGGTTCTGTTGCATGGTGACCCTTGGACTCCCTGTTGCTGAGATGCCCTTCTGCCTCAAATACCGTTTCACTTTGAGATACATTAGATTTGAGAGTTCAGAAAATAACAGTGCATTTTAGTTAGATATAGACGTCTCCAGGAGAAGGTAATTTACTTTTCAGTCACTCTGTAGATAAATATACAAAGTCACATATTGTGAGAGCAAAAAGTATGCTTTAAATTTTAATTACCCTGTCTAAGATATTGATGGAACAAGGACATAACTTCCTGGAGTGCTAGATGGGGCTGTTTAGATGAGATAGACCTGAATCCCCCTTGACCTTGCCCAAGGACATAACCTCTTGGATTGTTGGGTAGGGAGTGTCTAGATCCTAGGCTGACCCTACTGCACCACATGTGCTCCAAATGCACCGGATATGCTTGGTCACTTGTAGGCGGGAGATAACCCAGACAGGAAGCACATCAGGACAGATGTTTGCCACTGATTGGACCTGGTGGGAAGTACGTAGCCTTATGCGTTCTGCCTTTTTAAGTACCTGTGCCACAGGACTTGGTGCCATTCTGTGGGAGTTCTGGAGGTGATGTGTCCACTCTGTGGGTACCTCAGAATGGACCTAGTTAGAGTCCATCTTCATGGCCAGTATTTAATTAATTTAATTAAAGCTTACTTGCTTCAAATTTGGCTCAATTGTGGTGGTCTTATTCTCGACCAGATTTGGGATTTACAATACATTCATTCCTTCAATTAATTGTCAGGATTTGGGTCGCACTAACCACCAAAAGCTAGAAGCTATTTTGAAGATAACATATATTTACATGTTATACAGTGTGGAGGGTGTAAGAGCAAAAGTTATGTTTTAAATTTTAATTACTGTGCCTAAGCTATCTATAGAACAAGGACAGATAACTTCCTGGAGTGCTGAGTAGGACGGTTCATGAGAGATACAGAGAGACATGATCCTGTAATCTCACTTAGCCAAAGACAGATAACCTCTGGAACACTGGGTGGGGACTGTCTAGATTCCACTTGGTTAATCCAACTGCACTGGGTGTGTTCCAAAATGTACCAGATATACTTAGTCACTTGTAGGTGGGAGATAGATGCTTGCCACTGATTGGACCTGGTTGGAAGTACATAGCCTTTTTTGGGTTGTGCCTTTCTGTCCCACAGTGACTCAGAGACATTTCTTGGGAGCCCTAGAGTGGGGAACTTTGGAATAGTCCTGGTCAGAGTCCATTTTCCTGGCCAGTACTTATTAACTTAATTAAAGCTTGCCTTAAATTTGGCTCAGTTGTAGTGATGGTCTTATTCTTGACCAGTGGGATTTACAAGGGAACAACACAAAACTAAACATCTCTAGAAGTTGGATCCTTGCTCGGATCTGTAGCACACTGTAAGCAACAGCATCTCTACTGCTTTTAAACTTATGGGAATCTTAATGAAGAATTTGGTGTCTGTATATGCAGCTTAACAGACCTGGTTAGGAGAGATGATGGTAAATGAAATTAGTTTACTCCCAGAAGGAATGGTTCTGCCACTGGGAGCGTGGGAGTAGTTCCTAGAGACAAGTAAGTCCCAAACAATTTGTTGGGTATGACTTCATGTTATTGTTCTACAGAAGAATATCAAAGTTGTTCTTAATGGAAGGTTGGCGACACATCATCTATATGAGAAAATGCTAATGCAGTGTATGGAAAGTTATAGTGGACATGTAAGCTAACCACACAAAATGGTTGTTATAATTATTTTAACATTATTTTAACTCAATAGTATCAAAAATATATTATCATTTTATGTCCTGGTACTTGCCTAGGTTGGACTCTCCAGAAAGCAGATGTGGACATAAAATTAAGAGTGAGAAAGATTCATTGGGGGTAACAAGGCTGAAAGGAAAAGGGGTTGTATGCACACTATGATGCAGATTTGACAAAGTACAAGCTCAATAGTTTGGTGAGCTTGGTTTAAAGAGGGCTGGTGTTACAAAACAACAGCTCATGCGTTGTCCAACTGCCTCGCTCAATGAATGTCTGGATGCTGTCCAGAAAAGACCATCATTGTAGGCTTAAAGCTTTGAAGCCAACAACTGGGCGATGTTGGCTGTCCACATTCTTTAGGGCTGAGCAGCCCGAACTTTCTTGAGAGAGAATCTGGGGCAGATCATCTACCCAGTATGGCATTGCAGCAGCTGCAAACATCTGGGTGGTTGTACTTAGAGATGGAATTTGATTGGGTTAGCAAGAAGTGTTGGTCCACCGCAGTACAATTCTACAGTGTTATCTCAGGTAGCTTAGGGGGCAGTGTATTACCGTAAAATTTTTAGGTAAGTGGAATCACCACCAAATGGTCAAGTTTTGAAATTATCATTGGATACTGTTTAAGACCTCTAAAGAATATTGTTATTTCTTGTTTCATTCTCTTAGCTTCATTCTCTTGTTTCATTTCTATTTCACACCCAAGGAGTGGCTCCCAGGGGATGTGTGAATATACTGTCTTGTTACGATCACAGATTAGGTGAAATGGAGCAAAGTGATTAGAACGCCTTTTCTGCAGATGCAAGAAAGCATCATGCGTTCATTCATATGGATGCCCAAGGTGGGACTGAAGGTGGTCAGACTGGTTATGCATGATGTATCATTATTTTCTCTTCTGCACTAGTGCCACAGTGGAGATGGCCAGGAAGGGGAAAGGAGACAAGGACTTGTTCCCCTCCCCCCCCCGGTGCAATATTTAGCACAGAACCTAACTTTGTGGAGGCTCTGGTGTCTATCACTACTCATTGTTGACTTTAGCACTGGTAAAGTTACTCACTCTCTCTGTCCTGTAGTTTGTCTCTCTGTTAAGTGGTGACTACAGGCATTCCTACCTACACCACACGGTTGCGTGGAAAGCTAAAATAACACATGCGCAGTGACTAGATTCAGGAGCTCTCAGAGCTGTATGCTGTCTCTTATACTTCCTCACTGAAAATATATTGTGTCATTGAATTGTGTCATCTGCTCTGTGGGAGTAGAAACATATTCAGAGAACCTGAGGTAAAATGAAAGAATTGCTATCTAAATAGGGTTAGGGTGTCGACTTTGAGTCAGGTCTCTGATTTTCAATAGCCTCTTTTTCTATGAGTAATAAAATTTAGAAACAAATGAACCTTTATAGATAACAATGTCAAATAGAAATCTAATTTTTCTTTGCTAACATTAGGTGCTTTTTAGAACATGAGAGGTAATTCTATTCAGGGTGGTACTGTTAGGGGGGCTAGTACTTACACTAGTAGTATAAATGAAATGGCAGGCTTATTATCTTAGAATCTAAAACATATTGGAACACGCAGAAGCAAGTTTAAGAAAAATTAGGTGTGATGTCACCATTTCTTTTTATTATAGCTAGACTGGCATTGCTAATATCAGCTATTTCAAGATGGCTCAAATAGAGATCTAATGAATGATTTGAAAAATAATATCAGGAAGACTTAAAGTTAATGATTATCTAAAGATTTTTGAACTTTGATTTATCTTGCTAGCGGAACCAGCTGTCCAGGCTCATCTACCGGCTTCCTCCTTTATTTCCGAATTTTCCTCTGTACATGTACGGAAGGGAAGTGGGAGGTTCTCAGATTACCCCCGCCCCCTGCCCAGGGGATATCCATAGTGAGACAATTTATGAAGAAAGGTATTGGTTATCTTAACAAAAGGTAGTTGGGCCAAGAGCAAGTGGGATCATAGTTCTCAGGGTACAAACAGCAGATGTTTGGGTTAAAAGGTACCTATTGCTGGTTCACCGCACTCTCTACTTGTTAGAGAAATATGCTCTGTACCTTGTATGAGAGAAAAAAAGATGCACATACGTGGTAGGTCACGTGTGACTAGCTACAAGGTATATTTGAGTATTACCACAAAAAATCCTACTTCATTATTTTTTTCTGTCCTTCCCATCTTCCTATTTCTAAAGGCCTCTTCCTCTTCAAGGCGTAGGACTATGAAGAGTCAGCTGGATTCGTAAATCTCTTACTATCAAGAAGGGGGCAAAAGAAAGAGGGGTGGGGTGTTAAAGCCCTACACAGGATTTTCAGGGCAGGGTTTTCATACTCGGTATGAACTATAATGGTGCAGCGTTATGGTATATTTGTCAGAAACACTCCCCCACCCGGGAAGGTACAAGGCTCAAAAAGAACCCCAATGCAATCTACGGACTCTGGGTGATAATGGTATGTTATCGTGGGCTCAGCACGATGCTCTGTTCTACTGAGGAGCGCCATACATGGGCAGAAGCAAGAGTATGTGTCGTTCTCCTTCCTCGAAATTTTACTGTGACTTTAAAGCTATGTGTGTGTGTATATACATATACATACACACACACACACATATATATACACACATGGATATGTATATGTACATGCACATGTATATGGTTGGTGATTCATTACCTCATCAGTGATACTGAATGAGCGTCTGAGGACTGCCCTGCAGACAGACGTCTGAGATGCTCTGGGCCGGGGACCAGAGAAAGGGCAGGGTCCTCAGGTGCTCTAGGAAGTCTCCTCCTCGCTCGCCTCCGCGGTGACGGTGCATTCGCCGTCCCGCAGTGAAACCTGCCCTCACGGAAAAATCCAATCAACTGGGGCGACTCTTCTTTTTTCCGTTTCTTTTGCCACCGCCCACTCCCGACAGGCTGACAACCTAGACAGCTCCGCGGGACTCGCCTGACTTTTCCGCCTCCTCCCAACCACCCAGCCAGCTAGCCACCCACCCAGGGACACCTTCCCTAGCCCCGGCGCGGATGGGCCGCCGGCGGAGCCAGAGAGCATGCGCGCCGGCGCCGAGCATGCTCAGTGGCGCGCGCGGCTGCCCGGAGCCCCGGCGCCGAGCGGCGGCGAGCGACGCGGAGGTCTCCGCGGCAGCCGAGGAGGAGGGAGCGACAGGAAGTGAAGCGGCCCCGGCGAGCGAGCGCGGCGGCAGGACCCGAGGCGGCGGAAGGGGCTCTGCGGCGACTACGACGTCGTCGACCGGGGACGCCGAGGGAGCTGAGCGCCGAGGGGACGCGCCCGCTCGGAAGCCCGACCCCGAGGCGGGCAGGATGGACCACCACCAGCTGGGGACTGGCCGCTACCAGGTGGTGAGTGCGCGGGCCCCGGGGGCTCCGGGCGGGACCCCGCCGCCGCTCCCCGGGCCGCCGCGGGCAGCTCGGGCCGCTTCGCGCCGGCCTGCGGACCCGCCCCGCCTGGCCGCACCCCACGGCCTGCTGCCCCCCCAGCCGCTCCCGGGGACCCCGGCTCGCGCCGGCTCTCCTTGCCCCGTATGTCCCGAGTCCCCGCGACCCTCTGCGGCGTCTCGGTGGGGCTTCCGCCCGCGGGGCGGCGTGCACGTACCTGTCGGGGCGGCGATCGGCGTCATAAATGGGGTGGGGTGGGATGCGGCTGCTCTGAACCCCGGCTTCCTCGGGGGGGGGGCGTGGACCCGGGAGAGGAGAGCTGTCCGTTCTAGTTAACCTTGTCGTGTCGCTCTGTCCCACGACGTTAGTGTTAAAGTCATCGTTTGTTATTGGGGAAAAAAAAGTCCCTACTTTTGCGTGTGTAAATGTGTGTGTCTGTGTGGGTGTTGGTGGGTAGTGCAGGGTTGTATTAGAAAAAAAATTCTGATTTTTTTTAAAATCAATTTTCATTTAATACATTGTTTTACCTTTCAAGTGTATGAACCTCTTAATTGTAAGTGAGCGAAACGTACCCTGTATTTTCTTTGTCAGAATTTCTGTATTTTTTTTTTAAACCCTGGTGCATTCTAGTGGTGTCATTGGAGAAAACTATTGCAGATGTCATTGTCATCAATTTAGTTACTGTGGTGTTGCTTTTCCACTTACAAGCTTTGAGATGATTTAGTGAAACCTATTTACTGGGGGAGAGGAGAAAAGCATCCGTGCATATTGTTGATGGTGCGTGTCGAAAGATCGTACGGTTAGTTCCATATGTCACCTTTTTGCCTGTTTGCATGTGTGTTGTCACCAAGCGTTTCTAGGAAATGCCTTTTGACAGATGCAGAGGATTCTAGAAAAAAGGACCCTGCCATTAACTAATTTTTCATTTTTCTTTGGTAAGGATTTCTTATCATTCCAATTTATTTGCTGTAACATGGCTAGATGATTCAGATTGTGAATTTCCCGAAAATTATCAGTATCTTCAGAATGGCTGAGGGGAAAAAAAATGTTGCCATTTTATCGAAGGTGCTTTTCAAATTGTCAAGTTTTGGGTGGCTTTATATTTTTAAAGACCCTTTTCTAAGTGTTTGAAAAAAATGAAATGCCACAGATACATTTTTGTCTTTGATACTTGATTCATTTTTCAAAAATTTCCCAATTCTATTTGTGTCTCTTAGCAATATAAGATGATATAAATTCTTTTGGAGGGGCTGCTTCCCTGGTTGGGCTCAACCATGGTCACTACTTAAATAGTTTTAACAGTAAATGATTTATTAAAATGTCTCTTTTGCTTTCAACAGATGTAGCTAGTTGAGACTTTTTTTCCTTCAAGATCTCTTCTGATAAAGTGTTGGAGTTTACTTTTACTGTTAAGACATTTCCATTTTGTCTAAACTTTCAAAGTAGGTGGTAAATACCATACACCTCTCCTTTCAGAACGGAAGCTGTGTCCTATGCATGGGTGGAGGCACTCCAGAAGGGCAGAGGTCAAGAATTAGTCATTTTAAATAAATTATTTCTTTTAGAATATTATTTTTCTAGCGAGGAGAAGCTTTAGAGAATTTTATCACAGTCCAGATTTGCACTTTAATTGTTTTACTTACACAATCGCATAGTAAGTTTGTCTCTTTAGGATAACTCTTGATTGGTTGAGAATGGCTTCCTATTACATAACTGTGGGAACGCAGTATAGATACGACAGTTTTGAGAAGACTTTGTAGCTAGTTGTCAATCTGGAAGCCTAGCTTATATGATGAACATGGCTGTTTTATGGCTGCCTTTAGCCCAAGCCTTAATTTGAAACTCTAGAATGATTAATAAACTGGAGCGGTACACACCTTTGGTTGTTGCGTGTTAAGAGATGATGGGGTCAGGAGATAGGGAACTATACGTAGGAGTGAGAAATGATGTGCTGTGCTAATTTATTCTTACTTAAAGAGCTAAAACTCAGGTCTACACACTGGTAGTGCCTGGGGCCGTTAGAACTACTTCCTGTCTTTAATCTATTTTATCTGGGAACTTTTTTTTTCTTTAGACCATCTAAAGTGTTTATTTTGTATTATTGCTATTGGTAGCATATTAAGTAGTGAGTTCTATAAGTCCTTTTTGTACACACATACACACACGTATACATATATGTATAAATTTAAATCTATATTCTTTTTATGAGAGAAAACGTGTTATATTTTTCTCTGTGAATCTGGCTTACTTCACTTAACATATTAATCCTTAATTCTTTGTCCATTTATTTGTTGGTGGGCCTCTATTTTGAAGGCTCATGTACCTACAGTAATCTGACTACTATGATTTAAAAGGTGTTCTATGTACAAATTAAACTGGCAGTGTTAATTGTAGCAGTAGTTTCTTGAACTATATGCTAGAATGCCAACAATAGGTGTTCTTGGACTATGTCTAACATACCAGCACAGTTCTTCAGTAAAGACAGTAGCTTAGATTTGTTTACCCTAGTTTTTTTTTTTATCTTTGACCACAAAGTGTTTTTGTTTTTACATTTTAAGATAATGGTTAACATTTCTGCAAAGTAAGTTTCCTATGAAATATAATTTGAAGTATTTGCACTATTGAGGTCTGAGTAGTTTTATATATGGAGAATTAAAGTTGCTCCTGATAAATCAGCTAAGGAAGGAGGTTTGAAAATGCTAAAATTAAGTTAGGGAGCTGGGACGTAGCTCACTGGTGGAGCCCTTGGCCTAGCATATTTGCACACAAATATATTTGCACATATTTGCTCCTGTTCCATCTCGTGCATTACAAAACAACAAAAGCAAAACAGGCTTTAATGTCATCTAGGCTTATAGGTAGGTTATTCTGTCTGCAATTAAAAAATCCAAACCTTTTCTCTTCTGTATGTGTGTATGCCATATGTGTGCTGGTGCCCGAGGATGTCAGAAAATCCCCTGGAGCTTTAGTTTCAGATCGCTGCAGGCTACTCAGTGTACGTGCTAGAAACTGAACTCTGGCCACTGGGAGACCATCAAATACTCTTATCCCCTGAGCCATCTTATCAGCCTCCTGTTTGCAGTTTTTGAAACATTTAGATACATCACATCTTAATGCACCATTTCCTCATGTGAGTACAACCTCACATAAGTATTATTTATTATGAAAATTACTACAATACATGTAAAACATACAGAGGCTGGCATGTAGAAACAACCACAGTTGTCATAAGCTAATGAGTTAGTCTGTTAATGTTTCGTGGCTGTTGGCAGAAAACAGAAGGCTCCTAAGTCAGAGCAAATGACATTACTCATAGTGCACCCAGCAACAGGAACACAGCATATTTGAATAGTTTTCCTTGTTCCAAAGTCCTGTGAGGTTAATGAGTGTTTGGAGACACAGCAATGTGTCTGCATCACACCTGAGGCAAGCAGAGTCAAGGATGTCACACTTGTCCTTCCCTATTTGTATTGTAGGAAGCAGGTAACATAGCAAACAGCAGTGCTGTTGATTTGCCTTTAGAAGGCGGCCTCTGTGTTTGCCTCAGTTCTCTTTGTAGTCTGTGGTACTACAAGGAAGGCTCAGTCACCAGGAAACTGAAAGCTGCGCCTAGGATGCACACTCAGCAAGGATGCTGAGATTTCAGACCAGGGCCACCACCTCACCCAGTAGACCGTTCTAGGTGACGCAGTAGAAGGTGAATTTTAGGCTTGCTTTCATTTTCCGTTTTAAAGAAATACCATAGTCTTTTACTTTATGCTGCTTTCTAGTCTAGTTACCATTTTTTTTGTCCCTCCCGATTCCTGTAATCTTCATTTGTTTCTTTAGAATTTATCAACATACATTATCTGTCTTACATTACCGTTTTTTACATACTCGCTTGCCCAGTTGCATAGTCTAATACTTCTCAGCTCTAAGTTCCTGTCTACTTTAGGTCTCTCATATTGACACTGAACTTTGTCCTTGAAACACCTTCCTTATTCCTGATACTTACAAGTTTCTTTTGACATCTTTGTTTTTCATGCTCCATGTGAATTCTTCCCAGTTCCTTAATTCTGATGCTTTCTATGCTATAAAATAATTACTACCTTCTGTCACTTGGCTGCCCTTCAGTTTACTGTTTGCATGACATGAGTCACAGTCTTTTAATATAAATATAAATTTCATTTTCTTTCTTTCTCCCTCCCTCCCTCCCTCCCTTCCTGCCCTGCTGCCCGCCCTCCCCCCCCTTTCTCCCTCCCGCCCTTCCCCTCCCTCTTTTTCTCTCTCCCTCCCTCCCCCTCCCTCCCTCCCTCCCTCCCTCCCTCCTCTCTCTCTCTCTTTCTTTCTTTCTTTCTTTCTTTCTTTCTTTCTTTCTTTCTTTCTTTCTTCTTTTTTTTCTGCTCAAAAACCTTCAGTGGCTTCCTTCTAAATCCCCAGTCCACCACTCAATAGCACTTCCTGCTAAAACTTTCAAATGTGTAGAAATATATAGAAAACTGGAAGAATAGTGTAACAGCTTCTTACATTTATGTTTTTGTATGTCTTCAGTCTCATTTAAAAATAGAATTTATTTTATCCTGTGAGGATTAGTACATGCATATAATGTAATTTGATCATATTCTCCCCTTCTCCTCCTCCCGACTCTTTCCAGATCCGCTCAACTTAGCGGCCACTTTAATTTAAAAAATTTGAGACAAGGTCTCACTCTGTAGGCCTAAGAAACACAGATATCCAGTCTGTGCCGTTGTTGACTGCCATCATATGGAATGTTACCACCACTCTAGAAAGATTCCCTATAACCTTTGCCTGTCAGTTCCTATCCCTGGGTGATTTTTTTTTCCACTTCAAATAGGTAGACTTTCTAGTTCTAGAATAGCAGATAGACCATAAAATTCCTTTCACTCAGCGTGAAGGTTTTGAGATGGATTCATGTTATTATAAATGTCAATGGATCTTCTTTTTGTTACTGAATAGTTTTACTTGATACAAGTTGTGTGAATATTCTTTTTTCTCTCTCTTTTTTTCTTTTTTCTTTTTTTGTTTTGTTTTTTTGAGACAGGTTTCTCTGTTGTAACTTTGGCTGTCCTGGAACTCATTCTGTGCCTGGAATTTACAGAGATCCGCCTACCTCCGCCTCCCGCTGAATGTACTTCTCTTATCTGTTGCGTTGTTGGTCGGCATTTAGATTGTTTTTAGCTTATGGTTATTATAAATAAAACTTGAGAATATTCTTATATGTCTTTTTTATGGATGTGTACTTACTTTTTTTGGTTAGTATTACTGGGTAAGCCAGGTGGTTGTGGCACAAGCCTTTAATCCCCAGCACCTGGGAGGCAGAGCAGGTGGATCTCTATAAGTTCAAGGCCAGCCTGGTCTACAGAGTTCTAGGACAGCCAGAGTTTCAACAGAGAAACACTGTCTCAAAACACTAAAAAAAACAAAAAACAAAAAACAAAAGAAAACAAAACAAAAACAAAAAAACCCTACCAGACATAGACTTTTTTTTCCTTCTGAGATAGTTAAATAGTTGTCCAGTTTTTTACTTCCCTCATCAACAATTTAACTTTTGATTTTCGTTTTTTTCAATCTTTAAAACTTTGCTACTCTGATGAAATTTTTGAATGTTTGAAGTGTGTAATTCTTAGCATACAAGTGTCGTGAGTGGGCCTTCCATATCTGTACAGAGCCAGATCTCAGCTCCTCCCCTTTGCTTGTTATGCACTGACACTGGTGTCCAGCAGGACTTATTTCTTGTCAATTCTTCAGCCATAGTGCACTCTTTTCCACTTCCCTTTATGTCCTGGTTTGGTTTATTTGCCTCATAAGATCTTATTCTTAAGTGTAGGAATCCCTTTACGTCTATAATTAGAAGAGTTTTTGGATCTACCATTTGCATCAAAGCAAAGGAAAAATTGAGAATCACAGTATTAGAAAGATTGTCCTCTTGAATTACATGCTTGTGTGCCTTTCTACCATGGAGTCTAGTGCTTTCCTCAAAGAAACTTTATGGGTTCAGTGAAAGACTAGTTTTAATTTAATCTTTATCAATTAGATTTTTTAAATTTTGGAAATCTGTACCTGAGAGAACTCACACTGAAATTTTCATGTACCAGGCAGTTTAACAAAGTGTGCCTCAGCACTGTGATGGGTTGCATTCCGTTCTAGCATTGATATTATGCTCCTTTGTTTCGCAAGGGTCAGTTGTTTTCCAGTGCACCTTGAATTCCCCTTGCTGTTTCTGTGCATGTCATAACAATTTTAATTGTGCCATTGACTGAATGTATCTCCTTAAAATATCTGTATACATGAATCAATTGAGCATTCATGAGCAATGCTGAATCAAATGCAAACTCTTACTAGATATATTTGAGCAGTGCATATTCTAGTACTAGTGTAAGATTTATGCAGTAAGGCTTAAATAATTTATGTCATTAAAATACTGTGATACAGGTAATCTATAACAGTGGTTCTCAACCTGTGGGTCGCAACCCCTTTGGGGTTCAAATGACCCTTTCACGGGGGTTGTCTAAGAGCATCTGCATATCAGATATTTACATTATGATTTATAGACAGTTATGAAGTGGTAAGAAAATAATTTTATGGTTGGGGGGGTCACCACAACATGAAGAACTGTATTAAAGAGTCGCAGTATGAGGAAGGTTGAGAACCACTGATGTATAGGCTGATGTATAGGCTGATGTAGAGGCTGGAGAGATGGCTCAGGGGTTAAAAGTATGTACTGTTGTAGAGGACCTGAGTTTAGTTCCCAGCACCTATGTTGTTTGGTGATTACCTCCAAGGGCACCGGCACACGTGTACATACCCACACACAACATATACATAATTAAAAATAGTAAAAATCTTTTAAAATAAAGTGTATGATGGCAGGACCATCCCAATCCTCTGTGTGCTTTCTTATGTCTTCTTAATGGCCCTGGCTTCAGACAGCTTAGGAGGAGGAAGAAGCTGCCATTTTTCTTGAGGCCTAGGCTTGACAGTTTAGAATTCAGTTTCTCCTGCAGCTTTTTTAGTCAAAGCAATTGTAAGATCAGCCTAGATTCAGAAGGAGTGGCAGTAAATTTCCCTACCTAACTCTCGCATTTGTTTTCAGACAGAGTCATACACCGTGTAGCTCAGGCTGGATCTTGAACTTCTGGCAATTATTCTGTCTGTGCCTCTGTAGTTCTGGAATTAGAGGCATGAGCCACCATACTGGCTCAACTCCATCTTTTAATGGGGTAGGGGGTGCAACTATGTGGAGGGAAGAACTTGATGTTGTTCATCTTTGAGTTTAGGCATTTTGACCCTCAGTGAATAGATACCAGGACATTTGGGACCCCATCCACTATGAAGGTGCAGTAGTCAGGCTGAAACTTGCTTGAAATAGGACGCTCTGGTTCTCGTCGGTGAGCATTGCAAGTATGAGAATGGCTACAAGTTTATTGCTTGAAGACATAGAAAGGAAGCCACGAGGCTTCTGTGAGGTGTGAGGTGGGGTGGGGCCAAAACTCAGAATAACTTGTATATGGATAGACCTCAAAGTTCACGGGATTGCCACCGCCATGCTAGGACATGCCATGATCTGAATCAGTAACAGTATTGCGGCTCTTCTGATATGCTGGCTGAAAGTCCCAAGGCGATGCCAGCCTCCTGAAGTACTTGAGCTTCTATGTGATGACGGGAGAGGATGAACTGAGGCAGAGGGTGCAGCTGATTAAACCCTTGCAGGGAGGTAAGCTATGAGCTGAGATTGCAAGTTCCTAGCACATGCTCTGTGGCTGTCTTACCAGGCAACACTTAGCAAAATTCTTGTTAAGAATTTCAAGACAGTGACCACAGATTATATTAAGCCTTATGTGTATACATACATTTATATACATGGGTGCAGTATTGGCGGAGGCTAGAGTTATAGGCAGTTGTGAACTGCAGGAGATGCATACTGGTAACTGAACTTGCATCTCCTGCAAGAGAAGTAAATGCTTAAACACTGAGCCATTTCTCTAGCTTGTCCTCACTTGTTTTATATTGATTATTTAGCAATTTAAAAAAAATTATTTACTTAATATCCAACTCCATTCTAAAATATTGTCTAGTTGTATGTATATTGATAGCATTATTTTGGAATTCTGTTTGTGTTCTATATAGGTAGACATGCATTTAAATAGCTATGAAACACATCCTGCTGACATTTATTAATGTGAATTTACTGACGTAATCATTATAATTAAGGCTAGCCCTACTTACCATATGATTTTAAGTCATCATTATGTCTATGTTTTCTGGCCTTGTTGTTATGGTTTCTTTTAGAAGTTTGGTCACTTAGCTGGAATTAAGGTGTGGGTAAAATTCTTGTTAAAGACATGCCAAGTGCAAGTTGGGAAATGTTGCGGTAGTTTAAGATTTACTCTCAGATTATTTCACTGTTTTGACTTGCTTACATTTAAAATGCGTTTGAACATGAACAACTTAATGATTTTAAGTTCTGGAATGTGCTGTGTTTTCATTCATCTGTGCTGTTTCTCCAGAGTTATTCCTAACACTACATAGAGAAATCATGCTACTTGGACAGCAGCTTTGAAAATAAACTCGAAACATTGAAAATAAAATAAAATATATTTTTTTTCTTTTTTCAAGACAGAGTTTCTCTTTTGTAACGATGGCTGTCCCAGAATTCACTCTGTAGACCAGGCTGGTCTCGAACTCACAGAGATCCGCCTGCTTCTAAGTGCTGGGATTAAAAGAACTCAGGAAAGCTTTATTTGAAGTCAGATAACATTTTGTGTGATTTCTTCCAAGAGACAAGGGTCCTGAGAAAGAACTTGAGGCTTCAGTGAATTTGTTTGTAATCTTAGCAATCAGGGGCAAGCTTAGTCCATCTCCGTGAGTTAGTTCCTGCGTCCTTACGTCTTCAGCCAGGTTTTTCACTTGCAGTCCTCTTGCTCTCTGGCTTTTGAAACCACCGTGCTTATCTTTACCTTCTGATGTTTAAACATTCTGTTCTTCCTCTTCTCTGTCTTCCTTCTCAGGGCTTATATCTAATCTTTATTCGTGTTGACATTAGATGTTATTTTCCTTGGAGAATGTTCTCTTACTTTCTGTCCTTGCTGCCCTTTTCCATTTTGTTCTTCCAAGTTCTGTGTGTCTTCTTAACACTATGGACTTAGGCTTGTTGTAGCTCTTTTTTTGGCAGTATATATTTGCTCACTGTTTTGTTATAGTGGGTCTCTTTCTTCTAGGGATAAATAAATAGCTTGTGGAAGAAATAAATGAGCTAGATGTGAGGATGCATACCTGTAATCTCAATACTTGGGAAACTGAGGCAGGGAGATTATGTGTTGAAGCTTGTCTGGGCTACATAGCATGACACCATTTCAAAAAACCAGCAGACATATATATATATAGGAAAGAAAATGAAAATAAATAGCTGAGTGTATTTTCTGAGTTGTTTCAAGTATAAATGTAGAGATATGAATGTATTATAAAGTGGTATATTATTTTACAGAGTTCTGTACTAGAAAAGTAAAGTATTGAGAATGTCTAGAGATTTGTTGTTAATAGTTTGTCCTGAGTTTATAAGTTACAGTAAGTAACAACATGTCTTGGCACTGGGAGAATTGGCCTGTAGGTGGCCACTACCATGTTGAAACGAGTTTTTACCTCACTTCCTGTATTGAACTCATTCTTCTTAGTGTTGTTCTCTCCCCCCCACTCCCTTTTTCCCCAGACAAGGTTTCTCTGTTGTAACATTGGCTGCCATGGAACTCACTGTAGACCAGGCTGTCCTGGAACTCACAGAGATCCACCTGCCTCCGCCACCCTAGTGCTGGGATTAAAGGCGTGTGCTACCACCACCTGGCAGTTTTGTTTTTCTTTAATGGTGAAAGTCTTAAATTTATTTGCTTTTTGCTCCCCCTCAGGTTTTTGTTTGTTTTTTTAACTTTGATAGTCCCCTTTGCCTATTTATACTCCTATAAGCTGGGTTTATGTTCTTCACTTGTTCCGTGGTTTCAGAGCGTCATGTCTTGGTGAGCCAGCCTTTTAACTGGGGTTTCCAAAGCCAGTGTCTACCAGTTAGGAAACCATGGCAGTAGCTTGGTGGAAGTTTAATAGTGATTTGGAGAGTGAGTTGGAAAGTTGGTCAGCTGATGCACAGTTACAGTTAGCTAAGAGTAAGTTCTGGTGTCCTGTTTCTTAGTTATATAACTATTGTTAATAGTTGTATTTCAGAATAGAAAGAATTTTGTGTATTTCATTACAGAAGAAATAAAAGGTATAGATTAGGAAATAAGTTAATCTTTGTTGGCAGAGTATAAAATATGGAAGAGAAAACAAAACCCTTGACACTTATGATCTCAATAAGAATATTACATTAAGTAAGCTGTCTCTCTGTAAATAGTGATCAAATGAAATCAGAAGTTGTTAAAAACTTGGTTCACATACAGTAATCACATACATGCTTAGAGCAGCAAGTGCTTATAGACAGTGGCATATATTTAGGACTAAATGAGTGATCTAGATAGCAGATCCGTGGAGGGAATGCTAGTGCATATTAGTAACCAAAAGAAGCCAGCTTGATAAATCTAGGTACTAGTAATTTCAACTGTGTGACATTCTGGAGATACTATTTTTGGAGACAGTTAAAAAAAAAAAAAACACAGCGACTGCTCTGTCCTAGGGAGGAAAGAGGGACAGTAGCGTGCACAAGAGGAACTTCAGTGTATTAAGACCTTTATGATACTGTGAGGTCCTTAGACATTTATCACAAGCCACAAAATTAACTGTGGATAATAATGACATGTGTCCTTGTGGGTTCATCAGTTGTAACAAGTTGTAACAGGTTTGGTGGGGATAAAGGCAATAGGGAGGGAGACCGCGTGTGTGGAACAGGGTTATGTGGGAAGTCGCTGTGTTTTAGGCTGACATTTGCTGAGTCTAAATCTAAAACCTTACTAAGTCTTATATGGTAAGTAAGTTTAGAGTTAGCGCTAACTTGGAGGAGAGAGGAATGTTATAGTATGTGTTTACATGGGTGTTTGTCTTCTGGTAATCCAGAGTGACTCAGCTTACGTGTTTAGATCTTGCCAGCTTCTGAGAGTTTCTGGTTTTACATGTAACACTTAGATGGATCAGCCCTTTAATAGTGTCTTTAGTGGTATCTTGGCACTTGCTGCTTCCTGAATCAGCAACGCCATGCCTTAGCAACTAACGTCACTGTATTTAGTTTTGCTTGAGGATTCTGTTCTTAGCTTCTCTGTGTTTCTAAAGGGAAGCTTTCTATGAAGAAATTCGACCTGTTCCTTGCTAGTCTTGGTTTGCTGTGTTACCTATGATCAAATATAGTCGCTCTCCTTTAGTCTCCTCGCTGCAGCACTAGTTGTGCTCCCACGGCCTTTCCCTGGAGCTCCTTAGTCCTGGGTATTAACGGGACTACATCTATGTGCTGTGCCCAGTACTATACGAGGAGCATATTAGGTTCAGTAAGCATTGGTTATAAAACTAATTGGTGTCTGATTGACTGAAAAATAAAAATACACGAATCACAGAAATAAAATGCAGCCTAATGAGGCCAATAATGCAGTCAAGCTTATCTAACTAGTAGGATAGCTGTATTTTAATTTAGATCTCCTGACCCCAAATTGTGTTCTCTTTTGGTTTATTCAGTTAGCAACTACCTGCTCTTCTAGAAGCACATGAGATAAGAGAGTGCATCATGCTAACTTCTAGAATGTCAGATGAGCGCCTGTGAGCAACAGTACACGACAGCAGTACGTGAGCTGAGGCACTCTAATGCTCTTACAGGTGAACCTGCCAAGCCCACTATGTTGTTTCCAGCTTCAGTCCATCTGTTAGGTATCAGAGACAGTAGCTATTGCTCAGGATTCAGTTTTGGATAAGAGTCTTTGCTTTAGTTACTTTTCTGTTGTTGTGATAAATCACCATGACTGAGGCAGTTTATAGAAGGAAGGGTTTATCTGGGGCTCGTGGATCCAGAGGGGTAGGAGTACGTCGCCATCATGGTGCCAGGGTGAGCGAAATGGTGGCAGGCAGGCAGGCACCGCAGTAGCAGCTGATGGCTGACATCCTGGTCCACAAACAGGAAGTGGAACACACGGGGAATGGTAAGACTAGCTTAGAGATGCAGGGATGCAGGGGAAAGAAGTTGAAGGATATTTTTAAAAAATTGTTGTTATTATTATTATTTTAAAGTTAAGAGCTTCTTTTCCTGTGTGAAGTAGGAAATGTAGATTTGGCCATAAATTTTTTGGTTGGAAGTGGAGAAAGGAGAAGAAAGGAGTTGAACCCTATCCCCATCTGGAAATGAGATGACTAATGGTATAGCAGCCTTCTGGGATGGGGCACTAAATCATGGCAGCAATCCACACAGTCGTGATTTGTTTTCCTTCTTCCGTCAGGAGACGACAGTCTCATTCTGATGGGTCTGGGCAGAGTAGCTGTGGCCCAACACAGGGGACTAGGGGATTGGTGATGCCGTTCCAGAAGGGGACCAGGGGATTGGGAGTACTATTCCAGAAGGGGACCAGGGGATTGATTGGTGGTACCATTCCAGAAGGGGACTAGGAGATTGGGGATGCCATTCCAGAAGGAGACCAGGGGATTGGGGGTACCGTTCCAGAAGGGGTCTAGGGGATTGGGGGTACTGTTTCAGAAGGGGCCTAGGGAATTGGGGGTACTGTTCCAGAAGGGGCCTAGGGGTTTGGGGATACCATTCCAGAAGGGGCCTAGGGGATTGGTGGTGCCATTCCAGAAGGGGCCTAGGGGATTGGGGGTACTATTCCTGAAGGGGACCAGGGAATTGGGGGTACCGTTCCTGAAGGGGACCAGGGAGTTGAGGGTGCTGTTCCAGAAGTTTTTCCTATTATTTTCCAGGAGATAGAGGCTAGAAGTAGAACCAGGAGGTAGTGAATGGAGGAATGGACAAGTAGAGGAGTGGGGATGTAAGGCTGGGCGGCTGTGATTGGACATGAGGTGGTTTAGGTGCAGTGCCTCTGCTGAGAAGCAAGGCTCTGTGGTGGTGACACACAGGGCTTCTGCCTTGGGAGCAGAGAACCAAGATAACGCTGGGTGCTAAACTCTAGATTCAGTTACTGCATGTTTGTAGTACAGGGGTTAGGAAAGTTTCGTAGTTTTGGGTCAAACTAGGGTTTACAGCCAGGGAGATGATACTGGGACAGGGAGCTGGCAATCATGACATCCTTGAGGGAAATGGTTCCAGCAGTGGGAAATACAACTTGATACTACTGTCCAGAAGACTTTTCTACTGAGGAATATCTGAGATCTTGACTCACTGTAGTAAAGATATTCAGAGCGAGCCACTGTGAAGCGAAATTGGAGTGTTTTCATCAGGGGAGCGTGCACACAGTGTGGAGAGCTTAAAGACGGCACTAAAATGTCCCCACAGTAGCTGTGTGAGCGGGTTTTGTGCCCATTAAAGGCACTTTGTTCTAGAGATATCATCTGCAACTAAGTTTAAAGGTTAAACTTTAGAACAATACAGTCTAAAAGTTAGGTACAAAGGTTTATTTTATCTAATGAATTTCCTTTATGAGATTGAGGCATAGTTTATACAGGGTGCTGCCCATGTTTATGGATTATAAAGGATTAAGATAAGATTAAAAATCAAAATCACAAGGGTTTAAGACAATTATTAGCATTCTATGTTCAACAGCTGTTTGAATTCTCTTGTTCAAATGTTTCTAGAAAAAAAGAAAAGAAAAAAAAAACACAACAACAAAATCCCCCCAAACAAACAAAAAACCAAAGTACAGTCACTTTGTCTAGTAATGGTTGGGTTCCTTGTGTTGAAATTCTTCCTCAATAACATTTAAACCAAGAGCAGGGCAGTAAGAGGCTCTTTATTTCTCAGGTTCCCTTCATTTTCTTATCTTTCTACCCTGCCTCAAAAAGAGGCCGGCAGGCCGTGTGGACCCCAGAAACTTGAAGAGAGGCGTATGGTCTGCAGTCCTAATATTCCACATAACTGTGTTCTTGTGCCTAGGCAAGGGAGGGGGAGGAGGAACAACATCGTGATGTTAGAGGGCTGTGGGGGACAGTGGCGGGTTCCATCACGTGTGGAGGGGTGGTTTTGAAAGTGGAGAGGAGTTAGTGACCACACGGGGTTTTCAGAGGTAGAGTGGAAGTAGGACTACGTCCTGATCCTGTAAGTCTTTCCTGACAATGTTTTGGAAAAGCTCAGAGCAGTTCTTTTGTAGCACAGCCTACAAATGTCCTGGTTTTTAAAAATGGTCCTTTACCTACTGGCTTTAGGGTGCTTTGTCTGTTCTTGACTGAAATAGTACCTGTAGTGGCTGTGAAATGCAGCCTCCCAGTTCGTCATTTCTTTAAGAACTTACTAATTTTGATTCCACAAGCAAGAGCTTTCCCGTGGTCCAATTTGTTTATTCACCTATGTCAGATTGAATTCACAGACTGATAGTTTATTCTGAGTTACTGTGTACTTACTACCTTCACTTAGTAATGCTCCGATCATTCCAATTTATGCAGCAGGAGCCTCTGTCTTCTCCTGTGCCTTCGAGACACATTCCCCATCGTTTGGGCACTTTCTCACCATCCAGCATTTAAATAAGGTGATGGGTTGGAGTTCTTGAATTCCGTGTAGATTGGCGAGCTGCTTGCACTTGTAGGTAGAACAGCAGTGGGAGGAAGCAGCTTTCTTCCTGCTCCTGCTGCTTAGTGGCATTTCTCACAGGGCTGTGCACAGAGTGTGAGGAAGTACTAGTTCAAAACTGAAAACAGAATGTCTGGCTTTTGAGTCAGAGTCATTCTAAGTGAGGATCCTGGCTTCAGAATGCCTTTTTAGATTATATAGATGAATATAAGTGTTTTATGTGGTGTGTGGGAAGCAACAACTAGCCCTAAAGAAGCTTTTTGACCTTTAAGCTGAGTTTCATTAGCAAATCATCACAAGGAAATGGATTCATGCTGACAGTGCAGTATTTAAGTGCTGTAAGATGCTTGACTGAAACAATAGCATCATGTGTGGATTTATGTACCAGACTTGTCTGCTGACAATAGCTACAAAAGGTTTTGAGCATGATGTGAAGTCTATGATAATCTTGTTCAGTATCGTGGAGAAATGTTACAGATGTAAGATTTCTTATAATTTGAGGCTTGCTTGCTTTCCAACTTACAGAAATTTCTTTAAACACAGAAATCTCTGTGTTGTATCATTTTGTTCTACATTAGGAGCAAACAAGGAATGTTCCTTCCTTTTATCTTGTAGAGGTCTTGGGAAAGCACAGACTAGTAGAGAAAAAAATGAAGAAAAGAAAAATAATTCAAAATTTGCAAGAATGCATTCTGCCTATTCTGTTTATTAACAGTCCTTTTGAAGCAGTCCTATTTAAAACTGGAATAATAGGGGTGGGGATAGAATTTTGACATAACTCTTTGTCTTACTTAAAATTGGAATAACAGGCCTGGTGAGGTGGCACTTACTGTAAAAGCCTGTAGACCTACACTGAATCCCTGGAACCCACATGCTGGTAGAACACGTGTGCAATGGGTGGTGCATGCCCGTACCTATATGTGCGTACACACAACACACGTGCTTTCGCACCCATTAGTGCTTTATAAGTCTTGTTTAACTTTCTGATTAGTTTCATAGAGCATAGTATTAATAAAATGTGGAATATTAGGTTGAAATGTGTGTTTTAGTAATTCCTTCTTTTATTGTTAGTGTTTTTTCTTTTCTTTTTTTTTATTGAGACAGGGTTTTAGCACATAGCCCAGGCTGGCTGCAGTGCTAGTTGGCCCATGCTGTCCTTGAACTGGTGATTGTTGTGCCTCAGCCTTCCAAGGGCTCATATATTGTATCCCTTCTCCCCTAATTTCTTTGTTTTTAAAAAAGTGATGTGTGTTTGTCTTACAAAGTATAAGCAGTAGAAGTACAGAAGACACAAGCAGTCTAGACACCCAAATCTGAACAGCCAGAAAATATATGCTAACATTTGATGAGCAGTATCTCATTTGTTCGTTTGCTTGTTTGTTTTTTTAGGAAGCCAGATTGGAATGATTTTCTGAGTGGGATTATGCTCTTTTAAAAGTAAAAATATGAACTGTGATGGTGTCTGAATTTTACAGCAAAGGAGGAAATCTCAATTACTGAACTCTAAGTCGAGCTTCGTTTATCACGGGACTTTCTGTCCTGGTTTGTTTTGTTTTGAGACTGGGTCTTAATGTGTAGGTCAGGCTGGCCTTGAACTCGTAGTTGCTCCTGCCCTGCCTCCTAAGTTCTGGGGTTAAAATCATGCTCCATCATGCCTGGACACCACAGAAGTCTCAAATTGTATAAGGTTTCACTAAAATTAAGAAAGAAGTTTAGGAATAAAATCAGAATAATTTTTGAAACCAAATGCTGAATTTTAAATATTGGAAATCAAATTTTTGCAGTGAAAGACAGCTGATACTAATACTTTTATCTATTTCCCCAGTTCTGATATTTATTGTTTTAGGTTTTTGTTTGTTTTCTCGGTATATATTTCTTGGTATGTATTGTTTTCTGTTTATCAGAAGTTACTTAGTCTTTTAGTTCTATATTTAGCCTTAGTTCTACGTTTAAATAAATTGATGTGGCTTTTCTGTTTCTTTGGTATTTATTTTGATTGTTTCTTTGCTTGCCTGTGTTTTATCCTGAAGCAGTTTTATTGCATAAGAATTCTGTGTCTTTCTTGACTGCTTTTCTTTTTTAAAATGTTCCCCTTGGCCTTATGTTTGGAAGACAATTTGCCTGACTCCGTTAAAAAACATCTTAAAATTATGAAGCATTTCCACATAAAAAGTACAGAATAAAAGACTTCCTCGTCACTAGTGAAACAGCTGATGCTGTGTGTTGTGTTGTTTCAGACCTTGAGCATTTTCCCCACCCACCCACACTGCAAGCTGTGTGTGCCTCTCAGTCTTCCCTCCCTCACGAGGTCCCAGAGTTCCTCCTGTGCATGCTTTCTTTACTTTCACCAATTACAAAACGTTTCTTCTGTACAGTGTATACTTTAGGCTTCGATTGTATGAATTGCGTTTGTTACATTATTTCGCTACTTGATTTTTTTTAACTTTATTTTTATTTTATGTGTATGTGTGTTTTGCTTTCATCTATGTCTGTGAACCGTGTGTGTGCAGTACTTGCAGAGGCCAGAAGAGGGAACTGAATCCCCTAGAACTGGAGCTGCAGACAGCTGTGAGTTGCCATGTGGGTGCAGGGAATTGAACCCCTTCTGATTTAACAGCCAGTGCTGTTGAACCATCTCTCTGGCCCCTAGCTGTATTTTTTTAATTTAAATATATATTATTATTTTCATTCTGTGAATATGTGAGTATCTGTGTGAGTGTGTGTGTATCCAAATAAAGCCTTTCCCCCCAAGCGGCTTTTACAGGGTGCTTTAGCATAACAAAAGAAATGAGACTAAGAGAATATGCTTTTAAGATTTACCTATTACAGTTAATAAATATTTAATTTCCAAATTTAAATGGTGAATTCGTTATATAAATTATGGTATAATAATTTACTCATGGCATACTTGGCTACATTGTTTTTTGCTCTTTTGAAAAATACTACCTTGAGCATGCCTCTGTGGTGTGTGTGTGTGTGTGTGTGTGTGTGTGTGTGTGTGTGTGTTAGTGTTAGTGTTAAAGAGTTTTATGGTGTTGCCATCTAGAAAATGGAATCAAGGGTTATGTACATACCCAGTTTTATTCAGAATTGCCAAATTGCTCTTCAGTGTGGTTAAGTTAATTTTACCCTTCACTAGTCCATTATGCAATTTTGCTTTATTCAAGACAGGAGTCTCCCTGTGTAGCCCTGGCTTACCTGGAACTCCCTGTATAGAACAGGATGGTCTTGAGCTCAAGAGATCTACCTGCCTCTGTCTCCTGAGTGCTGGAGTAACCACCATGCCTGGCCCTGATGTGCGGTTTTTCTAGGAACATTTAATTTTTGCTATTACTACTACTTCTGTGTTGCTTTGTTCAATAAAATTTGTTCTTTTCCTAGATATATTCTTGCTAATTTGTATAAAACCTCTTTTATTGCCTCTTTTACGATCAGCTTAGGCTCTTGTCTCTATATTCTTTAATAGTAAATATTTCTTTAGTGAGTAAAAGTCAAATCTGTGCATGGATATTTGCTGCTGTTGAGTGCTGTAAGTCACTAGTGCTTTTTCCTCAGTGTGTGAAGGTGGTCTATCCCTAATCCAGAGACCTTGGTGTCTTTGATGTCCCACAGCAGAGGGTGAGGTGTGTGTGTGTGTGTCTGTATTGGTTGTCACTTGCTTTGTTTTTTAATTTTCTCCCCTGTTGACTCCTGTCTAGCTGTGGTAAGAATGTCATCTCTAGTGGCGTTATTTTAAAGATGGGTGCTACAGAATTGCAGTTTATTTCTTTCAATTTTTTTATGTGTATAAGTGTTTGCCTACATATATGTTTGTGTTCCACTTGCATGCCAAGTGCCCATGGAGGCCAGAAGAAATTGTTGGATCCCTTGGAACTGTAATTACGGACAGTTGTGAGCTGCCATGTGGGTGCTGGGAATCAACCCTGAGTACTCTGGAAGAGCAGTCATTGCTCTGACCAGTGAACCACCTTTCTAGCCCCTGGAGTTTATGTATAGTAGTGTATATAGTCAGTGATCTGTGGTTTTGGAAAACAGTATAATTTAGTAAATTTAGGAGGCAGATAATTGCTTATGAAGTTACTATGACTACCTCAGAATAGTGAGTGATAAAGTTTCCGCATTTCACTGTGCCTACTGTGAGAACCATAGTAGCTATGAGATATGTGTCTACTCGATCTTGAGTTGTTCAGCATATGTGATACTGCTTGAGTAAGTGTCCCTTCAAAGAGAGTAAGCTTCTGAAAGCTACTTGCTGTAGTGACTACTAAAATGAGCAAAACATACTTCTTAAACTTCTAGGCTTATGATCTGATTAGGAAAACAAATGCTACCAACCCAAGGTCTCTAAGCCCCTAGAGCCTCATGAAGCAGTGTGGAATTGGTGTTTCCTGGAAGAGAATGGTTGCAATTAAAGTTTACTACCTCCTGTTTTCTGTTTTGTGTCTCAGTAGCCCCTGCTCCCAACACTTTTGCTTTAAAATCTCCTAGAATATTTAGTTCTAATAGCTAAAAACATATTCCAAGTCCAGTGACATCTGTTTCAATATTTTTCTATGCTTTAAGGTTTGATAGCTCTCTTGGTCCTTCATTAAGAAATGTGCTCTTAGACAATTTTAGTCTTTAAACTTTACCAACTACCACTTTGCTGACTTATTTTTAGTACATGCAAATTATAAACTTTCTGAGGGATATGTCAAAATGTCCGTATTTAATGTGGTTACAGAAACAGGAAAGGAGTAAAAATTTGATTACAAATTGCTGTTACTGTTATATTATCAGTCACTATATGGGATTTAATGTATATTGAAGTATAAAATCAGCATTAGGATCTTTTAACCCAACATAAAAACGGCTTTATAAAACCAAACATTATCTTATAACTTTTTTTTTTTTCCTGCTAAAAATATGTTTCATAGCTTCCTTTCCATCTGGGTTTCTAAATTTTGGTTCCCAAGCCATTTAAGGAAGGGAATGAACTTAAAAGCCAGGATTTCTCTGTATTGTTAATGAAATGTTATTTGATGGAAAGCATGTTGTAGATGCTGAAGTAGACTCACCCAGATGTAGATGTTGATTCAGGGCAGAGGACAGTTTATCCTTTTGTCTAATTAAATCACTGGGTCTTCCCCGAGCCCTGGAGTCCTAGAGCTTTTAGGCTTCTTTTCAATCCACTTTCAATCCTTGAACTGGAAGGCTTCAGCCTTTGTACAATCTAGAACATTTAACCTGCTAGCCCAGACCTAGAAGGCTTCAGCCTTAGCCTTCTGAGACCTACCGCTAACTAAGTCACTCTGACAACTCCTTCTGAACTCTGACTCCTCTGGTTCAACTCACTATCTGTTCTGGGCTTCTTCTGCCAAGCTCTGCCATGTCTCTGTATTTCTTCTCAGCTCTCACTGATCCATTCTACCCCTGTATCTGACTGCTTCAACTAACTCTGCTCTGCTTCTCAATTGCCTCTTAAGCCTGCTTTTCAACTGAATCTTCTTACTGACCCTTCAACTGACTCCTATATAACTCTCTTTAACTGAGCTGAGAGCCCACCTTCTCGTGAGAGTTGGGCATGTCCTTACTTTGCTAGCTCTTCCACTGATTAATCACTTTGTCTGTCATTCACTCTGAGTCATCTTAGATGTCACTTCCTTTGTGACACTGACTCCTACTGAGTTCTGCCTCCTGTATCTACTTCTACTGTTTTTTCTAGGGATTGAAGGCGTGGACCACCACTGCCTTCTGAATACTGGGATTAAAAGTGTTTGCTACCACTGCTTTCTGAATACCGGATTAAAGGTGTGTCTACATTCCACCCAGACCACACAGGCCTCTGAATATAGTCCCTGGAATGTAGACCTTAGCTTTCACACAGGGCTATTCCTCTACAGCATGTTTGTCTTGGAAATGAATGATCTCTGTTAATTTATTCAGATACATACCTTGATGTATTCTCAGTTGTGTGCAAGATTTCCTTCTTTTCCTGCCCTTAGTTAAATACTTTTGAATGTCCTTTAGTTAGGTCACCTTGTTATTTTAGCCCCTGTCTTTGTCCCAGGTATCCTGCCCAGAAGGAGGGCCTCGATGGCTGTTGGGAGCCATTTTGCTTTGCCAAAGGAGAATGATGAGTGATATAGTTACTGCGTAGACCCTGGAGTGGGAAGGGCTAATGCCCACCCAGAGTGCTGTGGATATGTAATGAGGAAGGAGGGAGAGCCTTTTAGGGAAACAATCATGTATTTTCCTTAAAGGTTTAAAACTATAGTGTACCCACTAATAAATACATCTCAAAACCTGCTTAAATGGTGAAATACAATAGTGCCATGGACAGATACTACACCAAACCTAGGGACTAGATTTCAGAAACGTCCACATTTTTCTTTTTTCTTTTTTGTTTTTCAAGTTAGGGTTTCTCTGTGTAGTCCTGGCTGTTCTGGAACTCACTTTGTAGACTAGACTGACCTTGAAACTCAGAGATCCACTGTTGGAATTAAAGGTGTGTGCCACCACTGCCCTTCATTACAAAGACAAAAAACAACTGAAAACTCTTTAGTGTATCACTAAGGATTCCTAGTCAGCATGCTTCATTGGTCTTGATTCCCGGTCTTTTCTACACAGTGGTCTGACAAGTTGTCAGAAATGCATGCAATCTCTTTCTAGGAGACAACTTCCTCTTCTGGCTGGCGTCAGGCTTTGGCCTTTTCCTTCTCGTGGATTCCTTCTCCCCTGAGATTCCTGGGGAAATTTCAGTTCCTTGGGGACCATTATTTTAATGTATGATAGCCAAAGGTAGGGCACAAGTCTCTTACTCTTTAGAATGTCTTCTCTCCTGCTAGGACAGGAGTTGAAGGCCTGCTGGGGCTACATATTGAGATCCTGACTCAAACCAACCCAAATTAAACAGCAGAAAGTAAAAATACCAGATCTTCATACAGTTTGGTATAAAACCGAAAGATATGAGACAGTAAGTATCCTTCCACGATGAACTATGTAGACGTTTACGACGTCTGCTACACTGGATGACTAGGTTGATGAAGGACCAGAACAATTTGAGAGGACCCTGAGGAGGCAGCAGGAAGCAATATCCCTTGATGGGCTGCCTCTGGGGCCTTGCTCTGGTCTCCCGTCTGCTCTCCAGTCTTCGTTCACCGTGGAAAGAGTTCAGACAGGACTTTGTGCAGTGTGGCAGGTAGGCGGTATTTATTACTGGGTAAAGTAAGGGACTGTCAGGCTGTGGAGTGACCATTAGAGACCATTAAGTCAATTGACAGCTCAGACAGGCTTTGTATTTCCAAAGTATTGACGGCAGACATTTCCAGAGGATGTTTCTTGGATTGACTCTTAAGAGGAGGCAGTGATAAGACTTTGTTCTTTATCAAGAAGCTGATGCTGTCCACTAATCTTACAAAGTTTAAGGCTCTAGGAACTAGGTTTAGATAGTTACACTCGGTGACTTTCCGGGCAGTATGGGGTCAGAGATAGGACTCAGATCTTAGTCCTTTGACTAGTAAGTAATTATAGATTCCTACTGTACCTGTTTCTGCTTTTGCCAGCTGCTGCTGCTGCTGAGAAATGGCTCCGTCCTTAGTGTCTTCTGTTCTGATACCCCAATCAAAGAACATGGAAGGCTCCAGTCCAGCACAGGCAACTGTTTCTGGCCTTATTTACTTATTTTTCTTTTTTTCTTGTTCCCTTTTTTCCACCTTAAGGGCCAGGTCATCAAACTGCTAATCATCCCTTGAGATCATATTTCATATTGGCCAGTTGTTAAAGAGGAATAAATACATGGCAGATTTATAAATATTTTCGTAGCTGCTATCTGAGTAAGCTAGTATGTATTTATTACTAATACACATTAGTTGTACAAGTTAATGGGTTTCACTGTACACATGTGTAAGTATCCCACGTTGATTGTATCTACCTTCCGTACTTTTATTACTCTCCCCTCCTAAATGGGTTCTGGGGTTCTGGTTGATAACAGCATTTTAATTAGCATATGTCATTTAACTGAAAGACTGAAATTACTCAGTGTGCCATGTGGGTGGCAGGGGATCTTAGTATCTCCCAGATATTTATGCTGCAACTTCAGCATATGGAAAGGAATTCAAGCAGAGGTATAATTTTTTTTGAAAGTAGAAGTTAATATAAGAAGTCACATAGGCAATTTCTTTGGAAGTCTTCAAGATGACTTAAGGACGTCAGTGACGAGCTGAGGGAGGGCCTTCAGAGTACAAGGGTAGCAAAGCTGGTCTCCTTCATTTCATTCCTTTGTACTCTCTTGTGACCAGTGACCTACAATGCGTATTCTTTTCATTCTATGCAGGGTTGAATAAGTATTTTTGTAGGGTTACTTTTACAATATTTAAGACAGACTTCTACTTTTGTAGATATCTTCGTTCAGTAAAACACATTGTAAATTACAGCTTCTTAAATTGGAGTCCTGTAATTGGATAGATGGGACAAAAATTTGGCAGCAATAAAAGGGTTTTGGATATGCAACAATAAAAAATTAAGTACAAGTGAAACAATGAATCCAAGATGTTTCTGGCAGTGCTTGGTGTTGTAGTGGCTTGCTACTATTGCATTGTATGGCCACACTACAGCTTTGGTTCTGCACACACGTGTACTTGGCACATGCTATCACATCATGCAGTGCAATGCCAGCCCACACAGCCTGAAACATCTCAGCTCAGTTTTGAGAATTATTGTGTGTTATGAATTGCAGTTCTTTTTTTTTTTTATTGTACATACAAAGTTTTTTGTTAGAGAAACTGTGGTTTAATTACAGGAAACAGACGTATTTTTCCTATTTTATTGAGTTAACAATGTTTAACTTTAAAATTTGTTGTTTGCAGGGTTCCATGGCAGGGTTGTTTGGGGGTCCCCAGTACATGGGGTTCCATGTAATACCACTTGCTACACAAATGTGAGGATCTGAGTTCTGATTTTAGTTCTGATGTAAAAGGCTGTGCATGGCCACATTGCACACCTGTAACTTCATCACTATGGGGTACAGAGACAGCAGGATCCCTGGACTTGCTGACTACTAGACTTAGTCCAGGTTCAGGGGTGGACCTTGCCTCCAAGGAATAAAATACAGGGTCTCCTCATGCTCATGCAGGTGTGAGTACACACTCACACACACACACATACACACACACACACACAGAGTCTTAAATTACTGTTTTGAGTAGGCAACTTCAGTCTTATAAAGAAACCATTAACCATTTTAATGAATTTTGACTTGGGTTTAGGAGAGGTTTTCTGACTTTTCTGAAATGACTCTAACCATACTTACCTCGTTCTGTACTATATATTTATGTGAAACAATGTTTTCAGCATTGGTAATTGTAACATCAAAATCTCAGTCAACTCTGAAAAATGTTTTAAATATTAAGTCAGCATTTATTTCTGTATGCTAAAACAAAGTACACCTATCTTATTAGTATGCAGATTTGCTTTAATCTTTAATGGTAAATTATATGTATATTAAAGAATTGTTTCAAAATAATTTACTTTCTAATGTTTTTATTAGCATATATTTATTATACCTAATAAAGGGTTTTGCTGTGACATGACTGCACAAGTGTACAATGTAGCTCAGTGACATTCACGCTCACCACTGCTTGCTCCCTCTCCTCCTGACCCGCTGCTGCTTCCCGGTGAGTGGGCACAGCTGCTGATGAGGACGTGGTTGAGGGTTTATGTGGGCACCTGACTCGTGGCTGCATACTGAAGAAAACGTTTCTCTTTTGCCCATCAGCTCTTCACTTTATAGATACCAGGGAGGGGTGGAGTCTCATGGGCCCCTCCCTCTCCCGTGACAGAATGTTGGAGCCCAGTCTTGTGAAGATATTAGGTAGTTAGTTAATAATCACAGCTCTTATTAGTTCAAAAGTCCACCAGCCTTGTGAAGCCTAGAAGACTGCCCCTCCCTCTGCATCCCCATGCCTCTTCTGTGATATCCTGAGACGGGAGCAGTGATGTGAATGTGCCACTTATGGCCGGGTGTTCAGCAGTTATCTCTCATTTTGACCAGTTATTCTCTGCAGTTCCCAGTGACCAAAAGGAAATTTCTCTGATCAGAGTTGATAATGGCTCTAATCTACGGGCATAAATACAGCTATTTAAAAGGTGATTTGATGGCTACAGCAAGTCCTTAACAATAAATGTCATTTTGATTTATTGTCACTGTTTGATTTGTGTACTTGTTTTATAGCCATACACATCCATGGTTACCTAAAAAGTTCTCCAGTGAAAAGGAATTGTGAGCCCTGTTGGCAGTTATTGATCACATGAATAAAATGTTCTAATGGTTAGGATTGTTAACAAGCTGAGTAGAGACTAGTCTGTGTAGGGCTCTGGGTTTGATTCCTATCCCTGCAAGAAAAACACAGAACTTGTAACAGACAAGCTAAGTGTCTGAGAAAGGTAGGTCAGGAGTGCTAGGACCCTTTGGGCTGCACAGGGAGACCCTGTCTCAGAGTCAGAAAAATGATGTCAAAGAATACAGAGATTTCCTGAGATCTGAACAACATGTAGATTAGCAGGCCACCGAGAGAGAGAAGATGAAAAGAATTGAACATAAATCAAGAGCCCTCTTTTTGGTCTTTGTATGGTGACTTTAAGTGGGGGCGGGGGCACTTAGAACTCCATGTCTGTAAAATACAAGCGTGTTCTGTTCACCAACAAGAAATGTTTTTATTTGCAGAAAATATGTATTACATTCTAACCCGAAGCCAGATTTCAGTACATTCAAAGCAAGATGCCGGGAACTGGGTACATTTTGCTTGCTTGCAGGGTCATGCTTATGGATTTAGTTCCTGGTTTTTGTTTGTGCTTTGCCTTATACTGATTAAATTGTGAATTTTTTCGTTCATCTTTTAAAATGTTAATATTTTGTTCCTTTTCCTGAATATCTTTAAATTGTAAATAATCTCTAACCATAAGCTGAAATGAAAAGAATAATAAATTGCATCAGTTTAATATTCTCTCTCCCTCGTTCTTTAGCTTCACAATGAAGAAGATAATTCAGAACCATCTGCTGTAGAGCAGCCATCGACTTCCAACTCCGCAGCACAGGCCGTGGAAGCTGCTGCTTCAGCACCAGCACTGGAAACCGACTCTTCTCCCCCACCGTACAGTAGCATTACCGTGGAAGTACCTACGACTTCAGGTGGGAAGTGCTAGTAGTGATTCGCAACTTCCTTTTCTTTTCAGCAGGGTGCTTTGTGTAATTATCAAGTCTTTCAATGGCTGATTGCTTGCTTTGCTTTGCTTTATAGCCCAGGCTGGCCTAGAACTCACAATCTTCCTGCTTCAGCCTGTCAAGTGCACACTTGGAATACAGGCGTGTGCCACCGCGCCCGGCTTGCTAGAAGAACTTTGAAACAAACACACACCCATAGATAATTATACCTGTATATACATGCACATGTGTCTATACGTACATACATACATACATGCACTTCTGTATACACACTCACACGTACATGTGTGTGGATGCTTATATATTCATAAGGTTGTAGTGGAGCTAATAATGACAAGAGTGAGTAAGAATGTGTGTGTGTGTGAGCAGACACGAACGGTGTGCGTAGTGTAACAGTGTGGTAATAATGCTTGTGAACAAGGCAGTGACTGCTTGCTCCTATTTGTCCTCTCTGTCAAGTCATCGTACTCACAATTATCTCTAGCCACAATGTGTGATTTCTCAGTGATGTGCAGTTGGGCATATGATAATTTATATGCTTCTATGTTTTACATACTGTTTTATTTATATAATTGTATTATTCTATATACTACTACAATCTTTTTGAGTAGTTTAATAATTTCTAAAAGTGTCTATAACTTCTTTATTTAACATTCATTATGAAGTATTTGTTTTAAAATTTAGTTACTGAAAAACTATTCTATTCATTTTAATAGAAAACATCCCTTTATAAATTGGGCTGTAGCTCATTGGTAGTATGCATGAGACCCTGGGATTGGTCACCAACACCACAAGAACAAACAAAGCCTTTATTAAATAACCTTCCTTGTTTCTTTGTGTAGTGAAGGCTGACTCCATCTGGGAAGCTCATGCTAACTGTCTGGTTACCATTTTTGTACTTGTAATCTGTAAAAAGAACCAACACTTGAAGTTCATTTACTTTTCAAGACAGTTTCTGAGAGCCATCTCCTTGGAGTCCTTACTAATAAAGTTAGTGTGTATTGGTTTTTTGTTAGAATGCGTATTTGATCAGTATGCTTGTTTAGTGCTTCTTGGTAAGAACTCTCAAGGAACCTGTGGGCATCTAAAGCTCTGCCAGCTGCATCTTTGCTCTGCCTTTTCCCACCGAGTCCTTTTCTGAAATCTTTGCTATCTCAGGAAAAGGCTCTATTTGGCCAGAAACACTCAAATATTGTCCTGTTATACTAATCATAAAATTACATAGCATTCTCCTTTAATTTTTATTGTAAAAAATAGTATTATGAGCTTTCCAGATTCACCCATCTTTACCTTTTGGAATGAACCGTCATGCCATGGCTTTATCTCTTCTGGATTTAGATTTGGGAATACTTCAGTTGAGCTTGTGTAGATAGCTTCTCGGGATATAAAGCTTTATTTGCTGTCTCCGTAGTTTTACTACTCAGTAATCTAAAATGAACTGAGATGCTTCTGTTTTTCTGTGATTCGGAGTAGATAATGTAGCATATAATAATTTCAACTATAAAACAGTTGAATCTGGTATTTGGGTGTTCATTTATTGTTACGGTATCATCTGTGGAGATTAGTCTTCATTTTTTTAACAGCTCTGGCTGACAAGATAATCAAGTCTTTAATTAACCAGAAGAGCTCAGTAATTCTAGATTTGGAGTCTCTTTAGTGAAAGATTATTGATAATATTTTTCTTTGGATTCTTAGTTCTGTGTTAAATATGATCTTTTGCTAGTTTTCTGTGGTTTTATATCCTCCATTAGCTCATTCTACTACTTTTTTTCTAGATCTGAGTAGCATCATATATAGAATCAATTGTCAAAAATATGCAATATTGTATATTTCATGACAGATGCTCTTGGATGCTGCTTTCCTCTGTGATACCATTGTGTGTATGGGAAAGTGGGGTTCCATAGGGTGGAGTGACTTGACCGAGGACACAGTCCTCGGGAGACGGGGAGATGGAGCCTGCAGACTCTAATCTTGTTGAGAAGCCTTGTGTACAGAACAGAGAATTAAATTGTGATAATTGATGCTGGCGCTCACGCTTAGCTTCCTTCTGCTAGTGGTTGGATTGTTTTCTATGTTGAGAATTAAAGATTTTCAAGATTTTACATGCTGTTGATACAGAAAAATTATATTTCTTTGGATGATGTGTGCTATTCTGGTTTTAAAAATTTATAGTTTCAATGTTACTGCCTTAGAATTAATAATAATTGTTTTCACCTACATTTTGCTTCTCAGTTGTACTGTTACTTCCAGTTTCTGTCACTGACTAGAAACAGCCTCGCTTCAGATTCTTAGCCTATATTGATAACTTACTTTTTCTTAAAGCCTCTATCGCTGAAAATTTAATACTAAAATAAAAAATTTTCATATTGGAGAGGCAGGAAGTTCTAACAGAAAATTATAAGCTACTGTGGAAAGTATCAAAATACTATAGTTTAGTTGGAGGAAATTCTGTATTCTACAAGTTGACATTGCCTTTAAAATCTACGTTTCCCATAATTCTATAAATGTCATCAGTTCATGCTGAACTTAACCTACACTAATACAAATACTAATTTATACTAATACTAATACTAACTTTCTAAGACTAACTTAGACTAATTATATTTGAAAACATATTCTTTAGTTTTATTTTTAAAATGAGAAGTCTGTTTTAAACATTTTAGTATTCTTTTTGGAGATCATTTCTTAAAAATGCTTTAAAAATTAGAGACAGAAATTATTAATAAAAAGAAAAATCTAAAGAATTATGTGGATATTGGGAAAACTGAAGGAAAAGAGAACAAGAGTGAAAGAGAATAAAGTTTATCAGTCTCTCGCAAAGAGAATACAGAATGTTCTTAAGAGATTAGGGTAGTTGCTGAAATTAACATGGAGAAATTACTCTATTAGTTTGTCAGAGCAGAGGACTCTGGGGCTGCCACTTACTGTATGGTTGGGACTCACAAGTCATTTAATTTTCCTGGATCTGCAACTTGCTGACATTAATGTTTTATCTAAATAGATGACATGGTCAGCACTACATAATCAGTTATTACTAATTTTTAAAGCTTTTTCTTTGATTGTTTGGCTGTGAACTGTGTGAGTAAGTGAGCTACTTTGTGCATACTAGTGAGCACATAGATGCTACATTCTGTGAAATTCCCACCTCCTGCTTCAAAATTCTCTTCAGATTTTCATTTTTGGATCAGTGAGATGCCTCAGCAGGTAAAGTCATTCATCACCAAGTCTGATGACCTGAGTGTGATCTCAAGAATCCACATAGCAGGAGAGAATGTACTGAGAGTTATCCACGTACACACGTACAAAATAAATAGGTGAGTGTTCAGAAACACTGTCTTGAGCTAGGTTTGAGTCAGAACCATCCTTGAGATGACACTTACCACCCCATTATACAAGTATGACAGTTTGTATTATATAGCTTATAATATAGACCTACGATAGCAAGAATTATCTCTAGTGTCTTATTGTAAGCTACAAAAGTGTGATCTTGACTATAAAAACCATATTGACTTATTTTTAATGATTTTCCTTTAAAACCTGTCTCTTCAGATGCCGAAGTTTACAGTGAGTTTTACCCCGTGCCACCTCCCTACAGCGTTGCTACCTCTCTTCCTACCTACGATGAAGCTGAGAAGGCTAAGGCTGCTGCCATGGCAGCTGCAGCAGCGGAGACACCTCCGAGAGTAAGAGCATCATTGTTCAACAGTATTCCTGTGATTCTCATGTAGAAATCATTCTCCTTGTGCACAGTGTATGTGGGCACCCTGTTCCTGCCCATGTGTGTCAGTATTGGTCACATCGCACACTCTTAAATGAGTGTACCTTCTCTTGTCCTCGACCTCCTCAGGTTCTGTCAGTCTTATCTGTACCCGCCTCGGCTTATGGCATCCTAGAACTTCCTTTTACAGTACACTTATCGCTTCCCAGTTTTTAATTGCAGGCGTACCACACACTGACATTGTCGTCCAAGTCAGCCCTCTTTGATTAGCGCCACTGTAGCAGTTCTTCCCTTTCACGTGGACCTCACTTCATGTCCGCTGGCCTCTTCATGTCCATGCACCTCTTTTCCCGATAGAGTCCGAACTGTATTTTACGGTCTCGTCATCAAAGCTGTGTTGTCTTACGTTCTATTCACATTTGCCTTTTCCCTTCCTTCTCTCCACCCCGACATACCGTTTACCCCTTTCCCTCTCCTACGTGCATTTACACCTTTTAGTAATTGTGTGAGGAACTTGGCGTGTCTTCATTGTCTCATTCTGTCAGACTGCGTATGTGCTCTAGAAGAGTGCGCACATTTGTTTCCTGTGAACTGATAGGGACAAGGCTGAGGAAGCAAAATCTTGTGTAGTAATGTTTCTTAAGTATCAGAAGCAATCAGTGATAACAGATTTTGCAAGTAATTTAGAGTTCTTTGCGTTCGTAAGCAAAGACATTTATATGTTAGTACATTATTTTTTAAACAATACAAGAAGTATTTTACTTACTATATTTAGAGATTATTAAAACAGTAAAAACACTGATATTAAAACCTTTTAAAATTTACTTAGAAGTTTTAGTGCTGAATTTTTTAGGATATATATTCTGTAATTTATCTGTCTACAAAGAACCGATTTGAATTTTAACCCAGCTTACAGAGATTATTAGTTTGTCAGTCTCTGTGGTTTGGAAAGAGGCAGGCGGATACTTGAGTCAGAAGACTTTGTTACTCACAGCAGTAGCAGTGGTCCTGCTCTTGCTGCTTGCTCATCAGGCCCTAGTTCCTTCCCACAGCGCTCCCACGCAGGGACTCAGTGTGAGCCCCACATGCTGTGGGTGTGTGACGAGGGATCCCAGCTCTTCTAACGATCACTAAGATTGCCCACACCACTGCTCTGCTGGGAGAGTCCACTCGTCTCCAAAGCTTCCCACTGTGTTTATTTTCGTATGGAAGACATGCAGAAACTGAAACATTCATGGAGAGGTATCTTCCTACACCTCAAAGGGTAAAAGCCTCATTCGTTCGACAATATTCGCCTGCAATTAAGGGGCATTTAAATAGTATCCAGTCTGTTGCTCTTGCTAAAATTGCTAAATTTTTAAGAATTTTACTTCTTTTTTTTATTTTTGTTTTTTTCGAGACAGGGTTTCTCTGTTGTAACTCTGACTGTCTTAAAACTCTGTAGACCAGGCAGGCCTCGAACTCACAGAGATCCGCCTGTGTCTGCTTCCCAAGTGCTGGGATTAAAGGCATGTACCACTTCCCGACACATTTTATTTCCTATAAGTGGAATTATATGTGTATACAATTTATTTCAAGGGTTGAAATTGCTGGATCAGAGGGCGTATACATTTTTATTTTTACTAAATATTGTCTACTTGCTAACCAGAGGTCTTATCTGTATGCCCACTTGACTGATGTTCTTACTCTGAAATGAGAGTGGTAAAATTGTAATTATTTTTAGTGAAATGTTTTGGCATGTATTTTACAGAACCAGGAGGAAGAGTGTCCACCAAGAGATGACTTCAGCGATGTAGACCAGCTTAGAGTAGGCAATGACGGCATTTTCATGCTGGCATTTTTCAGTAAGTGACCTTTCCATTCTACTTTTAGAAATATTGGTGTATGTATATTTAAAATAACAGCGAAGAAAAAAAATACTACTGGCATGGGTATACCTCCTTTAAAGTATAAATTGTTCAAGGCAGTGGACATTATAAATCCCAGAATTTATTAGCATTTGTTAGGTAGTTCAGGTGGCAGCCATTTTGGTTGATGATGACCAGAGATATATGCATATTTAAGGTAAATGATATTTCACAGGGAAAATGCAGAATGAGAATTTTAAGAGAAATATTGTCCATTGAAGGAAATAGGCATAGATATTCATTGAACTGCACATTTTTGCTTTGGAGTCAGAAGACTTCCCCTTAAGTGGCCTTAAGCCAGAAGGTTAGAGAAGTGAAAATTCTAGAAATTTAGAGCAGGGGGCAGGGAGCAGGGCGCAGGAGGCAGGGGGCTCATTTTTCTTTTCAAACTCAATTAATTAATTATATTTACATTGCTATCCAGTATGTGTAATATTTAAATCTTAAGTTGATTTTGTTGTAATTTTTAGTTGGATATGGTAGGATCCAGTGAACTGGCAGTGAATTCATTGGTTATAGGTAACTGCTCATGGGATTTTTGGACCGCTAGTCAGTCTAGTGACCCTTAATTTTTAATCTTTGATTTTTATTCAGCTAGTAAACTTTTATGGTAATACCAAATTACTCACTTTCTGTTTTCATAAAGAATATCTTAGCATTAAGTTTAGTCATTGTTACGTCTTTTAAGAAATTTTGGGATTAGGGAGATGGCTCATGGCCCTTGCCATGAACACATGAAGACCAGAGATTGGATCCTCTAAACCCATGCTGAGCACGTGTGGCAACTGCCTGAAACCCCAGCACTGGGAGGAAGAAGCAGGGATCCGTGGAGCAAACTGGGCGGCTAGACTAGCGATTGAGGAGCTCTGGGTTCAGATGAGAGACCCTGCCTCAGCAATAAAGTGGAGAGCAGCCGAGGAAGACACCCACTAGCAACTTCCGGCCTCCGTACACACGCTCATACATGTGCATGTGCACCCCACACACAGGTTTGCCTATAAGCATGCAAAGGTATATATACACACATTTACGCTATACACATACATGGCCCAAAAAGAGAAGCATCGCTTAGGAAAGATTATGAATATACTATTGATAGTATAAGGAGCAGTTTCTCAGAAATGAAAGCATGGAATTGTTTATCATCTAAGTATTTGATTCTAAAATTATATATTGTTTCCTTCAACCACAATATCTTTTGCTTAATATACAACTTTTAGATTTGAAAATACTTATACATTTTGTAAGTGAATAGTAACTTAGATATACTAGATTATTTTTGGTCAATGACAGTATATTGATTTATATAAATATGTATACCTGAGTTTAATACAAAATTTCTGGATTTTAGTAAAATCTGTGAAATTAACATCCGACAAGTTCCTGCTTTTATGCTTTTTGTTTTACAAATATTTTATATAAAGTTGTATTTTTTTCCTGGTATGCCCAGTGCCTGTATAGATTTATTTGTAATTACTGCCACCTAGTGGCTGTTCTTTAAATTGCAACTTGGTTTATATTCCATGCTTAAACTGGGAGTCTAGAAATAGAAGCTCAATTAAGAAAATGCGTACATAAGATTAGCCTGTAGGGCATTTTCTTAATTAATGATTGATGGGGGAGGGCCCCGCCCACTGTGGGTGGTGCTGCTCCTGGACTGGTGGTCCTGAGTCTATAAGAAAGCCAGCTGAGCAAGCCATGAGGAGTAAGCCAGTAAGCAGAATCTCTCCAGGCCTCTGCATCAGCTCCTGCCACCTGTTGGAGCTCCTGTCCTGACTTTGATGATGACAATGATATGGAAGGGTAAGCAAAATAAACCCTTTCCTCCCAGGTTGCTTTGGTCATGGTGTCTTGTCACAGCAGTAGTGACCCTCACTAAGACACAGGGACACAGTCTGCCTTCCAGCGCGATTATTGTACCTTTCTTTTTCAGTCTCATCAGGCTCTTATTTTAGCCTCAGCAGTAGCTGCTGTTGACGATATTTTATTTTAGATGTTCTTATAAGCATGTAGTGGTACCTAATTATGGTTTTAATGTGCATTTCTCAAATAATTATGGTACTGAGCATCTTTATTCTGTAAATTCTTTTAAAAATCTATCATAAAAAAATCAAAAGGGGCTGGACAGTGGTGGTGCACGCCTTTAATCCTAGCACTTGGGAGGCAGAGGCAGGTGGATCTTTGTGAGTTCAAGGCCAGCATGGTCTACAGAGTGAGTTCTGGGACAGCCAGAGTTATAACAGAGAAACCTGTCTCGACCCCTCTCCTCTCCAAAAGTCAAAAGGTCCGTTCTTTAAGTTGGTAATATAAACGCTAATGTACTGAAATCAAACTTGTTCTGTCCATATAAAGTTGTCTAAAATAGATTTTAGATGAGGTTAATCCTGTTATTAAATATAGAAAAGGAATCTACCATAATTATAACTTTTTTATTTATGAGATACTATATTTTATTATTTTGCTTTTACCGTTGCAAAAAAGCCAGTTTTAACAGATTCCTTGGAGGTCAGGCACCACATGAGCAGACTGTGATCTGGTGTTTAGCTGGTTTACAAATGAAGGTTCAAGTAAGGATATGGGAAGGGAAGCAAGTAAGCAGATGTCTCCTTTCTCGCACGCAGAAACCGTTTTTAAATCTATAATATCATATCTACTCTCAGACATACGAGACAGGAAGCAAAAGGCGTGTCTAGGAGGAGGGGAGAGTAGGAGGGAGGACAGGAGTGTGGGGGGGCAAAGGGGCAAGGATGAGCAAAGAAGATACACCTGTACGAAAAGTCAAGCCTTAAGGAACTGACTGACTTAAGGAAGCTGTTGGCCAGACTGACAGGAAACCGAGACTACTCATTTATGTGCTCATTATAGTAACTATGGGTCTGCAAAGGGCAAGTGGTGGCAGTCTCTAAAGACAGCTCAGTGGGTAAAGTTACAACTGCTGTTCCATTAAGCAATGAGGTGTTGCTATTACTATGTTTCTGTTAATTTGCTTAGAAACTCTGACCTTAAAATGCATGTCTGTATTATTTTTAGTGGCATTCATTTTCAACTGGCTTGGGTTCTGCTTGTCCTTCTGCATCACCAACACCATAGCTGGACGGTATGGTGCTATTTGCGGGTTTGGCCTTTCACTGATCAAATGGATCCTTATTGTCAGGGTGAGCATCTTGATAATTTCTGTCTAAATTATGTTGTTCATCACGGTATTTGCTTTGTGCACACACATTCCACTGAGCAAAGACTTAATGCTTCTTGTTTTGGCATTCTGTCACTATCTATGAAAATTTGCTATAGCTGTATGTGCCATAACTATATGTTATATTGTTAGACTAGGGGAAAACTTTGAATAAGAAGAACGCGTCTGTCTTTTGGTATCTGTGTCCTCACTTTTAAGTTATTTAAAATGTTCTCAACATTTACTTGGTTTCTTCATAATAAGTTGATAAAAACTACCTCAAGGGCTTATTTTTGAGGATGGAAAGCAAAGCACCTTGCCCAGTTACCTACACTATACAGACAGTGTATATGTTTTGAACAAATCACACTTTCTACTATTGTGTTGTAGTACAAGTGTGCTTTAAATCAAATAAAACCAAAGGTTTCTGTTTAGTAAATCCTTGTGGATTTGAATGTCTTCTAAGGTGGTTTTTAAAATGCCACTTTGACCTTCCTTAACGTTGGTCAAAGAGATAGCAAGGTCACCAGGAATGATGGAGAGGTTGCCAAGGACTTGTCCAACAGTGTATTCAAATCTGACTGAGAACTCTGACATTTACAACAAGAAGAGATGAATATTGGAAAATCTTTTTTTTAAATACTAACTAAATGCTTCTTCTCTCCTTAAAGCTTTGAGAGCTCAACAGTAAAGGGCTACGAAGTAGCTGTTAGAACTCATTCTTGCTGAGTGTGTGGTATATACTTACAGCCTAACACTTTGGAGGTTGAGGCAGTAAGATTTTGAGGCCAGCTTGGGCTATGCTGGAAGACCCTTCTCCAAATTAATAAAGAAAGCAAGAAAGAGAAAGCTTATGGAGAAACCCTCATCACTTGCCCGTGTGTTCTTCCTGAGCCTTTCCTAGTTTGCGTCCTAAAATAACTTTCTGTTTCGAATCATTTACAAGATGGTGTTTAAGGGACAGTGAAATGTCCTTTTCTCACCCCTGTCTTTTCTTGTCATGAGACAGTTTTCTGTATAAATTTTGTAGGTATTTTTACTGTCAGGCACAAGCATCTAGCTTGTTGTAGATGGAAATATTAACTCAAACAAGTTCAATAAGGAACAGAAAACAATCACAAGGTGTAATGCCTGAACCACTTACAGAGGGTCAAGCCTCTCTCGGGGACTAACCCAGAGCACATGGCCTCCAGGTAATTGTTGATTGAAAGTGCTGCCCTGATGACACAAAGGCCTTATGAACAGAACCCCTCACCCCGCAGATTCTGCCAGCTGACTTGGCACTCAGAAGGCTGAAGTGAAAGCTGAGGAAGCCAAGGTATTCCCTGGGTTCCAGCTGCAGAAGACTGCAAAGATGATAAAGACTCATTTGCAATATCATAAACAAATGCCTTAAATATGAAGAGTTTAGAGTACTAGATATTTGAGCATCCATAGATGGGAACTGTGAACAGGTGCAGGAAGCAAGCCCTACAAAGAGAAGCAGGCTGGAAAAGCCTTTAAGAAGTGCCCTTCCAATAGCAGGTATGAAGAACAAGTCTTAAAGTTACAGGAGTGCTCACCGCACAGAGCATACAACTTCACAGTATCTGGAGATTTTACCTTTGCCTCTTGAAGACTTCCTTTGCAGCTTCTTTTCACAAATGTTTCTCCCTGGCCTTGTTAGCTTTCATTTGTTTAGTGTGTGTGTGTGTGTGTGTGTGTGTGTGTGCGCGCGCGCACATGCGCGTGCATACATGTGTGGGCACATGTCACAGTGTACATGTGGAAAAGATCTTGTAACAGTCTATTTCCTTCCACCATGTGGGTTCTGGGGTTCAAACTCAAATCATTAGACTTGGTGACAAGTACCTTTACCAAATGAGCCATTTCTGCAGTCTCTCCAGGGCGTTTTTACAGGATAGAACTAGAAGGAAGATCATTGTTGTGTAAATTTTCCTAGAAGTTACTGTTTACTGCTGTAAAGGTGGTGGAACCTGGGAGAATGGAGTCTAAAAGTGAGGGGGATTAAAGTCCACATGTACATGTGCATGTAAATGTACAATCACAAGCAATCACACATGGCAAAAACACATTTTTCCATAGAGGCGTATAACAACAGCAGCAAGCCATTGTGGGTAATCTGAAGTAAACTCACTCCTGTCTGCTACACCTGGGCGAGGCATGAAAGCACATTCCAAAAACAATTCTGTGTTTTTGAGGAAACCGAGGTCACAATATTCATCTTGTTTTCTTGGAGTTTTCTCACAAGCCCTCAGAATTCCCCTTGCACGACTCCATCTCAGACCATGTTATGGCAGCTGTCCACAGTTTTAAATGCAGTTATATAATTATTAAAGTATATGAAGTATACAAATAGTATTTATTTAACATTGCTTTCTGATAGGAAAAACTAAATCTTCCTAAAGCTTTTAGTAGAATTACATGTCTAAAATGTTAGCTTCTTTTAAATGTTTCAGGCACTTTGGTGATGCATCTGCCTTATTAATTTATTAAAAGTAGCTATTGTACAAACATTAACACTCTGCGATATATTTATCATTAGTTTTGAATTGTTTCATAGCTTCCCAGGGTTTTGGTTCTCTTAATAGTCCCTGTACTGGTACATGCCAGATTATAGTCTTTTTTTTTTTTGTTTTTATTTATTTTTATTTTATGTGCATTGGTGTCTCACTTGCATGTGTGTCTGTGTGAGGGTGTTGGATCATCTGGAACTGAAACCATAGACAGCTATGAGCTGCCATGTGGATGCTAAGAATTGAACCTGGGTCCTCTGGAAGAGCAGCCAGTGCTCCCAACCACTAAGCCATCTCTTCAACTGAGAGGAAAGTGCAAATCTTTTTTTTTGTTTTTGTTTTTTCAAGACAGGGTTTCTCTGTGTAGAACTCACTCTGTAGATCAGACTGGCTTCGAACTCAGATATCTGCCTCCCTCTGCCTCCAGAGTGCTGGGATTAGAGGCATGTACCACCATCACCCAGCTCAGATTATATGCTTTGAATGTTAGTCTATTATTGACTCTTAAACAAGTTTATGATTAATGGTTGAACATTTGTGAGAATTGTCCTCTAATAGTTTTTTGTTTTAATTTTACTTCAAAAGATGCCCAGTGAGTCTCTACCATGAGCTGAAATCTGCTAGATGTTGTAAAACACACAAAGACAAAGCTACCATCCCAGCCCTTACAGATTTTCTTGATAGAGAAACTGAAAAGAGCTAATAAGTATGTCCAGGCTTAGATGTATGTCTGATAGAATCATTGCCATTATTCAAATGGAATTTCTCCTTTTAAGTCATAGATCACAGAAAATTACTCAAATCTAATTATTTAATTTTCCTAAAGTTGATAATTTTCCAGGGTCATTCTTGATACCCAAGAAGGAAGTCAACCCATATGTATAGTGGTTATTAGAGTCCCATTCTCTCACGAGAGTTTCTGGCTGCTGCTTATCGGGTATCGTATGCAGTAAGTTGAAAGCATATTGCTTGGGCCTTTGCCTTTTAATTTCTTAACAGCTTCTAAAGCTCTTATGAAAGTTTTGTTCTTGATTAAAAAATAATTTTTCAATAATTTTTATTATTACCAAAGCTGTAGATTTTTAAGCTTTTATAAAAATTTCCAACAAGTAGTTCGAAGTACTTTTAATGAATTTCAGATTCAAGCATCAATCTACACTTAAGAAAATTAAATAAATAAATAATTAAATAAATTTGGAGACGAGTAGAAAGAAATCAATTAAAATAATTTTGCTTGTTTGTGTTTTTTAACTTTTAGAATGGGTTATCAGAAACACTTAAAAATAATTATTTTGGTGCAATTTAAATTGCATAAATGGGGAAGAATTATCTGTAGTAGGTTAGGAACAGGCTTGATAAAACGAAGTGCAGTGTCTGGTAGAGAGACGATGTCTGTGTGCTGTGCTGTGCTCCCGCCTGCCAGCTGCCTGCTCCGTTCCCACGTCACACGGTAGAAGGCCGGGAACGGTGGAAATGCCACTTCAGGGCTCACTTAGCTATCAGCTCACTGTTGGGAGCTGAGTGCCAGGCGTCTAATTTGAAAATAAAACGTCTCTAATGAGTTGGGGGTCTTTATGTGGCTAGTACTTTGGCAGTGATTAGCAGTAGGGGGTGTACAGAAGGTCAAAACGCTTCTCTTTAGAGGTCACCAGAACATCTCCATTTGATAAGATTAACTTACGTGGCTTTCAGTGTTAATATCCAGAGCAGCAGGTTGCTGAGCATGTTTGGGATGGGCTTTGAGAGCGCATACGAAACTGATGTGAGCTGTTTAATGAAAAAAAGTTTAATCCAGTATATAGCATCTAGGCATTTGCTGTCTTGCAAGCTCTTTGGGATTTTTGTTTATAAAGTATTTTACATAAGTTTGCATTCCATAAGAGAGTTTTTCCTCAAATATGTATGTGTATCATTAAGTGTTATTCCTGTGTTTTCCTTTTGTGATGTTTTTAAGTGTTAAAGACTGAGATAAGTTATTCTGAAAACAGAATAATCTGAATGTTCAAATTTAATTATACAAATATGGTTAATATATTTATGTTTACTCCATAGTTTTCTGACTATTTTACTGGCTATTTCAATGGACAGTATTGGCTTTGGTGGATATTTCTTGTACTTGGTAAGTTTATTCTTAATGTCTTCAGTTTAAATAATTTTATTCCTCAGTTAATCGGTATTTCTAAAATCATACAGTGCAAGTAAGTTGTGTTACTAGTGGTGCAGAAGAAATAAGGTCTCTGAGGTAAAATTCTTTGCACGCACTTGCTCAGCTTTCCAGTTACCCTCTATAGGGCCAGTAGTCTCTTGGATTTAAAAAGCAGAGGCTGTCAACAGAATCAGTCATTGAGAGATAAATAAGTTCTGCAAAATTTGAAAATTTCTACATAATTAAAATATGGCTGTCTTTAGTATTTATCTTAGAAAGCACACACGCATGATTTTACCGATGCGTGAGTAGGAGAGGGGGAGCATTCAGTGCCTTCTCTTATTTTGGGTCACGGAAGCACTCACTGTGCTTTTGAAGTGTGCTCCTTATTAATCATTAATCTGTTGGTGCAGGGAAGGCTTCATGCCCAGTGATCACAGTGCTTCAGTGTAGTTGTCTTTTTGTGGGACATGCTGTTTATTATGTTGTTGAAATTTATCGATTTTCAATAACTTGGTAGTTAAGTTAATCTTACCATCATATATTGGCTTATCTTCCAAATGTCTTGACTGACAATTCATACTTTAATTCTCTGAGATTTCAGTAGGTGGCAGTCTTCTCTCTAGGTTTTTAGTCATGCTGTTGGACCTTTGGGATTTTTTGGAAAAGAGATTATTGAAGGCCAGTTAAGGTCACTAAATTCTTTCTGTAATATTATAGTGAAATTATTTTAATGTTGTAACTATGTTGGAGAGTCATGTAAGGGTTAAAATGGGCATATATTTTATTAATTATATCCTAACTTCCTGAATTCTTTGCTCTTTATTGAGACTCTTACCTTAAAAAGGAAAATACAAAAAAAAAAACCCAAAAAACTATGAATTAAATTAAGTATGTAAACACACTAGTGAGTGTATTTGCTTCTATGTCCATTGTTAAGAGATGAGAGAAGTTGGAGGAAAAAAACTATGCAGCAGAATGCAGATGACAGTCCCAGTTCCACAGCGGAGCCAGGACTAGCGTTTACTTAGGGGAGACTGCAGACCTCATCAGTACCAAAAATGTTGCTATCACATACTTAAAGCGATGTTTAATACAAGTAGGATGCTAAGACTAGTAGTCACTGAGTGAGTTTAGAAATGAAATGCCTTGTTTTAGAAAATGCTTGAGCAGAACAAACTAAGAACTAGCAGCTTCATAGACAAAATATCTCACAAATTTTGTGATATTTTTAAGTAGTACTTCTGTATTTGAAAATAGAAAACAGTGTTTGTGTTTTTGGCTTGTATCTGGAAGGGAATAAAGGTAGACTTCAGAGACAGGGAGTCACAAATGGAGAGAGATTGGTGTGAAAGCAGGTGGGACTGATTTCAACTAGAATTTCACATATGTACCTGTCCTCTCTCCAGTCTGTTATAAATGTGCCTCTCTCTGCAGTGCCCTGATTACTGTCCGATGGTAGAGTAAAATTAGTTTGAGACTTAAGATTTCATATTCACAAACACTTTTCTTCCTTCCTAGTGAAAAAAGCCACATACTTTTCTTTTCCCCACTGTTTGTGGTTATAAATTTCCTGGAGTTAATACATGTTTCCCAGAAAACTGTATGTTTAAATATCCCAAAGACTTACTTGTACTAATAATGTTAATGCTTCTGCACTTACCTAGTATTTTTCATCTGAAACTCTGAAGCATTTCATAGGTGCTGCTTTTAAATTATTAAAGATGTATGTGACGTAAATGGCTATTACTTAAAGATAGTATTTGCTTAGAGAGCTACCTCTGCTATCCAATCACAAAGAAATCACTAGAGTGACTGCTTCCAAGGCCTTCCTGACTCTTCTTCCCTCATTTTTTCTTAGATATTATAATTAGTTAAAAATAAAAACTTAAAATGTATCCATACTGAATACAGATTTCACAAGTGGCAAGCACTTTCTGTTGCCAGACAGGCTTATTTTATCTGCTCTGTTAATGCCTGTGTGCAGTCATTTTGTCCAAGTACTTTAAAAATAAACGTTTCATTTGCTCAGTAGTTATATTTACTGGAAAGTTTCATAAAAGGTACGAATTCTAGAAGCGGCCTCATTTAATACACATTGACTTTGCTGCTTAAAGCTATCACTGCTTATACACATCTATGTGAGTTTGGGTTTTTATAGCTTAATTTTGTTATAGTTAGGATTAAGAAAGAATGTAGATGTCAATAAAATTTTATTACATTTTATCATGATGAAGTGATCATTGTAGTTTAAGATATATTGTAGAACAGATGAGATTCTGCAGATTTACTTCCTTGAGCAGACGGGATGATATTAGTAATTGCCTATTTTATTGTGCTTCCCTTATAGTAAGAACATATCTGTTATTTCAATTTTCTTAGGCCTGCTCCTTTTCTTCAGAGGATTTGTTAATTACCTAAAAGTCAGAAACATGTCTGAAAGTATGGCAGCTGCACATAGAACTAGATACTTCTTCTTACTATAGAGGTAAGAAATGTTAATATGTTTGTGTATTCACATTATAGAGTCATATTTGCCAGATACATACTAAATTCTTGATGTGCACTAATAATTTTTACTTAGTGTATTTAGTATGCTTTATAGTGTTAATAGCTTATTGAAATTTAATAAGTTACTGGCCTTTTAAGGCAACTTAGATAAAAATTTTTAAAGTTGAATTTTATGAACTTAAATTTTAAAATACAAAATTATAAATGAAAACTATATTCACTTATGTATGTGGTGTTGGGATCAAGCCCAGTACTTTGCACATGGAACAGACAAGCTCTTTAACCCTGAGTCACTTGCCTCGACCTTGGTCTTTGGAGACAGGCTCTTGCTATGTAGCCTTGGCTTGCTTTAAAATTGGGACTCTCCTAAGTGCTGGGATTACAGATACGTACCACCATGCCCAGGACACTCTAATTCTGCATTTTCAACCTCTTTTTAATGATTTGCCACAGGCATTCTTGAAGTTACTAGCAACACAAAATTTGAAGACTTTGAAACAAAATGCTTACATAGAAAGGACGGATATTATGCAAAAAGTAATGCAAAAATCCGTTCAAATATCTGGTGAAAAACAGAATGACCAGAGATTTGTGATTGCAAAACACTTTGTCACATAGTAAGGAAAAAGGGAAACGAGCAGAGAGAACTTCACAGTCAGCCAGGGAGTGTCTGGAAGTTGTTTGTATAGTCAGCATTTATTTTTTTAAACAACCAGAGTCTCTTCACATAAAGAGACCTTACGTCTTTACTCAACACCTGTATTTATGGGTTCTGTATCTTAAGTGCTTAACCACCCCTGAATTTTTAAATATTTGAAAAGAAAAATTATGTCCATACTGAACATGTACATTTTCCTCCTGCCACTATTGAAACAGTTCAGTGTAACAGTCATTTCTGTAGTGTTTGCATTGTACTAAGTGTGGTACATATCTGGAGGTGATACAGGAAGCAGAGGAGGCTGCAGGCTATGTGTACATACCATACCATTTTATCTAAGTACTTGGGCATCTGAGGGGTCGGATGTTGGAGGAAGGTCCTGAAACCAATCTACTGTAGCTATGGAAGGAAGATTATACTTCTTCCTGTAAGTAAACAGTGTAGTTTGTGATTTAATAGTCTGTATTTATAGCTTATGTGACTTATTATAAGGCCCCCACCCATAGGCAAGAGCCATAGGCAACTAAGAAATTCTAAGATTGGGAAAAATAGTCTTCCCCAGGGATGGTGATCCAGAACTAAGTGGTCAGTCTTGAAGTTGTGTACATACAAGTAACACTAAATGAACTGAGCAGTTGTATTTATATATTTAGGGGTGTGTGTGTGTGTGTGTGTGTGTGTGTGTGTGTGTGTGTGTGTGTGATAGGAACAGTTAAAAAAAGATTTCTTGATTTCAAGAGGGACTTAGGTGAGAGAGTTTGGAAGGAGGAAAAGGAAGGGGAAATTATGTAATTAATTATATTTTATTTAAAAAGTTTAAAAAAATAAAAACAATATACCATTATTTCTGCTTAAGAATACATATGTAAATATAATGTCTATTTAAAAATGTTTTTCTGAATTATATTAAAGTATTATTTTAACTGTTCCTTAAGAACCCCTATTCCCAGAAGATACCAAATATTCTTTTTAATTATTCAAATATCTTCATTAATAGTAGCACCAAGGACTTGAGAGTAATAATAATAAGATAACAGGCCAACAAAAGCTAATTTGAACACTGTTCTCTGAGTAGTGTGATTATTTTGTGTGAAGTTTTTTAAGAGTCAAATATAATATATTAATAAAATAATATAAATATATTAATAACTATAAACGATTATAAATTATAAATATATATAGATATAAATAAAATAATATAAAAATAAATATTGTAGACTACATGAAGGTCTTTTATAGAGGCCTTGTCTTTTAGAAAAATATAAAAACCGTACTATGTTATCTTTATTCAGACTGTTATATACTTAAATGAAACGCAACTGTAATAGTGTTTTTACTGTATTATGATTGTGACAAGTATAACTTAAAATATTTAAAGACTGCTTCTTTTTTTGTCTCTAGACTGCATCAACCCAACATTCCTTTCTTATACCAATGTGAAATGCCCACGTCATCCGTAAACCTACAACTTTGCTAAGATAGGAGACTACTGAGAGCAGAAGAAAACTTAGAGAAAGGTGGACCTTTGAAATTAAATGACAGAGTGGTTTATGCTTAAAAACCATTTCTGTTCATTCTTTAATTATCTGTATTTCATTTATTTTGCACATTTACATATGTGCCTATTTAAAAGCTGTGCATATACTTGAAAGAATCCGTAAAGTTGTAGCACAAAGCCCAGTCACATTTGGTTAATCAGTGTTTGATATAATTGGAAGAGTTGAGTAATAAACGGTCTTCCAGCATGTACGTGCTTCTGACTTGACCATTAGTCTAATAAAAATACATTATTAATCTTGTCAAATGCTTGAGTTTCTGGCTCTTAGATTCATCTAGTGATTCCATACATGAAATATTCTTTGTTATATATGATGTTTATTAAAATCTGCAGTGTGATTATTAGAAAAGATTTGTCAGATTTTTGGATATGATATTATTTAGGAAAACTCCTATAAATAACCATGCATAAGTTGCTTTTGACATTCTTTTCTTAGAAATTGTGTCTAGATATCTTTCATTAATTTTAAATTAAGTAAACTAAATATATAGAAATAAACTTTGTTAAAGATAGAGTGGTTTAGGATGAATTTAAGAAAATGTGAGTATACCAAATGTCCTTTAAAGAAAAAACAAGTTAAGGGACAATACTAGTTTTAGGGATTTTCAAATGAGAAACTTAGATTTTAGGATTACTCACTTTAGCAATTCTTACAAGAAGATATTGCATTAGATCTTATATTTATTTACATCTAAGACAATTTAAAAAAATTAATTTACCAAATATATTCTCATTTGCATTTGTCTTTTAAAATGCCAATGAAAGTATCTTTCAATATTACTGTAATCACCTTTTCTTTAAATGTTTAATTTGTTAAGCTCAGCGAATAAAATCTTGTTCTGTTAATAGTGCCTTGCTTTATGATTGCAAGATCAATTTGTAAAAACATAACCCGAATTGAGACACTCGAAATACCTATTTTCATGTCATGGAAATGTATCTGTAGAATACAGGGGTGTGGAGTGTCTGTGCAGTGAGTGTGTGCAACCATTACTCCAACTGGAATCTGCTTTCACGTTCATAGCCTACAGTGCTTGGCGTCTTACAGATCATTTTCTGTCTTACACATTTTCTCTTCATTTTAATCTTGACTTTTGAATGCCAACAGTAAAGATGATGGAAATTACATTACTGCTTATGTGTAAAAAGTCATTTATGATAGCCATAGAGAACATATGAAATTGACTGCTAGGCACTATGACTGAAAGGCACATCTAACTATTCAGGGCCATTTTTCTAGTTTTAAGGAAAAATAAAATTTACTACGTTTTATTACCTCTTTCGTACTTTTTGTACTTTGTGATTTTTTTCCATTGTTTTTGGTAAATAAAACATACAGTTTTGTTTGCTAATTGAGCCTCCTAATTCGTTTTCCCTAATTCACTCTACTTTCCTTCATCGAGCTTCTGTTGGTGATTGAAGTACATGCGCTACACCCTTTGAGGTAAAGAAGTAGCATGGGTGCAGAGCAGTGTTGAGCTTCGGTGCCTAATTGGGAGAGTGCACTAATAACACGGAGAAACTCACACTGGGTCTCCATTTTCTCTTCATTTCCTGTGGGAAATTCTCTTAATAACTGTTCACTGAAGTTAAGGATTAATTAAGTGAAGTAACTATAAGGAAGCTCAGCTACCAAACGTAAATTTAGTAAAATTTCAGTTTAGTTTGATAGTATCCATACTTGTTTTTGCATATGAACATGCCACTTTTGATCCAACGCCAGAACTCCAGCCTTTTATTTTATTTCCCCCTTAAATCTGTAAAGTTAAAATGTGCTGTAATTTTGTAGTTCAACAGCAGCCACAAACCTCAGGTTGCCGAAGTATTCTTTAGAAACGTAGTGTTCCTTTTCAGATACGTGGATCCCACACATATCTGGTCACCTCCTGTGAGCTCAGATAGCTGCTGTGCTCCGGAGGACCCTTGACCACCTTTACATGAAACCCACGGTGTCTGAACCAGTTTGGATGGCTCTGAACTAGGGCTTGAATGTTAATGTAAAATACTTTATGTTACTTTTATATTCAAACAAGCTTGTTTTTGGTTAAATTTTGATGTAGTTATGTAATAGACTATTTTATAACAAACTATGTTTTTCTATGTAGTATATTAGGATAGAGTTTAAAAATTGAAAGTTAAAATGTGAATCCTGTTATACCAGTAAAACTGAAAGTCTCTACTTCGTAGAAAAAAAAGCAAAACACTCATCTCCAACCAATTATTTTAAGCCTGTCAGATAAATTCCAATTTAGACATGTCTTTGAAGTAGTTTATCATTTTTAGTTGTTAAAGTGATAATCACAAGTATTTTTCTGCTTCTCTCCCCTCAACCCCGATTCTTTTTCATCTAGGACCTCATAGAAGCCAGGCAAACATTCTACCACTGAATTACACCTCCAGCCTCCTTCTTACTTTTTATTTTGAGACAGAGTACCCCAGGGTTGTCCCTGAACTCTAGCTCAGAGCAGACCTAGGATTTGCTATCCTCCTGCCTCAGTTGTCCACACAGCTGAAATCACACACCTGCACTGCAGTTTCAGCTAAACCTTTCTTAATCGGGAAAGTAGAGTTCAAAATGTCCAACTTAAGAAAAAGTCAGGGTTTCTTAATATTTTTCCTAAAAATGGTATTTGCCATTTTAAAAAGCATAAGCATAGTGACAGAAACCTTAATATATAAGCAAAAGACTAGCAAGGTAAGAAAAATGCCCAATCAAAGCAATATGGGACAAAAAGTGTCTATAAAAATATCGAGTTCATTTTGTGTAGACCATCTTCTGCTGGACATGCGGCCTGCTCCTAAGTGTGGTTTGTATTCCTAGTGAGACTCCACTGGGGAAAACTAATTTTTCCTTTTCCAGTGGTTGGACAAAGCTTCTGGGTTATGAGTGAGGGCTTGTGTTTACTTCTCTTCTCAACACTGGAACGCCATCTGGCTTGGACCTGTGCAGGCCCTGTGCATGCTGCCACGGTCTCTGTGCTTCAGTCCTGTGCTTAGAAGGCGTTGTTTCCTTGTATCTTCCACTGCCTCATCTTCCAAAGAGTTCCTTGAACCCTGAGAGGAGGAGGGATTTGATGAAGACTTTGAAAAAAAAATACATAGCATCAGTTAATTGAAAGCTATGGACCTAGAAAGAAAGATTTAGTTATGTGTATGTATGTCTGCATATATATGTACAGCTATCTACCGAGGCTAGAGGTATTGTTAACAGATGGTTGTGAGCTACCCTATGTGAGTGCTTGGAATTGAACTCATGTCCTCTGGAAGAGCAGCAAGTGTTAACTGCTGGGCCGCCTCTCCATTACCAAAAGTATGAACTTAGAAAAAGTTTAAAATGTTTAATCAAAGATATTTTAAATACATTTACGTTTTACAACTATTTTGAAATTGATTTTTTTTTTTACTCAAGTTTTATTGATTGACATGACAGTTAAGGACTCTGGAAACACGTTTCCCTAATCCAGGGATGAAGTCTTGTTTGGTTCTTACAGGACCCCTTTTCCAGGGCAGTGGTTGCTAGTCAATGTGATGTGTCATTCATGATAAACTGGAGGTTTTTATGAAGTTAACATCCCAGACCCCGTATCCCGAAGCTGTAGCTTAGCCAGTGACAGTGACAGTGCATTTCCATACTGAGTTGGAAGTTGTGGACCGACTTTTAGTCTGCTGTGGCTGACAGTCCCTGCATATGCTAGAAATGGAAAACAACATATATGTATGTAAGATTTCAGAGATAGGAAACGGTTATAGAAGTTAGACATTTTTTGAAGCCCTGACTTCTGTGACAGCACCCTTCTGGATTTGATACCTTATGTCCTGTGGCATGGCTGCAGGGCCAGATGACCAGAGTGTGGTAGTGTTGGGACAGAAAGGCAGTTACTTTCTGCACCACCATAAAAGAACAGAAGTGGATTATCCCCTTACACAGATGAGTTTTTGTGACTCAACAAATAGAATTTCTTCCTACCAGCAACTTCCTTCCCCTGCCCTTGTGGGTAATGTAGAGGGGTAGCTTTCTGTTGCAGACAGGACGGTTTGGTACTCCTGTAAAAATTCAGGCAAGTTGCTTAACCGGGCCTCAGTTTTCTTGCCTGTTCATTGGGAAGCACAGTCCTGCACCTGAGGATTCGGTGAGACTTCAGTCTTCCCAGGATAAACATGCAGTCCATCTAATGACCACCTTTCCTGGGTTCAACAGACGTCTTCAGAAGATGAAGTAAGATGGCGCCATATCTACGTGTCCCTTTGAAAACCAAGGTGATTAAGCCTATTAATTCCTCTGTTACAAGTGGATTTAAAGCAAAAGTTGCTTATATGACATTTTGTCTTGTTACAGTTACATATGGAAGGAATAGAACTTTCCAGTTTCAGCTATTAGAGAAGAGGAAGCTCAGCCAGAGGGCCCTCAGGCCAGCCTCTTGATTTTACTGTGAATTATGATGTAACTTTATTACTGGTAGGTAGCACATGTAAAAATGAGATGTTCAGAATTCCTGGTTAAGGAGTGAGTAAGACATCAACAGGTTGTTTCTTAGTCCAAGATAAATCCCCTCTGTTGCCTTCTCCTGTAACTGAGGCTCGGTTACCAGTCCTTCAAAATGGAAAGATTTAAATGTAAGGGTAACTATGTTAGTCGCTACTGTGATTAATTTGGGTACCGAAACTATTGTCAGATGCGCCTGCTTATGGTGTTTGAATGAATGATGCTTTTACTTGTGTAGAAAAATCCATCTCATACTTTATCCCTTGTCTTACCTTTAAAGACGATTCAGCGTGTTCATACACATCTCCCATCCACATGCTCACACATACACCCACCCAGTAGGAAAGAAAAAGTTTACATACCAGCGCTTTGGGGAAGTCTTTCTCTTTCATCCAATTATGATTTTGAGCCCCTAGTCCACATGTTGTTTCTGTTAAGGCCCTATTGAGATCGTTCTTTGATTATCAACTTTTATGTTACGTATTCAACTAAGTGTTTTTCTCAGTGGTTACTACAGAGCTTAGTAAATTCAACAAATAGATCGACAGAATCAGTTCTGCTACCAGGGTCTGTGGGTACACACATGGCATTTAGCCCTCAAGTCTAATAGAAGATTTATAAACGGGGAAATATGTTTATGTTAGGGTAGAAGTAATGTATATACAGGTTAGGACAATTGAACTCTTGGAGTAGCCAGGTACCTTTTGCTTGAAACAGTGCTAGAACTAGGTCTTAAAGAGTAAATAGAACCATGTAGGAGGCTTAAGCATTTCGTAATCATTAAATATTTTTACCATGTTCTTCTGTTTTTGAAGGATATCTTTATATTTGTTCACGTGTATGTGTGTGTTGGGGGAGGGCGTACATGTGTGAAGGTGCCCAGAAGGGCAGATCGAATCCCCTGGAGCTGGAGTTAGAGATGTTCATGAGCCGCCGCCCAGTGTGGAGCTAGGATCTGACCGCAGTCCTCGGAAGAGCAGTGAGCTCTCTCACAGCTGGGCCGTCTCTCCAGCCCCTTGCCTATCTTTTAAATTTGCTTACAGAGTAATAGGTTTCACTATGGGTTTCCGTACAGGATTTGTTTTTGTTGCTCTTCCCCGCCCGGCACCCCCTCGAGCCCTTTGACCCCCAGTACTCTCCTGTCTCTTACGATGGATATTGCCGCTCTTGATCTTCCTCAGGAGGAAGTGTTATCTTTCCAATTCTCATAGCACGTCATTTGAGCCTCTTATAAAGAACCTTTCTACTGCGCGTCATAGTAATTACAGTCACGCCTCATCACTCTGCCTGGGGTGGGACCTCTGTTACGATACCGTAGCCTTTATGTGTCTTGAACAGTCAATGTTTTCTCTCTTTTTTAAGAATTGTAATAATTTTATTTTTGAAATTATTTCTATAATTACACCATGTCCCTCTTATCTTTCCTCACCCCAGTCCTTCCCCTGCTCTCTCAGACTCAGGACTTCTTTTTCTTTAAGTGTTGTTATACATGTGTATATACATGTGTGTATGTATACATATGTGTAAATGCATAAATGCAACCTGCTCAGTCTGTATAATGTTACCTGCCTGTGTGATCTCAGCACTGACTACTTGGTATTAGATAACCAGTTGTGGAGCTTTTCCCTGGAAAAGACCATTTCTCCTACTGTCAGCATCCCCCAGTTGCCCATAGTTCTTTGTCTAGGGTTGAGGCCCTGTGACACGTTAGCATGTCCCATTAGCGTTGTCATCATTCAGGTCTTACTTAGGCCACCATGATGACTGAATTTCATGGGTGTAGCCTCTCTGACATTTCTAGTAAACAATATCTTTAAAGATCTAATGTATGGGCTGGAGAAATGCCTCAGTAGTTAAGAACACTGGATGATTGCTCTTCCAGGGGTCATGAGTTTTATTCCTAGCAACCACATAGTGGCTCACGACCATTTATAATGGGATCAGATGCCCTTTAATGGCATGCAGTGAACATGCAGACAGAACATTCATAAATAGAATTTTAAAATCTTAAATAAATAAATAAATGATCTTAGAATCTAGGGGCCAGAGAGATGGCCCAGCAGTTTAGAGCACTTGTTGCTCTTGCAGAGGATATAGTTTCAATTCTCAGTACCTACATGGTGGTTCCCAGCCATCTGTAACTCCAGTTCCAGGGGCTCTAATGCCCTCTGACTAGGCATGCCCAGGGTGTGTATATCCATATTGCAGGCAAGACATTCATACACAAAAGTAAAGATCTAGGTGGTCCACATGTTCTCGGGAGCCAATTATTCTCTTTGCCACTGCAGTATTACGAACTGCAGATGCCATCACTGGTATAGGCATCCCTCTCTCCTAAATACACTAGTTCAAGAAATATTGTCGTAACCAACCCTTTCACCCGTCTCCTGATGTCATCTCTCTCTGCAGAATTAGCCACTGGGAACGATTACATACTTTTACAGACTTTTCTCCATAAACTTTTTACTAGGATGATTCTGTGCTCTACGCTGTCAGTGTAACTTCTGTTTTATATACAGGTAAGAGGATCCAAGCTACAATGCTTTTGAAAGTCTTCCCTTTTCTTTGTGTCCCAGAAGTTCTCGAGGGAGACAGATTACCACTTTTCTCTACAAACATAGTATACAAACTATAAACATTATTTCTACTGAAAACCCAGGGCTTGCTTACTTTCTGTCTTTTGTCACTAAATAAAGGAGGACTTGTAGTTTTAAAGCCTTTGAGAGCTGCACGATTCCAAGATCTGATATTTGCAGCATTTGAGTGTCCTATTTCACGATGTTAAACTTCTATTTGGTAAGAAGTCTTCTGGAACCGGGTTATTAGTAAGAAAGGGGTCAAGACTAATGAAAAAAGATCGAAATGATTCTGGATTCAAATGAATTGCTTTAAGATCAAAGAGGGGTTCCAAGATTTGTCACTTGCTCTTTGGCTAAATCCTAAAACTTTTAGATCCCTTCTGTAATAAGTGTCTTGAGAGAAGCAGATTCAAGACTTGTGTGCGTGTGTGTGTATTCATTTAGCGATTCACTATGGGAATTGGCTTATGTGAGCCTGGAATCCAGCAGCCTCCCTTTGTGATTGGCAAGCTAGAAAACCAGGAAAGTGTGTGGTGTGACTCCCTGAGTCCCATGACCTAAAAACCTATGGAACTGATGGTGTAGCTCCCAACCTGAACCCCAAGGGTTGGAGGTGGGTGTGACTCTTTACCCGGCCTGTTTATTCAAGTGCATGTGTTTCCTGAATGCACATATCACCGGTTATCTGGGCATCTGTGGTACTCAGCTTTAACTGTCAACTAGACACAGCCTAGAGACATCTTAGGGAAGTGCTTCTCAGCCTTCTTAATGGTGCGACCCTTTAATATAGTTCCTCCTGTTGTGGTGACCCTGAACCATAAAATTACTTTTGTTGCTATTTCATAACTATAGTTTTGCTACTGTTAGGTATTGTAAATATATGGTATGCAAATGGTCTTAGTGGCTCCTGTGAAAAATTGACCTTCAAAGGCATCATGACCCACAGGTTGAGAACCACTCATCTTAGAGAAAAGCTCCAGTTGAGGAATTGCCTAAATCAGATTGGCCTGTGGGTTTGTCATGGGGGAGGGGACTATCTTGATTATTAATTGATGCAGGAAGGTCTAGCCCACTGGTGGCACCATACCGTCATACATTGTCCTAGGCTGTATAGGAAAGCTAGCTAAGTCAGAGCCAAAGAGTGAGCCAGGAAACAGTGTTCCTCCCTGCTTCCTACTTTGAGTTCCTGCCTATGATCTTGTCCTGACTTCCCTCAATGATGGACCATGACCTGGAAACTTAAGCTGCATTTGTTATTTTTCTGTTTTTGTGATGAAACACTATAACCAAGACAAGTTATGAAAGAAAGGGTTTATTTGGGATATTGGTTCTGAAGGTTAATGACCATGGTGGTGGTGCAGAGGCAGCCAGAAGCAGGCATGGTGGCTGGAGCAGCAGCTGAGAGCTCCTATCTTGAGCCTCAGGTAGGAAGCTGGAAGAACAAACTGGGAATGACACAAGTCTTTGAAATCTCAAAGCCACCCCCAGTGATGTACTTCCTCCAGCAAAGCCATAGTCGCCAATCCGACCCAAACAGTGCCACCACCTGGGTCCAAGTATTCAGACATCTGACCCCATTAGAGACGTTCTTATCAGATCACTACCTAGCCAGATCCTTTGGGGACGTTCTCATCAAATCACCACAAAAGCCAAATCCTGTCTTCCTCTACGTTGCTTCTGGCCAGAATGTTTTATCCCAGCATCAGAAAGGCAACTAGAACGGCAAACCTTACTCAGATAAGCCAGCTTGCTTTTCTCTCCCTAAATTCTTGTATCCTGAACCTAATGACATTTGAAGTCAAAGTTTGGGCAGGCACTGTGAACTATGTACTGCCTCTTAGATTTCTTTCAATATGCTTTAAGGTAAAATCTCCATGGCCAAGTAAGTGACTCATGTGACATGGGGAACCTTGGTGAACTTTTAAAGACACTACCACAACGGTGCTCTTTCCCTAGAATTCACAGAAGAGTTGCTCAGACTTCCTGACCATTCTGATTCCTTGCACAGGTTTATTGTCAGCTGATTTGGTATAGCAGGAATGTGTAAGTTGTAGGTGTACCTCTGACTCTTGCCTTTCCTTCTCTTTATTCTCCAAGTCCACAGATGAGTAAATTTCCAATTGCCCCCAAAGAAGGGCTACCCACCCTGACCACCAGTAAAACTCTACCTACTACATAGGTGCCATTTTCAAAACCCTGCTCTGTAAACCAATACACAAGAGAAGCTAGGTGAAGCGGGCACTCCCTTTCACAGTAATCCAGCTATCAAATGCAAGATTCGGGTTTTTATTTTCAGAATCAAATCAAGTTTGGTTCTTTTGAGCCAGAGAGTTGGAAGTGAAGGCACTGTTGATAGGATGGCCTTCCCTTTCCCATCACCCATCTCCAGCCTCCACATCTACTGCCCCTAACCCTGTCTTCTTGTTCTATTGCAGCATTAATGACCTTGAGACTCTGTGGATGTCCATACCAGGGGGGTCATGCATTGGTGCTTCCCTAAAATAAAGCTGTAATGACCACTCTCCTTAATATGAGTTTGACATACGTGTTTCCCCACCAGAGAGTCCATTCTCACAAGGATAATTTATGTTCAGAGAAGACCCGAAGGTAGGAGACGTAGTGAAGTCCCACAGAGATGGATTCCTCTTGTCTGTCAAGGTTCTGTATTTTGAAATTATTGTTTTCTCTAGCCTGAGTTGAACTCAAAGGAGATTTATAGGAAAAAGTCTTTGGATTATTTTTTACCTACAGTTACCCCTTACCCCACTCCTCTGTCTCTTTTGGCTTTTGAGACAGGGTGTCTCTACATAGGCCTATCTATCCTAGAATTCACTATGTAGACATGTAGACCAGGCTGGCCTTGAATTCAAAGAGATCTGTATGCCTCTGCGGATCAGAGGTGTGTGTCACTGTGCCTGGCCAATTTAAATTTCTGTGAGTGTGTGTGTGTGTGTGTGTGTGTGTGTGTGCATTTGCGCATTCAGATTCAGGGAGATTAAAAGACAACTTTGTGGAGTCAGTTCTTTCTTTACACCTTTTGGGGGCAGATTTAGGGATTGAACTCAGGTCCTCAGGATTGAATGGCAAGTGTTTTGCCCAATGAGCCATCTCACGGAGGCCTCCTTTGAGTTTGTTTCCTATTTCCCTTCTCCTTCTTCCCATCCCTCACTTTTCCCACCGTTTCTTTGCTAACATATCTAATTTACCTGAAGACGGAGCTATAGCCTACGCCAAGAAAAAAAAAATTGGAAGAAAGTTGCAATTGAAATTACTGACCACGAGTGTGTGCCTTCAGCCCTTCATGGATATTTTCAAATCCCCAGATCTTCAGAATCTTTTGTGTCTCAGAACTTGCTTTTCTTTTGTTTTTAATGATTCCCCATGCTGGAAGGGCATGGGGAGCACCTCCCCCATTTTCCTATTTCCTCCATGGTCAAGGACTCTAATTACTGGGACTCCTGATCCCCTTCCACTTTAGGTTAGCTCCTCCCCAGAGGACTCATTTATTTGGTGAGTAAATCTGGAATGTAAATACTGGAATACTCTCTCATCTGCTCGCTCTTATTCTTCAAGGAGTTAATAGCCCTTAGGCTATTAACTGCTCTCCAGAACAGGCTCTGTCTCTGAAAGTTGGCCCCAGTCTAGGACTGCCTGGGCCAGGGACCAGGGTGCACAATTCTAGGATTTATTTAGTTAGGCCATTTCTTTCAGTTGAGTTTGACCAGTAATAGCTCCTATTTTGGCTTTCCCATAGTACTGCTTTGTTACATTACTTATTAATGGACATCTCAGTTGAGAAACAGGTGGCTCGCCAAGATGCTCAGAGACTCAATATATACCTCACGAGATCTGCTGTTCACTAGCAGTCCCGTGACACCCTCCACACTCAAATGTAGGATTTATATATGTTGTCTCTTACAGGGGGATTGTTTTCTTTTACAAGATCATCAGGCACTGCCTGCTTTGTTCATTAGAAGAACACTTAGAAGAAATGGTTATCCTCTCAAAAGTTACGCCATGTCTCCTCCAGTACTTTAGCCAATTGGACCAATACAATTGATTTCTTGGTTGTGGACTTTCAGCAGTCACTTGGATTTAGGATGCTGAACATTCAGTCTCTTTCACAGGGCCATGTATAGTCTGCTGCTGTTTATGACAGATGTGCTATGAGCTGGCAGTGACTTGACTTCCAGATTCACAAATAAGGAGACCATTTGGACTCTTTTCTCTCTCTCTCTCTGTTCTTCCATACCTATCCAGTGGACAGTTTTCCATTCATGTTTTGCTTTGTAACGTGTGATGACCATTTTAATTTCTGGCTTGTTTTTAGAGGTTTATAAGCAACCCTGGTCTAATGGTGTTCCCTCTTGGTCTTTGAATTCCCACAAAGTATAATCTTTATCAAAAAGCCAGTGATCATGCTGAAGAAGAGTGGAGAAAGTGCGGATGCAGGAGAAGGAGAACTAGGAGAGTGGAAGGAAATCAAGCAATCACTGATTTCAGTATCTGGAGAACGATGCTGAAGAGATTTATAGAAAGCCTTGAGAGGATTCGTGCTCTAGGATTGGTGCTGTGCTAACCATAAAAGATAAGTCCTTGTGACTGGACCTTTCAAGAAGGAAACTGAGGGGCCAGGGTCATTCAGAGCATCATGTAGCCCTGAGTTATGAGACCAAAGCAGCCAGATATAAACAAGACTTGTATATCTGGATTTCTTTTCTGTAAATATCGGAAAAGCCTAGTTGGTAAGATTCCATTCTAAGAAGAGCAAGATCAGAATTTCTTATTTTCCAAATATACATGTCAACAATTAGCTTTTCATGTTAACAGAAACTGAAAAGGCTTCTCATGAATCTTCAGCATTGCCACCCTCAGTGCTTGGGGCTCCTGTCAGTCCACAAGAGTCTGAGCGGATTTTGAAAGTTAAAAATTAAAAGATGACATCATTAAATAAAGGAAAAATAGCCTGCTGACTCTGTAACGTAGTTTACTTCCCTCTGTTCCCAGGTCTGACACTCTGTAACATTCACATATCTATAAAACTGTATGTAGAATGAATTGTTTAATTGTACAACTAAGTTTTCTTCTCTTATTCATGAGAAGGAGGAGGAAAAAAAGATTTGCTTTATTTATTTAAGGGTAATGACTGAATACCCATTGAGAGTTGGATGGGTCTATGAAGGAGGAACGGCCCTGTTCCGTGCTTATGCCCACCCAGGGCGGCCTATAAAACCTTCACTGCTGTTCTCAGGATCGGCCTTCATGAATTCACCATATAAACTTTTAATGAGTGACCTATTTGCAGGACTCCCATCCAGATTAGCAAACACAAGTCCATAGAACTTTAAATGCCTTTTCCCTTGTAACTTCTCTTTCCTTGTGTGTTTAGAACCAAGGTTGCAGTGAAATCACACAACACCAGCAAGTGCTGAAAGAAATACTTTTGATGGATTGCATGTTTGCTTTTGGATTGATTTTGGGGCACTGTATGTTTAAAAATCATTTACTGATGTCATTTTGTTGTTGTTCATCTGCTATATTCAGTTACTCAACCCCATATAAGATTGTGATCCATGGTTTAAGAAAATATGCTATAGATAGTATAGGGTTGTTTAAATGTAAAACCAAAACTTCTTACTGAACTTTAGAGGCTTCACAATTGTTGCAAAGTAGATGGCCCTACGCCTAATACATATACAGGCATCACTGAGTGGACTCAGCGGGTTCTTAAACAGTACACGAAAGTGGGAGGAAACAGGGTCAGGGGATAGGGAGAGATTGGAAGGGAGGTAATAGGGGGTGGTTTTGATCAAAAGTCACATGCATGTATAAAGTTTTCAAACAGATTATTTTTAAAAATAAGAGTAACATGACATATAATGATACTTGGAAACAAGAAGAAAGAACTGTGGTCTATTAGATTTGATTTAAGTTAATAAGCAATTAGAATACAGTAATGGCTCTGAGACATTTGTTAAAGATAATTTTACAAATAAAGGCGATGTCTTGTCTACCCAAGGGAGGCCACTTACACTTTAATGGTATTTCCTTATTGTTTGCCTGTCCTCTGGAATTTGCATATGAGATGGAAATTAGATTAAAATCTGAGTGAGATCGAAACATGAAAACATTACTATCCCTGCACTTAGTTACCAGCCAGCTGTGATTGCAATCCCCAAGTGCGCGTATTTAGGAAAAAGGGGGCGGGGCAGCGAAACAGGAATGCTTCTGCCATTGTCCCGAAGATACTTCTCAATCACTGAAGCCTCCATCAAACAATGGGCGTATAGTCTGTGTAATTAAAGCTTCGAGGCTCTGAAGGAAAGCTGTTCATAGGCTCTTTAAAGAGGATGAATAATAATCTTCAATGAGAAGCTGGCATACTCCTAAGCTAAGAAAATGTCAGTGGTCTTTTTAAAAATTCCATCAAAATTTAACAGTATTTTATAAACACTGAAAGAAAAAAGAAACCAGCCAAAACCCCATTATGTTGGCAGTTTCCACACTGGCCTGTTTCTCCTCATCTTGACCACATGCACAGTTACTGTTAGTTTTCAGGCAGACTTGCATTCTCTTTTAACAGTGTTTTATCCTAAATCTGATTTTTATACAATTGTCGTAATTATCATTCGGAAGAGTTTTAATAATCTCATTTATGGGAATTTATCATGTGGAAAAAATTCAACAGAAGGGAAAAAAATACTCTATAAAGATGTTCATGGCAGCATTACGCATGGAAATAAAATACTGAATGCAGTCATTGTCCAGCGGCGGTAAATCAGGGCCTATAAACAGGATGGAACATGACATTGGCGCTTTCAGCGGTAGCCAAGAGAGTGGAGATTCTAATCATGGCTCTCGGTCTGCTCAAGGGGCTCTCATGGTCCAGCCGATGTCCACAGGAGGGTGAGTCACGGTCCAGCTCTGCCTCCTATAAAGCGCCTCACTTGGCAGGATGAGAAGCGTAACGTGCGCAGGAGGTCCAGGGCACAGCTATTCCTTGACATTTAGCACAACTTGAAAGGGAATCCCCCACACATGGGTCCCAACAGACACCAGTAGGCCAGTCACAGGGGCCATTCTTCCTCCCACCCCACGTTTTTTTCTTCCTTTCTCTCTTCATCTGAGAGACTAATCCGTGTCTCTGTCTTGGGTCACCTGGTTTTGAAAACCAGGCTGTGAAAAATGAATTTGTTTCGTAAAGGCGTTAGGGCTGATGCAGAGGGACTAGCATAAAGCACTAATTTAGATCAGGATTCTCAGTTCCCCGTGTGGTGCGCAAACTGTGGCTGTTGATAGGAAGAGCCGAGCGGTGGTGGCTGTAGAAGGCTCTGTTGCAGTTGAGATGTGTGTCTACCCACGGGTGGGTGAGGTGGCCGGGGCAAGCGCGTACTTTGGCTTGTTCCAGGCTACAGTTACTCTACCAGTAATATATTCAAGAACTGTTCTCATTAATATCACTGATGAGGACTCTCAAATCAAGGCACCCCTCCCTAGTAAAGGCGGACCAGTGTTGTATAAACACTCTGGCTGTTCACTGATACAGCGTTATTATGGCAGCCAAAGGGAAAGTCTTCCATTTTTAATGCCGTACCTATTTTAAAATAAAGTACCAAAAATAATTTCGATTTTTCTAGTGCAATGAGATAATAGGCTCCAGTGTTATGTGTGTGTCTTTTCTTGGTCTTTCCGGTGGCTCCAGTTAGACAACAGGAGACACCCACCCAGACCAAAGCTATCGTAATCTGGAGGAAGGAGAGACTAGAAAAGGTCAGCTGTGACTGAAGAATGGGATGAAGGGACGAAGTTGCACACGCGGGACTCACTCACATGACAGTGCTGCTTCTTGGGTGGGCTCTGGGCAGAGACGAGGTTCCGCATTTCTCCTTTGTCATGGTACAGGCGTGGTTTTAGACAAGGCAATAGGGAAAGTACCAAAACCATGCTCTGACCTTATGATGGTCACAGAAACAGCATGCAGGAGGTCAGGGAGAGTTATCAGACCTGCACGGCTCCTAGGTTACACAAGGCTGACCCAGAGGACCTGTTCAGGTTGTATGGAAAGCACGGGACCATGGGCAGTGGTAGGTATCGGCATGCGCCGTTGTCCTGCATCAGAGACCAGTGAGAATGAAGGCAAGCAGAAAATGTCCTCGTGCATGGGTGACAATGGGCTCTGGTGCCCTTTAACCCAGTACCTGGGTGTCGTATATGGCCTCCTGCATCCTAAGTGCCACCTTGTGGAAATGAAAAAGAGGGTAAAGAAAATGTTCTGAACTCTCTGGGGAAGTGCTGCTTGGCTAGTATTAATTTAGACGCCATTCATAAAAGAAAGAAATTCATTTAGGAATAGAAACTACTTTTGTAGTCTGAATTTGTAGACTATGACATTAAAAGTCTGTTATACATCTATTACACTAAGGCCCTTTTCGAAGATTATATATCATGCCTTACACATTCAAATCAAATACCACAAAATACGTATGAGAGTTTAACTATCAGCCTTGGATGGGGAAAGTTTCCAAGTAGATTAATCTCATCATGATTTATTAACTACATTAGGGAGGTGTCTTAGTTATTTTTCTGTTTCTGCGGTAAGATACTACGACCAAGGCAATTTATAAAAGAAAGCATTTAATTTGGGGCTCACAGTTGCAGAGGGAAGCATGGCAGCCATCAGGCAGGCTTGACACTGGCTGGGTAGCTGAGATCTTACATCCTGACCCTGGGAATGGCATTGAATTTTTAAACCTTAAAGCCCAATCCCAGGGAAACACCTCCCTCGACAAAGCCACACACCCTCATCTTTCCCAAACAGTTCCACCAGCTGTGGGCCAGCTATTCAAATATATGATTCTATTTTTATTCAAACTGTCCCAGGAAGCGTTCTCATCTTTATATTGTAACATAAAGCCGAAGTTTGAATTCATTAGTTAAGGTTTTTTTTTTTTTTCTTTTCGTTTTTTTTAAAAATATATAGGATCTTGATATGTACCAAAGGCTAGTATTTACTGTGTGGCCCAAGATGGCTGTGAAGTCAAGGCAATTCTTCTGTTTCAGTCTCTTGAGTGCAATTACAGGTTGACAACTATATTTAAACACAAGAATTGACTCAGAAAAGTTATTAAATAGAACTGGTTTTTTTTTTCCCCCTCCCTTTTTCAGGAAAATCTATGTCCTAAATACTGGGTCCCAGTCAGTTTGGCTGTTGACCTTATTTAAGAGGGAGTCACTAGGGAAGCCCGAAGACAACAGAGGGAACAAAAACAGGGGCTCTGGAGGAGCCTCCACTGTGCTGCTGCAGACGGCACGTGGTGCTGCAGTCAGCATGTACAGCTTAGCTGCTGGATAAACAGACATGGAGCCTCGCAGGAGCCCCGTTCAGCCTGTCAAACCCGGGTTGTGAACAGGATAGTAGTGACTTCCCTGCTCCAGAATCTGCTCACCCCATCTCACGTAGGAGTGGAAGGCCTTATCCTTAGACAGCAGCTCCGCTCGCTCTGTAAGACTTCAAGCATCTCAAAGCAGTGGGCCTCATCAGTTATCTCAGACTGTTTCTCTCTTAATTCATTTTTTTTTTTTTTTTGGTTTTGTTTGTTTGGGGTTTTTTGTTGTTATTATTGTTGTTTTCCTTAGAGACAGGGGTTTCTCTGTTGTTAACCCTGGCTGTCCTGGAACTTACTCTGCAGACTACGCTGGCCTCGAACTCACCTGCCTCTGCCTCCCGAGTCCTGGGATTAAAGGTGTGCGCCACCACCACCCGGCTTCTTTGTCAAACGTTGTGTTTAAGTTTTTTGACTTCAGTGTGTGAAGTGGGCATCGCTGTGGACAGATGTGTAGCTGTAGCCCATCCATCAGCATGAGGACAGCTGATCGTCCAGTGGATTCCCTCTCATCTACCTTTACCACAAGGGAACTTCTGAACTTTGTCACGTTTTTGTTTTTATTAAAAACAGTGTATTTTAGTGTGTGTTCCTGTTGATGCTACGACAGCCTACCACGCATCCAGAAGTTCAAGATCAGTGTAACAGTGTGGGATTCTCTTAGCGCCCTCACATGGAAGAAGGGTAAGAAGCAACCAACTTCCTCATGAAGACACCCGATCTCCTTCACCTGGAAGGGCCCCTTCATGGCCTACTCACCTTTTCAAGGTCCTGCCTTTTCATTCTGTCACATTGACAGCACCAGAGTCTGGAATGGGACACATTCAAACCTTAGCACCCCCATCTCTGCTCCCCCAAATTAAAGCCTCAGTCAAAATGCATTCATTCCATCTTAGCCCCCAAGGTCTTAACCCAGCTCATTGTAGCAACTCCTCAGAAGCTTCTAGATCAGGGCCTCATGTAAGTATTTTATAACTCAGAAGAGGTGGAGACACAAGGCACCACCCATCCTGAAGTGAATTGCCCATCCACCAGTGACCTGGGACATCAAACAAGTGTGGTTTGAGATGCAAGGATGGGACATGTACGGGAAAGACAGGCTTCTGAGCTGGAGCTTGCTGGCTGGCCAGTCCAGCCAAAGGATGAGTTCCAGGTTCAGTGAGAGACTCCATCACGAACAGAAGGTAGAGACTCATATCATTTCACAATCTATGGGTCGTGACCCCCTTTGGGGGGGTCAAATGACCCTTTCACAGGGGTTGCCTAAGACCAGCATGCATATTATATATTTGCATTACGTTTCATACCAGTAGCATGTAGAGAAATATTCATTTGATCCAGCAACATGGTTGCTCTGGCAAAGGATCACATTGAAAGGCCTCTATGATAGCTAGGAAGGGATCAAATCCAAGGGTCTATATGAAGTGATCACATTCAGAGGCCTGTGGGATCTGGATGGAATATAGAAAGAATGTAGTACACACCTTTAATCCCAGTATGCAGAAGGCAGTGGTGGTGTATGCCTTTAGTCTCAGCACTTGGGAGACAGGAAGCAGAGATCACATGGAGTCAGACAGGAAGTGACGTCTGAGATCAGTCAGAGTGAAGGGCAGGCAAAGTGACGAATCAGAGGAAGAGTTGGCAGAGTGAATCAGAGTGAGGACACTGCCAACTCTCAGGATAGAAAAGCAGGCTCTCAGCTCAGAGAACACACAGAGAGGCAGAGGCAGAGGATAAGACACAGACAACAGAGGACAAGACAGAGAAGCAGTCTGAGGAGTCCGAGGAATCCAAGGCAGAGACAGAAACAGCTCAGCAAAAGAAGTAAGATGGGAAGAGTGAATCAATGTGAAGCTGAGCAGTTTGGTCAGAGTTGTGGGAGTCAGCCAGAGTCTGCCAGAGTCAGAAGAGTTCAATCAGAAACAGTCAGCTGGCTCAGAAGGTCAGTTTGAGCCAGCAGCTTGGAGAAGAGTTCAGTACAGCTCTTGAGTTCAGAAGGGATTGGTCAGAGTGGCTGAGTCAGTAGTAAGTCTCAGGAGGCTTAAATGTTCTAGACTGTATGGAGGCTGAGGCTGAAGCCTTTCAGTTCTAGGCTTAAGAATAGATTGTATGGAGGCTAAAACACCCCAGGGCTCCAGGGCTAGGACCAAGGATTGAATTAGACAAAGAATAAACAGTCCTTTGAACCTGAATCAATGTCTATAGTAGCAAAATTACAGTTATGAATAAAAATGTTATGGTTGGGGTCACCACAACATGAGGAACTGTATTAAAGGGTCACAGCATTAGGAAGGTTGAGAACTGCTGATTTAGGAAGACGTCTGTTGACCTGTGGCTTCCACACACGTGTGCACGTGCACCCTCCAACAGTTACACACGTAAATGTTACACACAGAGAGAGAAGAACGATGACGGCCACCAGTAGGGAGCTGCATGCCATCTTCTGAAGGCACTGGAGTCTTTTTCTACATGGAAGACTTATCTTTTCTACACTGAAAAATCAGTTTTAATAACCAGCTTTATCGTTTCCCTGCTTGTGCCCATTGGTAAGTCCTTAACCTTGACTGATTTGTTTCCTAATCTTTAAATTCTGTCTCCACATAATATTTTTTTCTTCTGAGGTAAGGTCCTGTTCTGTAGCCCAGCAGGGTTTGGAACTTGTGTTCCTTCTGCCTCTGCCTCCCCAAGGCTAGGATTTGTGCTGCCATGCTCAGCTCCGAAAATCAATTTTTTTTTTTTAAGATCTAATAAACTAAAATATTTTGTGCTTAATGAGCTACGGTTGGATGGAAGTCTTGGTTGTTAGTTGTTCTTAGTTCTGATTTCTGGACCCCTAGAAGGGGTCATAGAAGCCTCGTTGGGTGATTCTGTTCTTCCTTAGACATGGTATGGCTGATGCCCAGGAGGGGGTTATGGCTGAGGTGGGTGAGTGGGTTGGGTGGTTTGAACTATGGGGATGGCTCTTCCAGCCAAAGTAGGGAATTCTGTATTGCTTTAAACTTCTTCCCTTCCTGCCAGCAAAGCAGATCATTCAGCCATAAGGATTACCCAATGCATGCTGTTTGAAGGCTGCTAAGCAGGGTAAAGTATGAGGAAAAGAGAGCTTTCTCCTAATCAGGTAATCTGAACAGAGCATGAGGTCAAGAGCGTCTCTGCCAAAGGATCTCGGTAGCTGCCTCCTTCCCTGACCCGGCTCGGGTTTTCTTCTCTCCCAAAGTCTCTTAAGATTCGTCCTGGTTTCAGTTTTGCGTGAGCTCACGCTGACATGGCAGGCTGGGATGAGGCTGTCTCTCGGTGGAAGGCACTTGCAAGTCAGGTTGGAACAAAGCACATGCATGTTTCTTACAGAGGATGTGGGGCTTGTTGACTGGAAGCCTGCCTGCCAGAACAAGATCCTTCTGCGCACACCAGAAACAATCTGCCATTGTCTCCAGGGATAAAACAGTGCCAATAAGACACAAAAACTCCAGCCAAGAAGAGGAATGCTACATTAACTGCTTCATCACTGAAAGGAATCGTGGGACAGGAGAGAAAGAGCGAAAATTCTTCCCTTGTTTTTTTGTCTTCAAATGATCACGTCGTACAAATGTGGTACCCAAAGCCAAGCCCACCACAGGTCCTCTTACAGGGAGTGAACGAGTCTCTTCATAGGGAGGTGCTTGTCAGTTAGAAGTCTCTCTCTCTGGGGGTTTTAATGCTGCCGGAGGGGTGTGGTATGTAGGGGAGAAGATGGCCTCTGTGGCCTCTTGTATGCTGACCTTTGTGTCAGATGCTATTACCTCAGGGAAAGCGCCAGGCCAGGACTAGGGGTAAGACAGTAGAGTGTCTCTGGACACAATAAAGGTGAAGGATGAAATGTCCACAGAGGAAATTAAGGACAGTGAAGTGGGAGGAAAAAAAAAATCCTAAAAAGTGGGCTGATTTAGGTTATGGGAAAGTTTATCTTAATTTTTGTCTCTGATAAAAAAACAATGAAGGAGTTTTCATGGAATCGATGTGGTGACTATGCTTACTTCCTTCAGACTGGTCAGCATAATGACTCATAGATTATACTCTGATTCGCTCATCTTCACCGTCATTACCACCGTTATTACATTTCTTACTTGTATACACAATCCAGTGTCAAAACTTCAAGCACTGTGCAAGAAGTAGTTCAAGATTCCAGCAGTCTGGGGAAAGCCTGGCTTCACGGAAGCAGTCATTAAGGGGTAAAGAACTGTACCTGTGGGATGGGTGTGGCGCTGTATGCCTGTAATCTCAACGGTTGGGAGGTAGGGGCTGGAGGATCAGGAGTTCATGTTCACCCTCCCTCAGCTACATAGTGAGTTTGAGTCCAGCCTGGGCTACAAAGACCTGGTCTCAATAAACCAAACCAAACCAAAATAACAAAATAAGTACAGTTGTAGCCAATTCCACAGAAGGGATGGGGGGGGCGGTGAGGTTCTTGGTTCTCAAGCATGAGGATCTGAGTTTGGATCCCAGCACCTGTGAATAAGCCAAGTGTGTGTGGTGGTGTCGTGGTCAGGTCCTCTTCTAGATTCACACATGACAAATGTGCCTGTGGGGGAAGGAAGAAAATCGTGTCCTAGCTTGAAAAATTGGGCCTGTTTCTTTCACTAGCTCAGCTTCTAGTATGCTTCTTATCTTGTACCCCCCCTCAGTCCTCACTCGGCATGTGTCTGTTGTATGTCTATAAAAGACTGGACATGTAGGAAAGTTATACAAGGTCTGGGTGGACACCCTTGATTTAGAGAGAGTGTTAGTTAGCATTGGAAGCTGGTAGATACAAGAAAAGACTATCTTTTCTCAGAGAGCAGACCACTAGAGCCATGTGTCTGGGTCTTAGAGGTCTCCATGCACTTAGGTTTGCCTTCATGTCTTTGTAGGAGTCAGGAAATCTCAACGGAACTTCTGGAACTCTTGTTTCTTAAAACATCTTCCCAATCCAGCATGACTGCCAGCATCTCTGCTTAGCGTTCTGGCCTCTGAGCAGACACTCTGGGATCTGCCTCTCACATCCTTGGGCTGATCCAGAAGTAAACAGTGAGTATCTCAAGAGGAAAAGCAGCTTGGGCCACTGGACTTGTTTTCTTTATTTCTCTCCCCTCCAAGGACTTGGCTTTTTTTTTCTTTCTTCCCATTGTTGATCCCTTGATAGACTTGAACTCCTGAGTTTGTTTCTCCTGCCCCAGACGCATGTTTCAAGCATGTTATGGGCTTGGCTTCTCTGCATCTTTCTCTGACCTCACGCCCAGGCTTGATTGCCTCTTCTCTTACACGTCTTCTCACTCTTGAGTTTGTGACTACTTTCAAGGTTCTTTTGGGCCATCGAGTAGTTCTTGTGTTTATGTGGGCTGTTGGTTCTGTTTCCCTACGACTTGAATTTTTACAGCTAGTAGTAGAATTGGTGTGCTATAAGCATAAAAGTGAAAACCTGCCTTTTTTTTTTTTTTTTTTTAAGTACCACAGATGGATATGTTCTCCAGTTTTGCAATGGAGTTGCAAGGTGTTGAACTCAATGTGTTGAATTTTAACCTACAAAGTGACAGCGTTTAGAGGTGAGGCCTCTGGAAGGCAATTGGGCCATGAATGCAGAATGCTCATAATTAATGCGATATCATAACTAATCCCTTGACAGGATTAATGACCATGTAAAAGAGACCTGGGGAGATTCTTTGCCCTTCCCATAGTGTGAGGCGCAGAGAGAAAACAGACATCTGTAAACCAGGAAGTAGACCCTGCAGTCCGACAGTGCCTGTAGACTTAGGAGAGAAAACATCTGCTATCTGTATCACCCAGTCTTTGATATTCTGTTATTACAGGGGCTAGAAAAGATCGCCATGTTTGCTTTCTCTTCTGCCTTGTTTTAAACCTTTAGTTTTAACCTTAAGAACTAAAAATACACTTGGTTGGCTTTGCCTATAGTTTAAAGAAATGGGACTCTTTTAGGATCAGGTATGCGACTCTAAGAGACAGCTCATTCTGCTTGCTTCTCCCAGCGTGACGTACTACATCAGCGCTCTAGAGTAGCTGTGGAATTAATGGACGTTTTACCATATCACGGGTAATATACTCCCCTCACTGGGACTCCACCTGCATTATTCCGGGTGTCTGCCAGATGGAGATTTCCTGCCTGAGACAGGACAGACCATCTGCACCTCTCTTGAGGCAAACGGGGAAGAAAGCCAAAGGATAGATCACTTCCATTTCTTCAGTTGTGAAATGAACAAGATGACTCTAGGGTCTGTCAAATTCCCTCCCAGCCCTGATCAGCTGAGGATCTGTTGAGGAACCCATCCTCATTTTTTAGTCTCATTATTGAGGACTTTTTCCAAGACAGTGCCACATCTGCATCGTCAGCCTCCTCAGGACTTTCTAGGATAGGGGGTCTTTAGTTTGGCTGCTCATTTTTTGTACAAATTCTCTTCACCACTTTATTAGCACGTCCTAGGGCCAATATAACAAATCACCACAAACTTGGTGGGTTAAGATAAAGGAAATTCAGACTGGAGAGACAGCTCAGTGGTTAACAGTACCTATTCTTGCAGAGGACCTGGGTTCAATTCCCAGCACCCACATGGCAGTCCGCAACCATCCATAACTTCAGTTTCAGGAGATCTGATACCCTATTCTGACCTCCGAAGGCATCAAGCACTCGTGTGGTGAACATAAAATATCTGCAGGCAAAACACTCATGCATAAAATTAACAAATCTTTAAAAAACAAAAAGACAGAAGAAATTCATTATAGAAGCTCTTGAGGCCAAGAAAGTCTGAAAACAAAGTTGGCAAATTGGATTCCTTCTCAAGACTCAGAAAAACCACCCTTCCTCTGTCTCCTTGCTTCCAATGGTACCTCTCAGCTTGGCCAGACACCTTTCTGCGTTCCATCGCCTGAGTCCCGTCATTGCTTCCTGGAAGACACCAGTCTTTGAATTAGGGCTCCATCTAAATGACTTTATCTCAAGATCTTTGGGTAGTGACATCTACAAAGAATGTTATTTTCAGTTAAGGTAATATTCTAAGGTTCTTCGTGGACATACATTTTTAAAGAACTCTATTTAATAGTCACTTACGTCATCATCATCATCATCATCACTCCCTTCCTCCTCCTGCCTTCTTTCCTCCTCTCCTCCCACTACCGATGACTGAACCTGTAGCCTTGTACATGGTAGGCAAGCACCCCGACATTGAACTATACTGCCAGCACCCAATCTTAAAGAGAGGTTTTATGTGGGCAGAAATTATGTCCATTTTGTCCACTACTCATTCTTCAGTGCTTTGTCCATTGAAAACACTTAGCATTTGTTGAACAGATGAGTAGAGGAGGTTGAAACAGGGCCCAAGCCATAGGAATTCAGTGAATGTGGACACTGCCTTCAAGTTAAGATGTTATCCACATACCGGTCTTCGGTAGCTCGCTTTTTATGGTTTTCAAATGTATTTATATGAAGTTCTATGCCTTAGTGAACTGACAGAAATGAAATTCATACGTGAAAAATATATTAATACTATTTTTAAAAAACTAATCTTGGTGTTATTTTCCTAATTTCATTTTCTCTGCTCTTAGCTTCCTTCCTGATTGGTCACCGTCTCTAGGCTTTTCCTTTTATCACCTCACCTTGCCTTTTTTTTCTCCTCTCATGTCCTTTGCTTTGCTTTTTCAATTCTTCACCACTGTGTTTTTAAGAGATATCAGTCTAGAGAGTCACACAACACACACACACACACACACACACACACACACACACGTATCCAATTAGTAGTGCACCTTTTCTATCCCAGCTCTAGACCAAAGGGATCTCGCACACACTTGGCCAGATTTGAATCTGGGAATAGTGAATGACCTTATGTAGTGACTTCAGAGTTTCCCTGGAGAAGGGAGAAGCAGTTTGTTTTGTATTTCAAATGAATCACAGAAGAAAAGAACTCCACGTTTTCCAGTACCCAGTCTTTTAAGGTGGTACTGTCTGCATCTTTTCTGACTATCAAATGGGGACATAGTGGGCAAGGCGACATTAGACATAATAAGCTGCTCTCAATCCAACTGAGAAATCTTTTCTCACGATGTTTCCTGCAGAGTGAGATTGTATGGGTGCCTGCGAGTTCCGAAACTCACTGCACTGTTTGAACATCCCTGTTACCTTTTCTCAGCCTCAGATCTAGCCCTTTGATTTGTTCTCTCAAGCTCCTTAAAGCTTCTTCTATGCCAGTTTGGAGGGTATTAGGAGTCTTGATGAATATTCTCATTATCTAATGCAAAGTGACATAAAACACTCCTGCCTCAAACCCTGGCACATAACTGTACCCCGCTGAACTCCCGTGACTCATTCAATACTAGATTAATAGCATTTATGTTATTCATATATCTTAGTTGACCCTGGTCTGCTAGGAACTCCCTCCTTTTTAATCTCCGTGCCACACTGCAGAGGTTTTGTTCCACGTCAACAATGGCTCTTTCATACATCAAAGCACAAGCCCCCAACAGCCCAAGTTTTAATTTTCCTTGCATGCATAATATGTATCTCCCTTCTGATCACTGTGTTGTTCCTTTCTACCTACATTTAATTGATAGATAATAGAGTTTTCTACCTATTTGGCAAAAGAAACATTTAAAAATTAACTTCATAGCACATAAATAAAGTATATTTGTAAATAAAAAATATTCACAGAAATAGTTTTTTCTCTTTCAAATGTAAGATCATATATTTCAACAAGATCTAGTCACATAAACTCCTATTTGTTGAGAGTCTTTCAAGTACAGTATTTATTTGTCTTGGAAAATAAGAGTTTTAGCTATTTTGCAATATCTCAATTTGTATTATGAATAATTGACTATATTATAAACAATGACTTTACGTGTAATATCTTATATATTTACACATTATTGTTGCAGTACTCTACAATCTTTTATCCTCAATTTGGAGAAGGAAAGACAGAAATCTTCACCACTTTTACAAGAAGCCTTAATACAGAAGGAAAGGTAGAAATCTTCACAGCCTCTTTTTAGGCTGTCCTAAACTCAAGTCACTCCAATGTTTGTTCTCACACTAACAACTAACTAGCAACCCAACCAACGAACCACCAACCAACGCTCACCCCTACTATAGGGGCTTCAGACCTTTTATGCCCTAAGCCAAAAGTTCCCATAAACCCATGTGGCACACAGTCCCAAAGACAAGCTACAGATGCCAGAACGACTGCACCCAACCAAATTAGAGCCACCTGCATCAAGTGTTCCAAATCCAACTCCTAAACATCTACCCCAGCTGGGGTGGGAACACGAACTTCTAGTGACTAGTCAGTTAACCCAAAAAAGCTTTTCTCCACATAAAAATTCCAAGTGTTTCTCTACACGTATATAATTTTTCTGTGTGTGCTAGTACAGACATTGGAATATCAAACAAAGATGTGTGGACAACTGAGAGTTTAATTCAGCGAATCAATCATTCCTGCCATACCTTTACAGAAACATCATTGATCGGCAGAAAATTCTGAAACAGAAGCTGCAGAGCCTAGGAGTTATTTTCCCTGTTCTTACTGATTTACAATTTAGTAAACTACAATTTAGTAATTGTAAATCATCCTCTGTTAGCTATAGTTATCTTCAATTAGCTTCTTGTAATCAATGAATAAGATCTGTTATGTGTGAGATAGTGACAGCTTGGTTCTGCCGCAATTACTTGAGTAGCAGGTAAGTAAAATCTCTACCCCCATGATATTTTTTTTTTTTCATACGTAAGGATTCGAATATTTCTTCATGTGCTACTTGTTCTGGCCTACTACCTCTCTGTAAGAAGAGATACTCTTTCTGATGGCAGGCTATAAAATATGAACGTCCTGCCTTATAAGAAATTATTCAAAGTATCAAACATTGGTGTGTATAAATATCACCAGACAGCTGCCCAAAGTGCAGCTCCGTTAGCCCCGTCTTGAGAAGCATTGCCTTAGATGAATGTGACTCTATAGACACAGGAGTGTGCTGTAAGAAAATAGTCTTCTTGATCTGTATGTGCGTGACTACTATTATGTTATGTTCTTAGACAAAAGCCACACCTATGCTGAAGACTCTACAAGGCCTATTAACTATTTTGAACTCACTGACAGTGGCATGTTACAGATCCATAGTCAAAATCATCTTAGGCTAGTTTTTGTCCCCTTAACAGCCATTTGGGATCACCTTTTGCATCTAACTTTTCCACCAGCAGATAAAACATGTGGAATGTGTTAACTCAGAAGACCATCAGCTTGGTAATATTCTTCCCCAAGGCTGACAATATCGTTAAATCTGCATCTGGAACCTTCAGTAGAGTGTCCCCCGTGTTGCTACAACCCACCTCGCTCTGGTTCCCACCAATGTACGTGGTACATTGACTTACGACTGTCTTTTGGTCTGTGGTGATAAGCGTTTATGTAACTGTCTTCATGGTGGAACACGTCACTTGGGGCAATCAGAATCCACGTTCCTGGGTTATCCACGATCACTCATATTTGGCTTAGAGCAAACCATCACTTACTCCCTTCAAGGGTGGAGCTGTGTTTTGCATTGACAAGACCTTCCAGGAATAATAAACATTGCTCTAAAATATCAAAAAGCAAAGTCCTTAGTCCTATTGCTGAGCAGCTTGGAGTTCGAAGGCTTAGAAGACATGGTAAACAACTGTCTTAACTGCAGAATGTTGCTCCTGGATGCACTGCAGAAGTGTACAGAATGCATCACTAGGACAAATAAATATTTAACAGAGTTGACTTTTCAAGTCTTCCTGCCCAGAGCAGAAAAGGAGGAAATCCTTACGAAGAGATTTAGAAAGCAATAGGACAAGTACTATTGGAGGTAGCACTGGGGGCCTGTTTCCCTCTTTGCCCTCTTGGGATTGTGTAAAATGAACCTGCAAAATGTGGGAAAACTAAAACTGGATCTACGGGAATAAAACCATTCACAAAGCCGTTCAAATATGCTTTGCTTTGTACTACAGGGAAACTCTGGAAATGAAGTGATTCTAGCCGTCACGTACATTTTAACTCTTCCAGGACAAACTGCTCATTTGCCCAGATGAACTAGTCTACACTACCGTAATTTATGTAGCGCCTACTCTAAAGTTAGGTCAGATAGCTGATAATTTCTAGCCACAGTTGGCTTTCGTTAATATGTGAGATAATGTGTACGAAAATGCCTTGCAAATAACCTGACAGGTGTGAGGTACTTGTATCCAGCCTGCTATTTAGCTTCCTGCCCGACCTTGCCGCCACCTCGAGGTCCACACAGGACACTCTGGCGCGCCTTTCTCTCTCTTCTCCAAGCTGTTTTCCAAACCATGGTTACTCAGACCATAAGCCTTTGCTTCATCCTCCTTTGTCCTTCCTCCTTCCACATCCTATTGATCCGGCTTCTAAATAGCTCTTGAATTACCCACTCTGTGAGGCGTGAATGAAATCCAGAATGACTGTGTATTATCGACACGAGCACAGCCATGTCAAGGACCCCGATGGCTCAGACCCATGGGGATGTCAAAGCCTTCCCCTGATCCGAGTACAAATATTGAAAAATGGTTGACCTCTAGCTAAAACCATACCTAGAAACTATCGCCTTCAGCTTCCTCCTTCAGCTTCCAGATGACGGCGGCCTGAGACTGTTCCCTCAGAGAGCCCTCCTACCAATGTTAGCTGGCCCGCCTCCTTCTCATTAGTGCTGTGTGCAATAAATGTGCTGAGTTCCTGGCTTGGTGTTGGTGCATCTCCATCAGAGCGCACCGGCTACCCCATCCCAACCTTTCTGTCTGTGTGTCTGTCATTTCTTCATTTCCCATAGCCCCACTCGTGTCTGTTCCAAAGCTGTGCAGGTTTGGAACACATTATTCATTGCTCTTGGAGTACATCTGTGAACCAAACAGTTAAGCCTTCTACAAAGATTTGGAGATGCATTATGCAGGTTCATCCTCCTGCCCGAAGATAACGGTACACACAGGTAGTAGAGAGGGCAAGTACATAGAGGGAAGGGGATGTGGGGCAGAGCACAGAGCACTTTACATCGTGTTAAGAATTCTGAACTTTTTTCCCCCCAAGAACGGGAAACCTTTGCAGAGTTTTGATCGAGATTGACACTATCACATTTGTGTCTCAGGATGACTGGTTCCTTACATGTCTCTCCAAACCTCACACCACCAGATTTGGCCGCAACCGCCTATCCTCAGAAGTAGAATATCTAGGGTCCTTGCCTCATTAATACTCCTCTCAAATGCTTGTTGGGAATTGCAGTCTGACCGCTGAAACAGACCAAACACATGGAAATATAAAAATGTGGCTGTATACTCTACAGTTGCAAACATTTTAATGACTTCTGAGTCCTCCAAAGGGTTTCCAAAGCTTATGAGAATGCTTACCTTCCCAGCCTCCCCTCTTGCAACTTCCCTCCTCTCCTGGTGTACTGAACATCTTTCAGATACTTTAATAAACTGTGTCTCTCGCACCCAGACCTTCCTGCTCCTGGTGCGCAGACACCAACACCAAGCAGCTCTGCTTGGTCTTCAGGAGAATTCTGTGAGCTTCACTTTGCTCAAGGTGATTTTCTAACACTGGTCTCTGAGACGTTCTTGCTAATGCCATCATCTATCTCACGTCTCTCCGTGAGACTTAAGCTCTAGTGGTGTCTTGGTCATTTTTTCAACTGCAGATGGTTGCGCAGTACTTTCCGTCTGGCAAATTCTCAACTCATCCCTGCAGAATGAGAAGTTCCTATTAGGTTCCTCCAGAGAGTCTACTGGACAGAAGCAAGATGTCCATTATCATAGACCTGCTTTTAGAGAAAAAAATTAAGTCTATCAAGAATAGTGAGAATAAAGTAACTGAATTTTACAAAGCCATGTAGGACCTGTTGTGTTAGACAAGCAGGATAGATCGACGCAAGAAAATGATACTGTTCTACAAAGGTGATGGTTAGGATCTGTTATACAGAACCAACACTCAGTCAGTAGGCCGACGGTCTTGTGAAGAGGACCCTGGTAGAGGCGGGCTTCCAGCTACTATCAGGGTTTGGGAACTAATAACCAGTCAAGCAACAGTGATGATGAGATTCTACAAGGCACTCAGGAAGACTACAGGGGATACAAAAAGATTTTCTTTTTTCAAATATAAAGAATACGGCCCAAGTGAAACTTGTAATCTATAGCTGTTAAATGGACAAGTCCTCAAAACCTCTATCAGCAGTAACTCAGATGACTCAATGAACTGATGCTGGTGGTTCTTAATCTTAGCTGGACACTACAACCACTCCAGAGAGCTTAAAACATTCTGCTGCCTAAACTTTAGCACAAGCTCACTCTAAGTCTCTGTCGTTGGATCCCACGCACCAGTTGTGAATTCATCCAGGTGATTTCAAAGCAATTATCCCAGTCTTCGCTTCACAGCTTCTGTTACGGCGTTTCTGATTAGTTCAAAAAATGCTGACCTGTTCCCCAAACATCGGCCTCCGGATTCATTTAAATCTGTTTTAATTAAACGAGCACAGCAGAAATAACAACATCCAATGGAGTATCCATTAAAGCTTGGCATGGCTCCTGGTCTAAATTATTATTTAAACTATTGGAAGTGTCGGAACTTTGGCGTTTCGCTGTTCTCCTGTTTGACTATGAGTGAGCTGAGCTCTACTTCAGGTACTTACAATTGCCTAAAGTCTTGTTAACTGACACTGAGTGGCAGTCACCACTGTGATTGGATGGTGTCGCCACCCCACCCCCGCCCCCGCCAACATTAATGTTGAAATGTACTCACCAAGATGACGGTATTAGAAGCTGAGTCCATTGGGGGTGATGGGCCAGGAAGCATCCTGCTCTGTGACTGTGCTATTGCTCTTATGAAAGGGCTCATGGAAGGGGTTCATTTTCTTTTTCCTCTTCTACTGTGAGGACATTGTTTTTATGTAGAGGAGGCAGTGTCAGGCACCATCCTGGAGGTGGAGAGCAACCTCCCCAGACACCTGAACCTGTGGTAACCTTGATTTTGGACTTCCAGGCTCCAGAACAATGAAGGTTAAATTTCCTTATAGATTATTAAGTCTTAGCTGTTCCATTGTATCCACATGAACAGAGACAGAGACAGAATGGGAACTTGTCTGTGTGATTTTATACTTACCAGACACTTACTCATCCTGTACATTTACTGGAAACAAACAAATAAGAACAAAGCATAAGAATGAATTCCATGTCCTGAAAGTTGGGACGCAGTGAGACCCACACCAGACTTACCACTGAATATATCGCCAGCTCTTCTAGTGCTTTTAAAACTTGTAAAAATTAAAACTGTATGCTTCAGCTTTTAAACTAAAACTAGATGATGATGTTATTTAAAAATTATGTATATAGTTCACATATGCGATAATATAACTAAATTCATAGGTTCAAAAGGCTGATCATTGTAAGGTAAATTTTCATTATGCTCCTGTTTCCCAGCCGCTCAGTTCCCACTGAGACAGTGACTGGATATCTTATTGAGTTCAAAAAGGGAAATGGAAAGACCATCATTGACACAGACCCTTCACGATAATCTCCAGGGCTGGAGAAGAGGATTACCAAAATAGAAGACAAGCAAGAATGTCTGCCAGGGTTTACATGTCCTATGACTTATTTGGTAAAATGCACTATTCCTGGAAACTCTCAAACTCTTGCTAATACAAACAGAGCTGCTATGAGGATCATTGAATATATATTGTTTTGTACATTTGTAAATATCTCCACAGGATTAACTCCTAGAGGCAGGAGATAGGGGTCAAAAGTATTCACATTTAAGTTTTGATACATGTTTCCTGTTGCTTTTCAGAATGGCGGTCCCTTCACACTCCCCTCAGTACCAACATGTACCTGTGTTTCTACACTGGCCATCGCTGTTTATTACAGACTCTCTGGGTTTACTAGTCAAAGGAGAGGGAGAGATGCTCAGTTTTATTTAAGATTTTAAAATTATTCTGTAATCGAAGATCTTTGTGTGTGTATGTGTACATTCATGTGCATTGCAGATGGCCTGATTCGTGTTATGTCAACTTGACACAAGTTAAAGTAATCTGAGAGAACCTCAGGGAACCTCAGAACCTGAGGGAACCTCAGTTAAAAAAATGGCCCTGTGAGTCAGCCTTTAGGGTGTTTTCTTAATTATTGTCTGATGGGAAGGTTCCAACTCATTGTGGGTGGTGTCATCCCTGGGCTGGAAGTCCTGGGTTCTATAAGATGATGAGCAGGCCAGTAAGCTACATTCCTTGGAGGCCTCTGCATCAGCTCCTGCCTCAAGGTTCCTGCCCTGTTTGAATTCCTGTCCTGACTTTCTTTGATGGTGAACATATGGAAGTGTAAGTCAAATGAATCCTTTCCTCCCCAAGTTGCTCCAGTCATCGTGCTTAGCTGGAGCAATAGAAACCCTGACTAAGACAGCAGGTATGCGAGTGTGTGTGTGTGTGTGTGTAAATTTAGGCTCGAGGTAAATTTAGGGTGTCATTCTAAAGACCCACCCACTACCTTGAATTTTTGAGTAAATGTCTTTACTGGGACCTAGCCCTTGCCAAAAAGGCCATGCTGGCTGGTCAGAGGACTCCATAGATACTCTCATCTGTAGTTGTACACTGCTGCTGGGGCAGCTCACCCAGGATGACATGGAGGCATTTTCCTAGACTCAAACCCTGCCAGACCTCAGCAGAGGGAACCACCATCATGACAAGCACAGTGGAACCCCGAGCATCTGAGCTCAGGTGTATTATTCTTTCAGACCTCCTCAGGTGTTCTGCTGATACTCTGCCCTCTGCAGCACACACAGCTTGTCCTCCAGGCTCTGGCTGACTCTACTCCACTGCCGCTGCTGTTCTGAGTGGTTGTCCCACGGTACTGGCATCTCAAAAACTGCTGGGGTTCCTTGCTGCAACTGGGCTGCACTTTTACCAATGGCGTCTCCTGGCTTCTCATTCATTTTTTTCTTTTTCTTTCTTTTCTTTTTCTCCCCCTCCCCCCTTTTTTTGTGACAGACAATACCATTCAGCCTGTGCTCACTTTCCCTATAAGGGCAAGAAAATTTCAGATAGCCGCTTGCTTTTATATTGAAAGACTCATCTATCCCAAAATGCTTCCAAGTAGAAACAACAGGACTTGAAAGCCCGTTCTAAAAGCCCAGTAGGCTGTGTTTCCCGATGAATCTCTGCATTCAATAGAACTTGCTACTGAGCTAGCCTTTCAGGCTAGCAATTGGCTTCTTAGTTAAGGCAACATAATGGAAAATGATTACTTGAACAATGGATGCTGTGGATGAGTGAATACCAAACTTCAAAGAACTCTCATCAGAAACTGAAGCTCTATACTCCGCCCTGGTGGCAGACAGAATGAGTTCAGCCAATTACCTTATAAACTAGAAAAGGATTTTCTGAGCTACCAGTCTGCCACTTGTCACAGCAATTACAAGCATAAGCCTGACCATTGTCAATAATCAACGGCATGTCATAGTTTTAAAATATACATTCTGCAGCATAATTTCACTTACCACTTGTTATATTGACTTCCTATTTGAAAAAAAGTATATATTTTCCCAAATCTATATCTATATCATCTATATCTATATGTTGGGGAAGTTTATTTTTAGTTCTGTTTGAAATTGTTTTATACACTGTTGGGTGAGGGGCTAACCTAGGTCAAGGGCGTTTTGTATTGCCTGCAGGTGTTGGACTTCTGTGGGGCTTGTTTAATTGCTAATGATCTGCATGTGGTATCAGTAGAACACCTGAGGGGTTCTGAAAGAATACATACACTTGAGCTCAGTCACTCAGGGTTCCATTGTGAGTATGGGGCTTGCCATGACAGTGGATCCCTCTGCTGAGGTCTGGCAGGGTTTGAGCCTATGAAAATGCCTCCATGTCTTCCTTGCTGAGCCGTGAACAGCTACACTCATATCTGTGTACCCAAACACTAGGGTTATAAGCACCACTATGCCTGGCTTTTTATGTCAAGTCTTTATGTATGCTTAGCATGCATTTTACTGACTAAGCTATCTTCTCATTCCCTTATTGATCTTTTGTTTTTTAAATTGATGTCTAAAATCTCCTTGTAGTAGCAAAATTAGACTTTTCCTTTTTAAAAAAAAAAAAAACATGGATTCTCACTCTATATCCCCAGAATGGCCTAGAATTTACTATGTAGCACAGGCTGGCCCTGAACTCCTCCTAGCAGTCCTCTTGCTTCAGCCTCCAAAGTTTTAGGTTTATAGACATGAGTCACCATTCAAAACTGATTTTTCTTTTTTACATCAAATGCAAATATTATTTGAAGTTTATTGTTGGCTATTTGACTTTATGGGTTTGGTAGACTATGTATAAATGTTTCATTTTTTTGTTACCAAATTTAAAAATCATACTTTATGACTTTGTATTACTGCTACTGTTGTAGAAGTTTATTTTTATGTTTAAAATGGTTGTTTTGTGCATTGTTGGGTGAAGGGCTGCATAGGCCTTGGCATTTTGTATTGTCTGCAGGAGTTGGCTTTATGTGGGGGGGGGGAATGTTTGAGTGCTCATGATCTGCATGCAGGTGCTATCAATAGAACGCCTGAGGCACTTAGGGATCATTATAAACCCCTGAGATGAGAGGCCCAGGGTTCCATTGTCCAGTATAGCACTTGCCATGATGGTGGTTCCCTCTGCTGAGGTCTGGCAGGGCTTGCACCTATGAAAATGCCTCCATGTCTTGCTTGCTGAGCCGCCACAGCAGCGTACTGTTAGACACACATAGAAACTTTTCTATATGATAGTTTTTACTGTAATGTTCTAGATCTCACCTAGGAGTCCTTTAGTGTAAGTACTAAAGAATCCCTGCTCTTTGTCTCCTATGTGACTTCTCAGTTGTACACATAGCAAATTATTTAATGGCTTGACATGTCACTTTTAGCAAATATTAAGTACCTTTACATTTATTTCTCGAATTCAGATTCTTTTCTGATAACCTATGTACATTTTCACAAGCCAGCTCTTTGTTGCTTGGACCAGCTGTGGCTTTAGAACTGAATTAGTTCCCAGCAGGGTTAGATCTCCTGACAGCATACGTAACTGCATCTGGAATTTTACAGTTAATTGTGCTTTTATTTTCAAATTTTTATTTGCTTTATTATTTTTTTATTTATTGCTTATTATGAAGTTTATTAAATTAAATGATTACTTGTGTATTGTTACTGGCATTTGTCTGGTGGTGCTGGGTTCTGGTTAATTTTGTGAGCTAATATAGGGACATTTTAATCGGTTAGCATTTTATTTATCAAAGGGCTTGGCATGCTCTCCAATCCCCCCACCCCTTTGTTTTTAAACTAAGTTTCTGTCCCAGAAGAAATTCATCTTTAGAAACACAAAAAAGCCTTTCTGGCTACCTACCTTCCTCCCTCCCTTCCTCTCTCCCTTCTTTTCCTCCCTTTCTCCGTTTCTTCCCTCCTCCCTCCCTACTCTTCCCTAACATTTTTTTTTTCTTTAGATTTTGTCAAAATATCCCCCTGAACACACCAGCTTTATGAGTAACATTCGAACGGGAAAGGGCCAGCTTGTTCTCCAAGCTCCCCACTAGCAGCAGTCCTGGAGACTCGAGTGTGTAGAGAGAATGCACGTCAGCTTTTCCTCCTCAGAGTTGGCTGCAAGTGCTAACTGAAGCAGGCCCTCCTGTTTATTCCACAGCGTTTTGTGAATTGTCTAGAGTGTCCTGAGGCTGTTTGGTAAGGGCCACACGTGCTGTGGTGGCCTCGGTTCTCCAGTAGCAACGGTGAGGTCACCCTGTTCAGCTCTCGCGCGCCTACCAGCCTCACAGGAGGGCAACCCAAATGCATGCTTATTTGCATAATGAAGTCTTGTCTTGAATTCAATGGATGAAACCCAAACCGTTTAGGAATCAACCGTTTCAGGGGGAAGAAAAAAAAAATCCTTATCAATGTTGGACTGTGATCGCAGTATCTTTGTTTGAGGAGTGTGTAGATTATGGCCAAATATCCTTTAAGTTTGGAAGAAGCCATCATGCAAGTTTTAGAAACCGGTTCTGAATGCTCTGCGTGCTCAGACTTGCTGCAAAGTGAAGAACTTCCTCTCGCAGCAGGCCAAACTTCTTGATCCCTCGCAGCTTTAAGTTTTCGGAATGCCTGTTTCTCGGAGGTGTAATTTGGTATTATTATACACTGCACACCAGAGACTTAATTGAAATTATTCCTACTTGAAGCATATAGGCCAACGCCTCTATTCTAGGGATAAACATTTTTCTGCTTTTTTATATAAACATATGTGAACACTAATTGCTCTTTGGAGATGAGAGGAAAATTAAAAGTCAGTGATCATTTTAGTTTGTGCGAATATTTAATTCAGGAAAACACTGGACTCTATTTGCTTGCCCCTATCCTAAAGATATAATTGTATTAATTCTTTGAGAATTTCAGGCATGCATTCAATAGGTTTTGATTATATTCACCCCTCCCCCACTCTCCTTCTTCTGCGTCTCTACCTGCTTCCAACTACATGTTCTCTTTTTGAAAAATAGGTTTGTTTGTGTGTGTGTGTGTGTGTGTGTGTGTGGTTTTTTTTTTTGAGACAGGGTTTCTCTGTTGTAACCCTGGCTGTCCTGAAACTCATTCTGTAGATCAGGCTGGCCTCGAACTCACAGATCTGCCTACCTCTGCCTCCTGAGTAAAATATAAGTCATTCCTTATTATACATTTTTAAGTAAAACCTAATTACACGACTTTCCCCTCCCTTTCCTTCCTCCTGCCCATCCCATGTCCCCTTCCTCTAGCTCCTTCTCTGTCCCCTCTCACTCTCAGATTGGTAGCCTCTCCCTCCATTACTATTGTTACATATTTGTGTCTATATACACATGTATGTATATGTGTACACAAATATATAAATACAAGCGACTGAGTCTGTACCATTGTGTGTATTTGGGTCTGACCAATTTGTATCGTATGAAGTTGTTTTTTGTGCGCCAAGTTTAATTTGTGCTGTCCATATGCTCGTGATAGTATAAATTGGTTTTGAACTCTTTTTGTAGCTGAGGATGACCTTGAATTCCTGATCCTCTTGCTTCCATCTCCATAGTGCTGAGCTCACAGGTATGGGTCACTATGCTTAGCCAGCCCCGTGCTAACTGAGCTACATCCTTACTGTGTACCTGCACAGTATATGGTCGGAGCCTACGACAGCACTAGATGACATCAAGGTGCACGTCGTGTCCAGGAGAAGAGGGGGTAATGGTGACCTAGTGGCTCTGCTTAACTCACTTGGTGCTTCACAGCTTTGGGGGGCCCTATCTTCTATCTGCATATTAATGGGGTCAGCTCTAAACGGTGTGTGTGTGTGTGTTTGTTTTGATCTTAGAAAGGGGTGATCTAGTGATTTGGTTTCAAGTCTAAATAAATCAGGGCTAGGGATAGAGACAGCAAGGCACTGAAGCTGATGGTCGCTCAACTGGTGTGTTCAAGGAAAGGCAGGAACACCTAAGTGGAGCTAGAGTAGTGAGAGGAAGTCAGCCACATGACCACCTGGTGGACAAGCCTTCATGGCTGGAACGGGTAAGGAAAGACCCTTAAGGATAAGGCCCAGCTTACTGTGTTAAAGTACAGAAAGGGGGCTGGAGAGACGATATTAATTCCACAAAGGTTACATACCTCACGCCTTTTTCCAAGCAAGGACAAGCATACAAGGTACTTCCTGCCAACATAATTCCCATCTACATGCTATCAAGCACATCCTGAGCATGTAGGTTGCAAGGATGCCCTGAGAATCCTTGGTTGCTTGGGGCAACCAAGCTTGTTTACAGAAGCAAAAGCACATAGCTTGTTATCTTTCATGAACAACGGCCCCCAAGATTCCAGGAAGTTATCTGTCCCTGGGCAAATGGGGCTTACAAATTAGAGGCATTTTTGTTTTATAGACCTCGAGCACAATGATTTAAACATAACTTTAGCCATCACAATGGCTCAGCAATGAAAAACACTGGTTGTTCTTCCAGAGGATTGGGGTTCAATTCTTAGACCCACAGGGTGGCTCACAATGATCTGTAACTCCGGTTCTAGGGACCTGACATCCATCCTCTCCTGGTCCCCTTGAGCACTGCATGCACAGTGCACAGACATACATGCAGGCAAAGGGCTCATACAAATAAAAAAATAAAACGAATTTAAAAGGTAGTAAGGGGCAGGAAGAAGACTGGGTGATAGGGGTCCTGGAGCTGTTGCAGTAAGGTTCAGGAGCTTCTGACATGCCTTCAAGGGATTCTCACCTCCCGCTGTGAAACCCTGTGTAATCACCGCCTTAGGTTTCGAATAGAAAGCATGTGGCAAAAGTGAGCAAATACCATATCTGAGATCAGGTTGTGAAAAACGGACTTCTTGCTCAGTTCTCTGTCTGTCTGACTGTTCCTGTCTTGACCCAGCCTCTCTTTTCTCTTTTGTTTACTTCCGGTGAAGCAAGCTGCGCTGTTTTGAGCTACTCTACGGAACAACCCACAGGTTACAAGTGAGCTTTCCGGGCTTTTTCTCTACTCAGTGAATGTTGCAGGTGATGGATAGTTCCAGTGTAGGTAGTCTTGGATGCATGAGTGCCTAAGGCTTATGAAATTGGCTGACAGATTTAGAGGCTTCTGGCCCAGGCCCTGAAAACAAGAGAATTACAGCTCAGGTCTTAGAAGCCAGAGACACACAGGCAATTCAGTTACAGGCTCTGAGTTCCGATTGCCAGCAGCCCAGCAATTCTATGAAATCCTCAGCTCTAGGTGGTGCTGCAGTTGACAGCAGTCGGTGTTGTCATCGAAGGATGTCACTTTTGAGCCTTGGGTGTCAAGACCCTCAGGCTTCGTGGCTCAGCAGCTCTTGTAAAGTCTTCCAGTGCCTGGCCTGCAGGCAGTCACCCACTAGCCTCTGTAGTCTTTGCTCTTTGCCGTTGCTGACTTCCTTATTTGAAGTTCCGTCCTCTTCTGTCATATCTGGCTTCTCACTTCCTATATTTGCTCCTGTCCTCTTCCTGGATCTCTTCAGTGGTGCCACATTGTTCCCGCCAAGGTAGTGAGTGTTCCCTTCTCTGCTGTTATGGCTTCTCCCGCTGCCCATTTCTGTTACCGTCTCAGCCCATGGAACATGTGATGAGAATCACAAGTAGGCAAGCTAATACTTTTGGGAGAAGACATTTATTTTATGTGCGCATGTGCCTGTATATATGTAGGTGAACCAGGAGATTGTCTCCAGGCTGAAGTGCACAGCATGGTTATATAGCCAGGAGTAGGTATGTGTAGCATAGGTGTGCCATGCAAATGAAGGATTGTGTTTACACCAATCACACACGGTGCAGCTTCCAGTTGCACCAATCACTAGCCTCCTACTCAGTCACCAGTGGCTGTCCTGGAACTCACTAAGTAGACCAGGCTAACCTTGAACTCACAAGAGATCTGCCTGCCTCTGCCTTCCCAGTGTTGGAACTAAAGGTGTGTGCCACCATGCCTGGCTAGAGTCATCTTTTGAGAATGACTGTTCATTTCAATAGCCTGTGTGTTGATTGGGTTGGTTGATTTACTAGCGTTTTGTTTTTTTGAATTATTTGTATAGTCTATATAGTAATACTTGGTTAGATATATGGCTAACACAGATTTAATAATAATTAATGCATTTGAATTAAGATTTGAAAATAAATGTTGTTCTGAAAAATTTTGAAAATATTTGTATTCATTTAGCAAAAAGTTTTTTCAATAGGTTCTATCTCAGTGAGGGATCTCAGATGCAAACAATGTTGGTCATATTTCCCCCCTTTTCCTTCATGTAGGGACAGCTGGAGTCTGTGGTTTTAGCTGCTATAAGTTAGTGACCCACAGAAGAAAGATAGGCAAACTGAGTCTTAAAGACCTTTCTGGGTCGTTTCTTTAGCCACCAAACATTGACTCAACACCAGCATGTGAGAAGCGCATGTAACGAAAGTGCCAATAGCAGCCCGAAACAATGGAGTTAGTTTGGTGTGTGAGTGTGGGAGGAGCGATGCAATCAGAACTGAGTGATAGGAAGTTGTAACGCTAGCAGCCATGTGTAGTTGGACCTTGCCAAGGAAGGAACAAGACACCCATTTGCCTATTAGTATGATCTATTCCTTCCAATGTAGCATGCCCTCTTCCCCAGCCTTGTGATGCTTTCCTCACAACTGGCCCTAGGGGGTCTGATATTTCTATTCTATTAAGTGAGGACTACTGCTTTCTCCCAGAATCCCAGAACCAACGTGCTAGGTTACATTTCTGAGTGCTCATTGGCATGGCAGGTTCTGTCCCATAGGACAGTACGGAAAAAAGGAAGCCTTTTCTTTCTCACTGGCACGCTATCTACGCTCCCATCAGCCCACTGTTGCTGGGATTCCAGTATCCTTGGCACTTTGGGGTCCGGCTGTAATATTAAGATACAATCCCTTTGCTTTCTTAGCGGACCCAGTGCTCTTTAATTGGACTGTATTTTTACTTAACTCTAGCTATTGGTCCGATGGCTGACTCTAGTATTGGTCTGAGTTCCAACACCACTGAGGCTTCACTTGGAGGAAGGGACCACTTCCTCAGGCCAGGGGAGGGGGGAGGGGATGGGGGTTGGGAGAGTTCTCAGAAAAATCTGAGTATTTGACAGTTTTGAATGTACCTACCTTGGTATCCCCATCCCACGGTTCGGTTTCCACTACTGTCCAAATAGCGCTCTGATCTGTGAGAAGCAAATGGGTCTGGGTTGAAAATACAGCTTCCTCTGGTCCTCTCCTACTCTGAAATTAAGACTTCAGTTGAATCTCTCCTAAATTTTTCTTACTGTCTGGATTTAAAGATGAGAGTCTCTTCCTATGCTGTTGAAGGAGGCCCTTGGCTTAAATATTTATATTTTAATTAGTGATTAACGTCTCCCAGCTATGTGTTATCTTTCCCTGAAGCATTGATTGATTGCATTAGCATGCATCCAAACGTGAGATGCATTGCATCAACCCGTGCATTCACTTTCACTGGCACACAGGCCCGGGTTTCCACAGGGGAACATTTCAACAGCACGCCGTGGGCTGTCTGAACACTCCCTAAAAACAGTGAGAGAGTCTACTGCTGGCAGGCAAGCGATTGACACAGTTGATTAAAAAAAATTATCCCACTCTAAACTGTGCTTCTGTGGACCTCATGGAATTTTTTTGGAAGGTAGGATCTGACAGGTATAAGATATTATTGGAGAGTGTGCATGTTCCGCATGCAGGGGAAAGAAGAAAACGAAGTTGGTGTAAAAAGCTGGACCACAGTGAACTTGCAATACAGTTTTGGTTCAATCCTAAAAGCTTCAATCAAATAGGCAGCCAATTGAGCTTAGGTCTTGCCATGCTGCCCAGACTGTTTCCAGACTGACCTGTGGCCCTGGGGAGCTTCCTGCCCCTGCCTTGCAAGTAGCTAGGTCTACAGGTGCGCATCATTGCGTATAGAGCCCAAAGCCTTAGACTTCCATTAGCCAGTCATTGGATGCAAGGAGTGGGACATTCAGCTCTGGGCTTGGGCCGTTTTAAACATAGGTCAATTTACAGAGGTGGGCTTAGTCAAGAACTGTTGGAAACAATCTGATGGAAACAACCAGGAAGCAGGTATTAAATTGTACAGGGCAGCCTAGGCCAGAATCCAGCAATTAAAGTGTTCAGTGGAAGTAGGGAGGGCCAGTTTTCTGTTTATCCTGTGGAAGGCTGTCTAGAAATTACAAGGAGTCTGATCATCGTAGCAGTAAGAATATTAAAGAATATTTGAGATGATGTGAAAATTAAATTGTTTTTGCTTTTGAACAAGCTTTGGCACTGTGCTTGGTAAACTGACCTGGAGGTTTGTTAAGTTAGCTGCGTAGCAAACACTTTTACTTAAAAGTTTCTTATAGGAAAAAGAAATGACTTTAAAAAACGAGTTCTGTAATCTGTTTGCTCTTCCCCGCACCCCTCACTGTGCTCTGATATTGGCAGAATGATACCTGCAGAGACAACGCACACACTCGAAAGGACCATCCAAATTCTCTTCTCTGATAGGATTGGTACTAATCCTGTCAGGTGAGAACAAGACCAGGGTGATGGACACTGGCCGTGTCCGTTCCTGGGATACCCTGAAAATAGTGATGAAATACATTAGGGAAGTGCTTATAAAGGCAAAACTCAGAAGGGTGCCAGCTTCCCACCTTCATCCAATCAGGGGATAGGCATACATCCTGACGCACTTCCTGCCTATGTACCTCCCGCCTACTTGTGATCAAGCACATCCTGTTCAGTAGGGTCAGCCAAGCTTGTGTACTAAAGCAAAGACACCATGACTTGTTGTACATGAACAACAGCCCTGTAGTGAATAAGAATAAATGTAATAGAATGTACTGAATAAGAATGACATAATAGAATGTAGTGAATAAGAATAAATATAAGCATAAATGTAACGGAATGTAGTGGATAAGAATAATGTAGCAGCACAATAATGTAAAATGTGATGACAAACAATATTGAAAAGCCAAATGTAAGCAAGCAATATTAAAGTCCAGAAAGTGGGCACTGGACACGCCCTGAGGTACCCCAGTGCCTGTGTGCACATCTGGACAGTACTGATAAAATTGACCATTTCTGTACGCCCACAGTGTGATTGACTGAATTTAGCTTAAAAACCCTAGTCTGGCCCCGCTCAGCACGCCGCTCTCGAGTGCCTCCGGAGATGCTGCCGCTCTGGTGACCGACCGAGGCTGTGTCCTGCTAACTAAGACTCGTTGCAGACCACAGGACCAGTGCTCCAGTCTTGCTGAACCGAAAGAGGAAGTCGGCTGCCGACCACACAGCGCTGCTGGACAGATCGCGAGGCTTGCCTGCGTCTGAGGCCAGACTAGGAGAGGTATTGGTGTGGCTGTGTGAGTGAATGTGTGTGATAAGCATAGAATAAAAATCCTTTGTGGAACCAATACCGTAGCCTCTGAGGCTTCTTCCTGCCCAATGAGATCTCGCTCGCAACAAGCCCCCAGCGTTCCAGGGGGCTTGGGTGAGTGGCACTTAGGGGTTAGAGGCATTTCTGTTTTATAGATCTCTTAGACACAGTAATTAAAACTTAAAACATAACTTTAGCTCTTACATTGGGGTTAGAAATAACTTGGTACATATTTAACCAGAATACTCATGGTTTGGAAGGCGTCTGAAGGATGGCGGCAGATGTCTTACGTATGGCTAACGTTTATTCTCTCTGGGACATTAACTTTTGCTTTGTCATTTGTGGCTCTGCTATTTTGTTTTCCTAGCAAACTGAATCACGATAAACAGAAAATAAGAGCAAAACCCCTTTTTATAATATTTAAGGAATTACACATGATTTGGCGTCTTTTTCTTTCTCAATTTTTCTTGGATCTGTGTGCGTGCACGTGGATAGGCATGTTTTTGCATGTGTGTGGACACGTATGTGGGTTGACATACATGTGGAGGTTTGAGGCTGATGTCAGGCATCATCGATCACTCTTCCACCTTATCCTTCAAGGTAGCATCTCCCGGCCGAACGCAGAGATCACCAACATGACTGGTCTTGATAGCCAACTTGCTTTGGGGGTCCCCATCTTCTCTGGAGCTGGAATTACAGGCATACCTCTACAGACATTACATGATGGTTTCTGGGGACCCTAGTTTCAGTGTTCATGATTGTGAGATGGCTCAAATGCTAACCGTCCCCCCAACCCCAATTTTGTGTATTTTTTTTTTATTCTTACACACTTCCTTTTTTGTTATATTATAAAAAATAAACTAACATGTATAGAAAGTTTAAAGAGCTTTATTTGAGCATTCAGTGATTCATGAATAGGACAGCTCCAGAACAGGTTCTCAGCAGGGCCAGCTTGAGAAGGCCTCCAAAGGGGAGTGTGAATTCAAACCAAGCAAATATTTGATTAGCTGGAGGACAGCAAGAACTATTTGGATCACAGCAATGAAAATTCTCTAGTTAGAAGCTGATGGCAGTTTCTGACTGGAGGAACTTAAATTTCACTTTACTGTTTACATTGAATTGGGTTTCCATTTGCTTAGGTTGGAACTCAGGGTACTGGAGTCCCCTCTGGCTGATGGTCTCCTAGTTTCTGAGGGCACCGAGACTCTCAGGAATTAAACAAGTTGCCAGCCTCCACAATACGACCTCTCGTAATGCATGCCATTCTTAAACACTACAAGACCAAGTATTTATTTATGATCTCTTGCAGCAAGCTAAGTTAGCGATTCATCTGTAATTCAGAACTCAAGGTGGGGTGGGGAGTATGGTCCCTTCTGAAATGAGTCCAATTATAAAGCACAAAGGAAAAAAGGAGTTTCATTTTGCCTTGGGCTGTGAAATACCTTGGACCCACCCTGAATATAGGAAAAGAGAAAAAGACCAAAGAGACGTGAAGAATTCCAGAGATTAACCCCAGGGTAGGGAAGCGACTCTGACGAAATGGCACCTGAAAACCACATTTGTTCTGGGAGCCTGAGACCGGGAAAGATGTAGACGTTTTCTTGGAGAAGGTTCAGAGGCGAAGTCAAGAAGATGATTGAGGGGGTTGGAAGGGGTGACTTAGGAGGGCAGGTTGAAGGAATTAAACAGGTTGGCCTTGGCTTAGAGACAGCAAAGATAGGCCTTGATAACCATCTGCAATTACTTGGCTGTCTAAATAGCAAGGAAGGTAAAGTGCTACTTGGAGTGGAACAAAGGATTATAATTACATGAAAATTGAGGCAATGAAAAGAAACCAGAATATACAACAATTCACGTGTACAAGACTGGTCAAGGCAATTCTATGACAAACATCCCAGCTTTAAAGGATCACCTAACAATACACAAAAGCTGCAGAACATCATTTATGTCCTCCGCGCAAATAATCTTCTCTGCCCGTTATAAATTTTACTGCACTTGAATTCAGACATTAAGCATATAACATGCTTCAAAGTTATGCTAAGCAGTTTCAACTGTTGTTTGGCTGGGATCCAAGACACCCTTTGGCCTTTTATTCCTGACCCGAGGGCGACCCAGGGTGGGAGGAATGGCACAGGTTTTCTCTCCAGGAGAGAAAATCAGTGACCCAAGGGCTCCCTGGAAGGGTTGGTGCTGAGGCTGTGGCTGCTCAGGGTGGTGCATCCCGGATTTGACCAACCTTGACATTTGAACACTTACTGATCTTGCAGTTTTCAAGTGCAGCCTTTAACTCTCTGTGCTTTTGTAAGCTGGTCAGAGAAGTTTTATACGCTGGTATTTCAGAGAGAAATACACTTATTTACTTATTTTAAACCAGTGCCCATAACTTGAATGTTTATTTACTTTGGAGGGATCTTAGAGTTCAAAAATGCCTTTCAAACTTCCTTTATGCTTTATTGATTTATTTTGGTTTATGTGTGATATGCATATGTGTACATGTGTATGTATAAGTGCAAATATCCCTGCATACCCCCAAGTAGGCCAGAGGTGGATGTCAGGTGTCTTTATTGCCCTTTTCCTTGCTTTTTGAGAAAGGGTCTTTCACTGACATTAGAGTTTGCTCCTTTGGCTATTATGTTTGGCCAGCAAGCCCCAGGGGCCCTCCTGTTTCTGCCTCCCAGCATTGGGATGTAGGGCACACTACCACACCAGACCTTTTACCAGAAATCTAAACTCAGCTCCCATACTTGCTTAGCAAGTACTTCACCCTCTGAGCCACCTCCCCCAGCTCCAAATGATTAAAAAAAAAATCAAATTCTATGTACTGATAGTTTTTAGACTCGAATAAACTGAATAAAGGAAATTATCCCTCCCCCCACCAGGTACAGTGTATAAACTCTATTTTTAGATCCAACAGGGAAAGTTCACACTTTTTGTAATTTGTAATAATTTGTAATTATTTGTAATTTGTATAACTTGTAATTTGTAAATTATTGCAAATATTCAAAACACTTTCAATGAAGGATTGTGCTTTCAATTCTGCTATTTTCTGGTCACTCTGTCCTGAGAAACACACTGTCCATCTCGTACAGGAATTCGCTCACCCCTGAACTGTGCCAAATGCTGCCTGTCCTTTCCACAGAGAAAGCACGGGGCACGTGAGCGAGGGCCTGGGGACTTCCCAGGTATTTCTGTCAAACAAGTGAGGGTTTTTGTTTTTGTCTTTCTTTCTTTTTTTTTTTTTTTTTTTTGTTTCCACTCATACTTCTTAAATGTAAGTGCCTTAAGTTCCCAGCTATTTCCTTTCCTTCTTTCTTTTTTCTGGGCTGGTCTGAAACTCACAACATAGCCTAGTTTGATCTTAAACTTGAAATCTTCCTGCCTCAGCCTTCCAGGTGCTGGCCTGACAAGTATGCCCCACCATTCCTAGTTTAAATGTTTATGCTTTTTAATCTTAAGAAAAACAATCTGGTCAGCAAAAGCTAAAATCCAGGAAGCCACTGACATAAATCTCAGGAAGTTTATGTGTGAAAACTTGGAGTTTCCCCAGGCCGTTCATGTTCTCTCTAGCACTGGCTTCTAACACCTTCTTCTTCCAAGCTGGACCGTGATTTTTCAGAGTTCATACATGGTGCCCTTTTCCCTAGGTTTTTTTTTTTTTTCCAGCTCTCTTACTGGTATAAAATATTGGTGAAAGGAGAGGGGCTTTGTAAAGTTGTACAGCTTGAAAGAAAAATATCTCATACAGCATTCTGATATCCCAGCTCTCTGTGCGGGGTTAGTTTGTGGGGGTTGGGAACACCCTGAGGTCTGGGTCGTGGAGAGTACAGGTGTTAGGAGCACATATACCTGTGTATTAGTTGGGGGAAATAATTAGCTGGGAAAAACCCAAGGAACGTGGACGTCATCTCCGGAGCTTGGAGTATCACTGGGTGTAGAGGTAACAGAGATTCACGATGGTTAAGATTTAGTCATGGGAGCCCAGCTTTACCTGTCAAAGGGAAAGGACCTGATGAACTACCTAACCTTCAAGAAAAGATAGGTTGACTTGATTATGCTTGGTTATTTCTCAGATGCTCTGTGTTTCAAAGATGCAACAGATGCTAGAATATCACAGTAACCAAGATCCTGGACATGAATCCTGACATGGGACTATGAACAGTACTGAGCCACCACAGTGGATGGTGTGACATTCTGCTTTCCCCTTTATTCACCCGGGTGCATTCATTCAATCACTCATTAATTCCATACCTTCATGATTGATTAATTAATTAATTAATTGATTGATTAATTAATTAATTAATTTATATTTTATGTGCATATGTAAGTTCCTGTACATATGTTTGTGCACCCCATACATGTCTCATGTCCTCAGAGGTAATTGGAGGGCATCAGATGCCCTGGGACTGGAATTACAAACAGTTGTGAGCTACCATGTGGGCTACCTCTTTATACACCACTTTGTGATTCTGCCATATAACATAGCATATATGATTCTGGACATACATAAAAAAAAGGAAGCCTCCAACAGCATTCTGGAACAGCTAATAATTTGGATCTGTAAAGATGCCCAGAAAGCCGTGCACATAAAGTTTAATTGCATATCGTTTCTTGAGCACACCCTTAGTGATCTCACCGTCACGGTTCTGTTGGTTCAGAACTTAGTGGACTATTTACAAAATGCTCTCAATAGAACTAAAATAAGTAAAAATAACACATGCATTCACAGTGGATTCATGTAGGAAAGTGATACTGGAGGAGAGGTTTCCAAAGTGCAAGTCCATGCTGGGGTAGGAGCACATGAGACGTACAGGGGACTGCTTTAATAGTTACTAGCTTGGTGACCTTAGGCAAGTTATATACTTTCTCTGAAGCCATGTTTCTTTATCTGGGAAACAAATTTCGCCTTCTTGCAGACTTGTCACCCGAGTTCAATAAGAAGGGATTGAAAGGCAGCAAATGTGGTGGAGAGGACCGAGAAGGCGTTATATTGTATGTTTCCCTTTCTTCTTTCAGGAGGCTTCTGGGACTCATGATTTGTCTGCTCCATGTTTGTCTGTGCCTTTGAAACACTTAAGCCGAAATGAAAATTGTGACGGTCCCCATTCCCTTGAACAGATGAGGATAATGGAATCAGATTTCTGCCTTGGAATGTAACCAAAGCCATGCTTCTGTTCCAGCTAGAGAGTGGTTTCTTGACTCCAAATGTAACCGTTTGATGTATATCTTAATAGAAGCTATTTTTAGCTATCCTTTTATTCGTTTCATTGTTAATCCTTGGCTCTACAGAAATGCAATGAGATCCATTAAAATGAATTTGGAAGCCAGTTGGAACACTCCTATAAGCATTTTGTCTCGGATGGACCACCCTTTCGTGATTCTCACACAGCAGATAGCAACAGTATCCTTGCCAACAACTGTCGCTGGGATTTAATGCAGTTCACGTAGTTGCTTCCATAGCGTGCCATTTTAAACATGCTTTTCCATTTAGTCTTTTAATTTCAGCCTAGAATTTTCTAGTCATATTTTTCCTCTCTCCTCTCCTTGTATGTTCTCAAATAAGCCTCATGGTGATGGCAAGTGTGCTCTTCTTCTTTCTGAGACTGGGTTGAATCTCTTCTTTTGAGTATCACAAGCTCGGTGTGACAAGACCGACGGCGAGGTACGTCATGGATACCAGCGGCTTTAACAAAATGCTTTTGGATGAGCTTTACACTAAAATAAATGATATCATCAGCAAAAAGCAAAAAGCAAGACAAGATTCTAAGCAAAAATTCTGGGTAATCTTTGGGCATTCTTTCCTTAATAAAATTTTATTAAGACACGCTGCACTTCTGTGCTCCGTCTTTTCCTGCTACTCCTAATCCTCTCATTTAGTGGGAATGTGAACGACGTGATGTTGTGTGTGTGTATGTGTGTTTCATGAATGTGGGTCTAAGACATGCTTAAACATAATATTGAAAAAAAAAAACCAGACTGGTCCACAACTGTGTTATTTGCAATAGCCAAAAGGTAGATGAATGGAAAATAGATTAACGGATAAATGGGCAGATGGACAAAGAACAGTATGACATATATGCATAGCAGAATACTATTCCTCACGGGGTGAGCAGATAGGTATGAAGTACATATATGTACAACAGGATATTATTCAGCCTTAGAGGAAGGTGATTCTAACCTATGCTGCACCATGGGTAAACCTAGAGAAGGCTATGCTGAGTAAAACCTCCAGGCATAAAATAAAAGCCCCTAGGCCAGAGAGATTGCCACTGTGTGTACGAGCGCTTGCTCTGTAAGCATGAGGACCCGAGTTCCAAACCCCAGCATTTATGTAAAAAGTCATCATGGCTATCCATGCCAGTAATCCCAGCACTGGGGGGTAAGACGGTACTGAAACAGGGGTTCCCCAGAGCTTGCTGGCCAACTAGCGAACTTCTGGTTCAGTGAGAGGACCTGCTTCAACAAATAAGGTGGAGAGTGATAGAGGAAGAGACTCCATGTTGTTGTCTGACTTCCACACACATGTACATGGACACTTGTACATGGACACTCACATACATACACTATACATGTGTGCACCACACACATACACACACACACACACACACGTGCACACACACACACGCACACGCACACGCGTGCACACACACACACACACACACACACACACACACACACGTACTGTCTGATTTTGTCTGTGAGGAACCTAGAGTGTTCAGCTCCATAGAGAAAGAAGAAAGTTGGTTTCCACTCCATATATTTAGAAACGGTTAAGATGACGATCTTTATGTTAGATATATTTTTTTACCATGATTTAAAAATTGACTATAGTAATTTTTAAACAAAGAAAAAAAACCCAGAAATAACAAATAACAGAATTTTTCTAGTCCCCAGAATATTTCCCTCTTTAAACCTGACGTAGCTCATTGTACACCTTTGAAGACACGAACCTCAGTGTAAGGACGTAAGGAATGTAATTTGTACAAAGAAAATGTTGTCTTTCCATTGCCCTCCATCGGAACTGTGTAAACACTGCAGAGAAAGGTCAAATGGCTGGAGAACGTACCAGTTTATGAAATATAGAGCATGCACATTGGATCTCTCTGATCTGGCTGTGACAGACTACCGACCTCATTAACTTCACCGTCTCTTGCAAGTGTTCTTCCTTCCTTGGTTTCCATTCCTGTCAGTCAGTCTCGCACGGCACTTCCAGCTCCATCCCTGCTTGACAAGGTTAAGCCTGTTGATGATCTGCAATGCTGTTCTGCTTTATTCTCCATAGATTTCTCCCGATAACCATGGCATGAATGCTAAACTATGTGTTAGGAACTGAAAAGACGCCAGAGGACTTTTATTAGGCTTTTATTTTATTTTATCATAGTCCTATCTCACTAATTTTCTGAGTCGCAACAATGGATCTGTGTCTTCTGTGGGGAGAAAAATTAGGGTAAAGTGGGCTTATTTTTCTATTTTAAGCAAGTTCAAGCATAATCTGTCTCGATGATCCCTACCTCTATTCTGTCTTCCAAGTCAATTTAGCAGTTCTCCTTATTCACCTTTTAGAATCCAATTAAGCAATTCATTCTATTGCCCTGTGCTTTGTTATACTTTGAACTAAGATGAACATGGATATGATTAATCTACTCTTTAAACAGTAGTGAACATTTTAGAAGTGTTCATACTCTATAGGTGTTAACATGGAGAATTTTGGTTCACTCAGAATGTACCACAGCATTGTATGTACATCCATGATACCACCTTTGCTAAACAGATGGTGAGTGTGGTCAGCTTCCGGGCCAGTTTCCTTTCCTTTCAGGGCAATGTCAACTGTCTCACTTGTCCACCTAAGGTGAAACATTAATTTTCAGTACATGGGATATATTTTCAATTAAAAGATCATAATAGTCTTTCTTTTGTTCACTTTGACTACTATAACACATTAAGAATAATTTCTATAAACCAAAGCCCAAAGTGGCTTGATGGATTTCAGACCAAACTTTATCTGGAGCTAAGAGATTATGACTATTCAGGAAAGTTTTTCAGATCAGGACGTATCCTGTGCTGTTGAGATGACTCAGAGGATGAAGGTGTAGCCATTGATTTCCGGCAAAGGTGGTTTATTCTTTTTCTAATTCAATCCCCAGGTCCTAGTTCCGGAGCCCTTGAGCAATTAGGCTTCCTTACAATATAGTCTTAAGCCTAGACCTGGAAATCTTAAGCTTCAGCCTCTGTACAGTCTAAAACTTTTAAGCCTCCAAGCCTTACTGCTGAGTGAGCCACTCTGACTAGCTCCTTCTAAACTTAACTCTTCTGGTTCAACTCAATTCACTTGCTGATCTGGATCAAACCCTTCTCCAAGCAAACTGATTCAAACTGATCTTCTGAGTTAACTGGCTGTTTCTGACTAAACTCTTCTGACTCTGGCTGATTCCTAAAACTTCTCTGACTGAACTGCTTTGCTCGGCTTCAAACTGACTCACTTTTACTGTCTGATACTTCTGCCAAACTGTCTCTGAGTCTCTGCCTCAGACTGCCTCTGACTGCTTCAGACTGCTCACCTCATACTGCCTTTGTGTCTTATCCTTCTGTGACTGTCATCCTCTGTCTGCCCCAGACTGAACCGAGAGCCTGCTTTTCTATCATGAGAGTTGAGCATGTCCTTACTCTGACTCCCTCTGCCAACTCTTCCTCGGATTTGTCACTTTGTCTGACCTTCACTCTGATTCATCTCAGACATCACTTCCTGTCTGACACTGACTCTTTCTCAGCTCTGCTTCCACACTCTGTTTCTGTCTTGAAGATTAAAGGTATGTGCTACCATTGCTTTCTGAATACTGGGAATAAAGATGTGTACTAACATTGTTTCTACATTCCATCCAGACTACACAGGCCTCTGAATGTGATCCTCTTATATAGACCCTTGGATTTCATCCCTCCCAGCCTTTCACAGGCTTTTCAATGTAATCCTTTCCCAGAGCAGCCATATTGCTAGATTAAATGATTAAATATTTCTCTACATACTGTCTCTTTCTGATTAAGATATAAACTGTGCTGTGAAAATAGCTTTAACACAGTTTAACTTTCAATAGGAACAATTATCAGTCCCATAAACTTAACAGTCTGAGTGTCCTTTGGAAGATTCACTTCAGCCATCGATGCCATGATCTTCCATAACTGCAGCAACCATCAGTCCTGATCATCTGCTGAGTTCTCTCCAGGATTCCTTCCACAAATGTCCATTTTAGCATCAAGGTTTTCCAGCCTGATGAACTATCATCTCTCCTTCTTCAGCCAGTTTCTTGAGCTGTCTTCATGTTAGTCCTTGGTATCTAGAAAGCTTCTCTTACTCAGATAGACTCTTTATCAGTTTTGATGGAACCCACAGCTTTTCGTCTCCTGTGGAAATAAAAGAAAATCCTCTTCCCCGGTGTAACACATCCCTTAACTCCCATTCGGATGTTAACACATCCTCATAGTATACAGGCTGATTTAATTCATTATTTATTTTTCTACAATCAAGTGCCTTTTGGTAGCTGTTGTTCCTGCCTCATTGGCATTCAAATAATTAAATGTTAATAAAGCATTATGCAGTTTATCTTTGGGAGTCCTTATTCTTATTCCCCTTTTCTGTTTATTAACAATAATTAGACTTTGTAGCTAATGTTTCTTACTTTCTAAAACTAGACACAGGACATATATTATAGTTCCAAGGAATGCTTAGAAGTCCATAGTTCTTTCCATATACAGGGAAGATGAAAGAATCAAGCCATATTTCATTGGATATACAGTGTCAGTTTTACTTTGTCTCTGAAATGGAAGGAATATTAATCTAATTCCCCATTGTTGTGACAGATCTCTTCCCCATAGATTTATGGCTATATCTGCCACATATAGCTTTAATCTTCCTATTTGACAGTCTGGTCCCACATATTCAATCCATTTTACTCTTTGTTTCACTTGAGATAATGTTCCAATCTCTGAAAATTGCATGTATACTTTCTGAAGGGGCTAATTTGAGTTCCAAGATTCTTGTGAAATTATAGTTACATCAGCTCCCATGTCCACCAATCCTTCAATTTCAATTTACCTTTAACTTTAATTTTGCTTTCTGATCATTGATAACATTGATAACAGTTTGCCAAAATATCTGTCTTCCAGTACTTTCAAATCCTTCTGTTCTTTCAACTGGAACTGCTTTGCCTTTAATATATGGAAGCAGTAAAAGCTGAGCAATCCTGCCATCCACTTTAAATTGTGTATATATATTTTCTTTTTTTACATAAGCCATAATTTCAATCTCTCCCTTGGAATCTTCATCTGCAATTCCTGGATGCACAATGAATCCTTGGGACGTCAAACTACTTCTTCCTAAAACCATTCCTACTTTTCCTGGGGGGCAGAAGATCATGGACTCCAGGGTGTCTTAAAACTTAATACTGACTCCTGCGAGTTGTTATCTGATCTCTACATGCATGCTGTGGTATGTGCAATTGCATTTGTGCATATGTACACATGCAAAATAAATAGCAAAAGATATCTCGTCTATTTTTCCTATTCAGTTCTGGCTATGAATCAAGATGGCAGGTAGTTCCTACCAAACCTAGAGATGGAGAAGAGATGTGTGTCACTGAAATGGACTGAGGAGGAGAAAGTAAAAATAGAAGTTATATGAGGCAGTGTCCATCCCCAGAAGCTTATAGATCAGGACTAAGATGGACCCCATTTTATGCAGGCGTTGGTATGGAAGTTCACATCTGCCATGGAGAGGGAATAGTAAATCCTCAATATTTCCATCTAGGTGATGGTAATACTTTGTACTAAAGGGGAATCGGGAGGCTGGAGAGATGGCTCAGTGGTTAAATTAATCTCTCGGAACTGGAGTTATGGTGGTTTTGAGCCACCATGTGACTCAGGTCCTCTGCAAGAGCAGCCAGTGCTTAATCTCAGAGCCATCTCTCCAGCCCTCTGAAGCCAGGTCTTTTGACTCCCACCCGCAGAAGTAGTTTGCCTCAAAACTGAAGTTCATTTTTTGCTTATTGTAGGAGTTTTCTCTTGGACAGGATTTGTCAGCATAATAGTAAAGCATTCTTACTGATCAGAGGAGGTGATCTTTGTTCTTTTGTTTTATTGTATTTTGTTTTGTTGTGTTTCATTTTTGTTTTTGGAGACAGAGTCTCTTTATGTAACTAACCTTGGATGTTCTGGAACTCACAAGCTGGCATAGAATTCACAGAGGCCTCTGCCTCCTGAGTGCTGGAATTAAAGGCATGAAGCACCATGCCCAGCTGGTGGTGGTCTTTGAAAGTTTGTAACTCAGCTTCTCTGTCTCGGTGCAGTGTAATCCAGAGGTCTACTATTCAGAAGTACTCCAGAGCAAGCTACCTGAATTTCATTTCTTCCTTCTGCTCCCTGCTGCTGTTCCTCCTCCTCATCCACTTCCTCCTTGCCTGTGTGGTGTATGTGTATATACGTGTTAATATATATGTGTGACTATGCGCGTGCAGTTGTATGCAGAGGCCAGAAGCTAGTGTCAGAAGTGGTGTCCTCAGTTGCTCCTCACCTTAATATTTGAGACAAGGCCTCTCACTGAACCTCATTCTCACCAATTTGTTGGGGCGGACTGGCCAACAACCCTTGAGATCTACTTGTCGCCATCTTCCAGCACTGGGATTATAGACACGTGTGCTTTTGTGTGGATGCTGGGGATCTGAGATACAGCTCTCATGTTTGCACACGAACTCTACACACTGAGCCGTGCCCCAAGCCCTAAGTTATGTGAATTGAGGTAGTCTCAGTTTCTTCATATGTAAAGCCACTTAAAATACTCCCATCACTATAAAACAAGGGGGTTCTCAGAGTTGATGATTTTCTTTGGATAGCCTTTTGTCCCATCTCTTAGTGACAGTGATGACAGGGAGAGGGTAGCGGGTGTGGAATGGCTCCTCTGTCGCAGACAGAAACTCAGCCTCAGGCTCATGCACATTATATCAAGTAGTGCCCGGTCATAGAAGTCAGTAGGAAAAACGGAGTCTTCTGATTCTACTCCGTAGGTTTTTTTCTCTCCCCTGCATTACATGGTGTTGCTTTTGCCTAAAAAGCAAAGTAAAAGGAGATGAACTTGGAAGGAAGAGTTTACTGCTCCTTTTATTTTCAAAATCATAGCCAAAATGGCCAAACAGGTTTTAGGTTTTTGCTCTTTACTTTGCTCAGCTCCCGCTGCTGGTTATGTTTTTGCTAAGTTGTCCATGCTGAACATAAATGCTACGTAGGAAGCAATCACTGTAACTGCAAGGGAAACACTCCTAAAGGAAGTGTACCGAGTGTAAATGATACTCACTTAGCTTCCACGATGTAGCAGGCCTCAAAGAAATGTGATGTTTAGCTATTGCGCTTAGCTTCCACGATGTATCAGGGCTCAAGGGCATTTAGTGGTTAGCTATCTGTGTCCCTCATCTGTATTTAGGGTGATAAAGCTGAAGGGAAAAGTATATACACGGCCCATGTTTGCAGAGTAAGATGTGGCAGATGGTGACTTTCGTTCAATGTGTCTGGCGTTGGATCCTAAAGCCGCTTATTCTCTTAATTACTTCTTTATGTGAGTGTTTAGTGCACTTCTAACTTACTGTCATCTGCCTTCGCATTTTATATTGGTGAATTAAAGATCTATTTAAATCGGCTTGGACCAAAGTGGGCAGAGTCAGCCTAAAACGGAAAGAGGACTTTATATTTCCCATTTAGTACCCAAAAGACTCAAGTGTGTTGGACTTTGCAACTCTAGGCTATTCCTTGCTGAAAAAAAAACAAAACAAAACAAAACAACAACAAAGAAAAATAAAGCATAAGGCAGAGAGAAGATCCAAGCACACAGGGTCAGGAGGCAGAGGGCATCGCCCACAGAAGACTGGACTAGGCTTTAAGCAAAGGCACACTTGATTTGTGCGGTGCCTGGCAAGGAATGTCGGGATACAAGTCTGAATCATTTATTTCAGATTATTCAGATGATATGATTATTCGTGTGTATAATCCAAAATTATTTATCAGTAAGTCATCAAGTTTCAAAGATGAAGCTTCATTCTTTAAGGCCTCCAAGCAGATGTTCAAATAGCTTTTAAGTTACAGTCATTAGACTTGCATCGGGCATCTGGAAACACACACCCAAGCAAGAGAACACAGTAACAACGTCCAAAAATAGCGGAAGTTATGGACTGATCGCCTGCGCAGCCTGTCTTTCAAATGTTAAGGCTCCAAAAGCCAGTTCTCAGCATGCAAGAGAGTGGGGTGATGCAGTGCATGCAGAGGCTACTGGCGTGGGGTAGCTACAGAAATGTCCGTGGGAGGACTGGTGGCCATCACTAGGTACATTTACATGAACCTAAGACCACTAAGGTGGACAGTGAACTTACAAATGCCATGTATTATGACAAAATAAAGCAATGCAGTAAAAGTCTGCATGAGGAAGGGATAAAAGAAGAAAACAGAAACGAGTTCATGATTACAGAAACAGCAGCCAGAGACGCGGGAAACTAGACGGCAAATCCCTGGCAAACTGGGCGGTCAAATCCAAATAATAAAAAGGAACACTAGGATGCTGAGAAAGATGTAAAGGTGACCAGGGCAAACGTGGCAGGACTGCTCCTAAGTGTTACAGAAAAACTGTCAGTGGAAGAGCAAAGGTCATAGAATCCCAGAGAAAAGCAATATTCAACAAAATGCAAGTGATTTTAAAACATTATGATAGTTTGGGTAGGACACATCATTTACATTCTGGGGATGACTATGAGTTGGCTCGATTGGCCTTCTGGGAAGAGGAATATCTACACATGGCACACACGAAACTAGATACGAGTTGTATGCTTAGAGGCCACCAGTTATTCCCCACACAGAAGTAACTCATGGAGAACTTTCTGCACAGGACCATTGTGAGATGTGTAAAGTGTTGATAGTAGGTTCGCTCTGGGCAGTCAAGAGGTTGAAGAAGTCAGTGTTCACTTCAGAATCTAGAAATAGCGGTTGTCATAGACCGTGTAGTGTATAGAGCACATATACACCCAGTAAAACTATGAAAAGAAGGAAAGATGAATACATGCTTGCCCCTAGAGCAGCAGTTCTCAACCTGTGGGTCACGACATCTTTAAAGATCAAATGACCCTTCCATGGGGGTCATCTAAGCCCATCTGCATATCAGATATTTGTATTATAATTCACAAAAGTAGCAAGATTGCAGTCATAAAGTAGCAATGAAAATAATTTTATTTATTTATCCGCTTATCATCATAACATGAGGAACTGTATTAAAGGGTTGAAGCATTAGGAAGAACCACTGGTCCAGAGAGAAGGAAGAGGTTGATAGGGAGAAGTACCTATGAGTTCTCTACTTTAAATAAATGAAAAGACGTATGCTTTATATATTTGGTATAAATGATATATAAAAATAGCTTGAGAAGAACATTGCCTGGAAACACTTTCATAATTTATCAAGAGCCTCTTCCCATAAAGAGTATTTCTTAAAGCTTAGAGGTAAGTACACAGAATATTAAGTCTCTCTTTCTCTCTTGTTTGTTAGCTAAAATGAACCAGGACTTTAAAAAAAAAAGAAAGAAAGACATTTTACTGTTTAAAAATGGGGTCACGAGTTTCAAGGCTGCCTCACTGATCAAGGCAAAAACAGCGAAGATAATAACTTGGCTTTGGTTCCATCCCACACTTAAGTTACTCAAGAACATCAGTCTCCACTCGGCCATCTGCCATGCAGTGAGCAGCCAGGCCAGGGAAAGCACCTCCTGTGAATTCAGCATCTTATCTCTCTGACATTCTGGACATAGCGCAATCCATTGAGCCAGCATTTTCCCACAGTCTGTCTCAAATTTCACAGCCCTTGTTAAGTACGTTGATGATATCAGTCCTATTCCCAGTGAGCAAATGTTACTGTCATTTAAACAGAATCCGAGGAGGGCATTTGATGAACCAAATGAGTCGCTGAAGGTACTGCGAGCTCAAGAGAATTTAGGACACAAGGGAAAGTCCTTGCCTTAGCATTTTGCAAGCCATTCAAACATTCGCTTGAGGGAGAGGGAGGGAAGAGGGTGGGAGGAGAGGAAGAAAGACAGGGAGGAGAGAGGGAGCGGGTGTTTATGGGGGAAGAAAAGAATGAGTTTAATGCCTCAGTTTAATTGTGAGCAGGTGAGATCCTTTCTATATCTCTGCCTTAATTTATTTTTCTTTCTTTCTTTCTTTCTTTCTTTTTCTTTCTTTCTTTCTTTCTTTCTTTCTTTCTTTCTTTCTTTCTTTCTTTCTTTCTTTTTTTCTTTCTTTTTCTCTTTCTTTCTTTATCTTTCTTTCTTTCCTTCCTTTCCTCCCCCTTCTCTCTCTCTTTCTTTCTTTCCCCTTCCTTCCTTCCTTCCTTCCTTCCTTCCTTCCTTCCTTCCTTCCTTCCTTCCTTCCTTCTTTTTTAAAACATCTAACATTCCCAATTGTCAATCCATTGAGTGGGGCCAAGTTAAAGGTAAATGTTAAGAAGGATGATTCCCCCCCACCTTTTGCTTCAAATAGGTTGAGTGTGAGACTAGATGACCTCAGTTTGCACACACTTGTATCAATGCTTAGTGCCAACAGTCAGGAGGTAGAGGCAGGAGGATCAGGAGTTCACAGTCATTCCTGGTACATAGTGAATTTGAAGCCTGCATTGCATGATATCCTATCTCAATAAACAGACTCAGTGAAGGAGTAACAGATATGTGACCTAAACTGTGGATAGAAAGCCTTTCTATGGAATAGTTTTGGGGGGCAGTAAGGCAAAGCTGGATGAGGGTTTAATATGGACTTACGGAGCTCTCACTGTAAGCTTGACTCACTCGTTTCTGGATACTCAGACTGCTTTTGGAGTTTGGGGGATTGGCGTTTCCTTTGGACCTGACGGTGGAGACAAGTCTTTATTTCACTGACGGCATAAGGTCACCCTTGTGAGTCCTTTGAGTGTTGTTTAAGAGTATCAAGGTCTCCAGTCTCCTCCTCTTCCTGAGATGTCCTCCTCTGGAACACACTCCCACCTTGCTGCCTGGCATCAGAACTCAGTCCAGCTGTGTGTCATGGCCTTTAACTTCCAAAGCTGGGGACTTAACACACTACTTCTCTTTAAAGTAGCATGTGTCGGCTATTTTGCGATGGTAATGAAAAGCTGAAAACACAGAAGCTAATCTGAAGTGATCAAGAAAGAACAATCAGGATATGAAAGAATGTCTGAAAGGCATTTTGTACTGTTGGCTTGAGCACTTTGCAAGCAAAACAGAAGGTACAAATTTACTTGGGCGCGTAAGACATTAAGCACAAACATATATATTACCACTCTAGTGTGGATTTGTATTTCAAGTTAAGAAGCCAAAAATCAGAAAAATGTGAATAAGAGCATTTTACAAATAGGATAAAAGAGAATTAGTGTAAATTGTAGTGATGGTGTCCTGCTTTAGATCTCTGGGCACTCTTCCTGCAGGGGGGTTTTTCATTTTAACACAGGATCCAAACTTTAAATTAAAGGGATTAGGCTTTTACTGAGGGGATTTCAGGCTTCGCCCAGCATGTGAAGGTGTTATCTAGGGGGACAGTGAGACATTTTTTATCTTCTAAACCCACACAGGAGTTGCAGCTGCTTACTCTATTCTGATAGGTGATTAGCACTTGTGAGGGGGGTTACTTTAAACTGGTGTTTAAAAAAAAAAAAAAGTTCAAAGTTCAAATAGATAGTTAGCACCCTGTGATAAATACTTTGAAGTATAACACCTATTTTTGTATATCCTCTGGTATATATGATAAAAGAGTTCCATTTAAATATTTTCTGCCTTTAGGAAGTTTGCCACAAGGAAGGAGTAATTAGGAAGAACGAGGCTTTGAAGGGGAAGGCAAAGCTGTTTGAAACTGGCCTACAGGCTTCCTAGCTGGGGGACTTTGATTTAGCCTGACAGCCCACCCAAGTCTCTGCTTCCACCCTAGAGAACCTGGCTATTGTGCAAGGTTGTTCTAAAAGTCATTTTAAAGTACTTCCTGAAATACTGTGCTGGTTTAACAGACAGACCTCTATGAGCTGAGGAACAATGACACTGAAAGCATCTTGCTCAAGACTGGCAAGCAGTGAGTGAAGTTTTGACACACGTGGTCAACCAGGACCCTGTATGGAATACCGAATAATCACTTGCCAGGAAATGACGGCGAATAGATTGTTTTCCGTTGATATTGCTTTCACTTTAGAGGAAATGGTCAAAACTTGACCTTATTTCTGTTATCCATAGCTTTGATGGTCTTTGCTATTTTTCATGAGTACTGAGGCACTGACGTCATTTTCATTCTCCCAAGTGAGGGATAGAAAGGCTCTAGATGTCAGAAGTGAGGAGGAAGAAGAAAGGTTGTGGTGGGTGGAGCTAACCTCTGGACCACCAGGGAGTGTCTGAATGGAGGATTTTGGGATTTGGGATCCTCATACTGAACCACTTACATAATTCCGCACTGCTTTAATTAAGAGCTACACAGCAGGTCTTAGACTACTGCAGAGTCAGCCATCTTTTATGCTCCCCATGTTAGACTTTGTCATATTGCCTGTTTTTAATGACAAAAGACTCTTACTTAAAGACAAGCGTACAGTGTTCTGTGGCCGTGAGATTTCCCCTTGGAAAGTCACTTGTTGGAGCACGTTGACTTCAGCTGCCATTCTGTCTCGGGAGGCGGTGGAACCTTTGAGACACGGGAGCTGGCTGGTGAACACAGGCTGCTGTGATTGGGCCCGTGGAGGTTATGCCTGTCTTCTGTTCTGATCCACCGACTTGGGAAGAGACCTACAGCACACTCCCTCTGCCACGGTGGGCCGAAACTGTGGTACAGAAAGACACTTTCCCTCCTGGGATGTGTGTCTGTAGGGTGTTTTGTCACAGCGATGAGAAAAGCGCCCATTGTGGAGTGCTGTCTTCTAAGTACGAACGCTGTCGCTACCTTAATGGAAGAGCTGGGACCACCCAAAGAAGCCCCTGAACAAAGTCAGCTCTGTCGTTTCCCCTCCTTGAAGGAGGGGTTAGGAGGACCATTAGACCCTCACCTTAGATTGCAGCCTCTCCGTCTTTCAGCTCTCTCCCAGCAGAATGAAAATCTGCCCCGCTACGTAGTCTCAGAGCACTTGTGTTTACAGGAGGCAGAAAGTTAATTAGAGGGCTGCAGGAGTGACACCATTCCGCATCTGTGGAGAAGCTGTTGTCTGTGCTGGTGTGAGATTTCAATGACATAACTGTTTTAGGGTTACCCATGCTCCCCCATACTCCTGTAAATAACCCCTGGTCCATGCTCATATGAATAAGTCCAGTAAAATCATCGAGTCACTAACCTAGATTTGATTGGCATGGTGACTTTCGTCTGTTGTTGGTGCCCTGTGTGGAGTGAATAAACATTTGGTCATGTCTCCCCAGGAAAAGTTCACGTAGCATTAACTGCTACGTACCTCACAGGTGGCACGTTAAAGTAAGATTGGTTGAAAAGATGGTTTCTCATAAGCCACGTCGATGACAATGATGGATTCTGAGGAATGCATCCAGTAAGGGATCTCAGTGTTTGATGATCACCACAGAGTACGCTCCCACACATGCAGGCTCCATGCTGTGCACTGCCCACATGTGCATTTATCATTGATTCAGGCACTGATACATGATGCCTGACTATATTGCGTAGGACCCGCATTCTGTTAAAAATTTTGGCTGCTTTGCTGACTTACATAAATCTCTCTACTTGCTCCCAATCCAAGTCAGACATGTGATTAATGGAATTCCTTTCTTAGGTGTCCACAGTTTATTTTGAATACTTAACACTTATCAAGAGAAGGTTCGTAGCCAATATCTTCGACTAGCATAGCAGTAGTACTGTGCATTGTCTGCCCCGTATTGCTAAAAGCCATTTCATGTCGGGTGGTATTGGTCCAAGTCCTTACCCTGCTTGTCCTTACTGATAAAAGTCTCCGGAACCTAATGATGGACTGAAATGTATAAATGGAGAATAGACAAGTCACATATAAAATAGAAATCTCACCTGTTTTAGTATCACCCAAACCAGAAATCAACCAGATATTTAAATAACCTGTCCAGAAGAGCCAGTCTACCATCTGCAAGTCAGACCAGTGGGACTAGACTACCATGTCTAGAAATAAGCCTGAAACCCCAACAGTTACCCCGGTAACAAGCACCTTCCCCACTTGCAACAGACTTCAGCTCTTACCCTGAGGCTCCACTTCTCCACTTTCAGATGCCTTTGAGTCTGCTTCAGTGTAGGCGAAGGCATCTGTCTATCGAGATTATATTGATTTCTGAAACACGAAATTGAGGGATAAAAAGCAACTTAGAATTGAGAAATTAAGTGATGGTGGTTTCCTACAGCAAGCTCCGAATATGCAGCCTTTACTTTGGCTGGTCTTCATGTGTTTCTATTCCAGATCCTGTATGGGTTAGTGTGACCTGCGGTTTGTTTGTTTTTAAATCAGTTCCACGCCTGGCGAAACATGCCGTTTCTCAGTTCTGTCTGCTCCTGTAAGCCCAGAGGATGGCTACTGCCTTACAGCTTTGGTTACTCAGCTCAGGATGAGGATGCATACGTGTTTCTAGAACATAAGGAACTGGTTCTCACTTCCTTGTTCAATTGCTTGTTGACAAGTCTCTAGATGTCAGATACCCCATGTCCATTTAACCTTCCTCAGAGGTGGAGGTTTCTACAAGGGAGACAAATGAGCTTTTTGTCTCAAAAGAAGACAAACTTTCTTTTCCTTGGTAAAGAAAAAAAAAAAGTATAAGTGGAGTGTTTGACATAATTAATCAAATATCATGTCACTAGAACCCAAATAATTTCTTTGAAAGTTACCTGAATGTTGGAAGGCAGGCAGGTGTTTAGCGTAGGAATGGATTACGCTAAGCTTTTCTATGATGGGAAAGTCTATGGCGAGCCCTTCCATGGTGATCTACTTGTCCTGATTTTAATATGCCACACCAAGAACAAGCCAGCGAAAGCTCTTCTGCCACATCGTGCTCTGCGACTGCAGTCCCAGTTTGTCTTGTAGTGATCTTTTATTTTCAGAATCAAGAAAACACTAGTTCTTTATTAGTTAATAACAAATTTCCCCAAGTCAAATATGTGTTTTATTTATGGTAAATTGACATCTGCTAGCTTTTCTTATGTATTTCTTTATTGTTCTTCTGCACACATAATACCTTATTGTTTCATCATTGTGGTGCAATCTCTTTACAAACCAGTTAAAGAAGACATGTTAAGATTCACTGTGCATTGTGCAATCTGTGCAAATAGCCTAGGTGACTTCAACCTGGTGAACTTGCTGAGTTCACGTGCTTACCCATGATGACAGTGTTAGCCCAGCTTGCTTCTCTGGAGTTTTCTTTTGATAGTATATATAGGACAAACCTTAATTTCAGAAACATTAATGTATGAAAAAGGCATCTTTTGGTTGTGAAGCACAGTCCAGATAAAATGAACAAATCTTATCTCTTTCTAATTCATACGTTCAGCCAGGCTTACCATGAAGGTGGTTAGGCACTTCAGAGATACCGCCTTGACAGGTCTGCTGCAAAAGCCTGAAAGGGCAAAGAATAATCTACATCTTTTGCATGCCAAAGATACTCCTGCGTCCAAGGCAAGCCCTGTCGTTCTTCTTCCATGAGCTCTGAGTGTCGGAGCTCCGCCCTTGACTCCGTCCATTCACCACACGGATTGCGGGGTCCTGGCGTCTCTACAGTGCCTCGCTGCCGTTATCCACCATCATCTCCATCTCTTCCTCTCTTTTCTCCACGGCACAAGACGGAACGCCTTTTAATAAGAGTGGCCACTTTAATCTTCTGCTAAAAATGTTTCCACTGACTCCCAGCTACAGATCAGATAAAGCCCAAACTTGCCGGTGCATCTCTGCCCCCTCCGCCACAATGCGCTCCGTTGGCCGCTCCCCTCTTTGTACCATTCTGATTTCTTGCCCCAGGGACTCATTCGCACCTTGGGAATAGCAACACTTTCTTTTCACAGAGCACTGAATCCTTCTCGAGTCTTGGCTGAAGTGCTGACACGGAAGAGGGACTTTCCGGAAAGTTCTGTGTGAGTAGATTTCCCGCCCTGCTTCCCAACCTCTGGCAGCTGCAGAGCTTGGATTTCACACTTGGTTTTGTCACAGTTATGTTTGTCAGTGGCTAGACTAACCTTGGGGAAGCAACGTGCCTACATTTTGTTGAGTCCCAAAAGCTTGGGCGTAGTAGTGACCTGTCATTATCTGTGGGAAAAGGGATAGAAAGAAATAAAGTCCCTAGACACAGAACTAGAGGTCTGTGGTGACAACCAGGGTCCCAGCTGAGATCCTGAGATTCCTTAGTGGGAAAGAATATTGGCCGGGGTTGAGAAGTCGGACTTCAGGTCTTGGATGATAACAGCATGAACTTTAGTGTCCTTAACCTTCGTATGAGTCCATGGCTTTATGGTTGTAAAGGAATGATGATCCCTGCCTTTATCACTAATCCCAAAGATGCTACGAGGCAGTTGTAGGTCAAATTGCCTTGCAAAGTCAAGTCGCTGTGTGGACGTGGAAGCAAGAGACTTATTTTAAGATTACTATAGGCTGTTTCAAGCCCAGGCACTTAGCCAGAGGCTGACAGAACGTCAAGCACAAGCTGTAGGTACAGGACAGGCCCTGAGCTGGAGTAGCGAGGCTGTAACTGGTCATAACTTTCTAGGACTATTTGGTTTGGGGTCTTTTGTTTTCTACTGTCATGATAGAAACTTGCTCTGAAGGGACAAAGGAAGAGAGCGTGTCTGTAGGGTCCAAGCTCAGGCTGTGGGTTTGACCACAAAGGAAAGAAGGGTTCTACAACATGCCTCTGGCTCTTCTCTGTATTTTTTCAAGACCTCTTTCTTTTATTACCCTTTTCCCCCTGTACGTTTTTCCTTAGAGGAGAGAGAAAAACATGAATTTACAATGTAAACGACCGGGAGACTATTTGCCTTACAACAGACAGTCACAGTCTTAAGTTAACGAAGCTTCGTAAAATTTCAGGCAGTATCTAACAAACTGGGAAGAACGTGAGAATGGTTTTTCTTGTATGCCTCGTCCTTACAGGCGAGTCCCAGAGCAGAGATGAATAGCTGCCTCTCTGAATTCATGCTCTATTTTCAAGGCATAGCGTCTACAGGCAGTGGCTGTCTGCCAGGACTGTGTGTTTGTGTCTTACCTTCAAGGAAGTCCACATGTGTGCTATGCACCACATTAAGGCCAATATGTATGATCAGTGCTGTCTTTCGGTGTGTTTCTTAGCTCCCTTTACTGGCAAGTATGGAACGTGACTCGGTGCCTAGTCCATGATCGCTCAAGGGATATGAGACTCTAAATTCTCCTGAATGCCCACCCTGGCTGCCAGATGAATGAGAAGTGCAGTTCTATTATGTTGGATCAAGGAATTTTAAATCTTTATTATTAAAGTCCAGGTCCGAACTTAATTAATAACACAGGTTATATGCTTGCCTCTGATTGGATACAGGCAGGAGGTGTCCAGGTAGGAGGCAGGGAACACCCAGACAGGAAACATATAGGTAGGAGATGCCCAGGTAGGAAATACATCGGTCTGTGTGCTCTCCCCATGATGGGGCCTGATGGGAAACACATAGCCTCATGGGATATGCCTTTAAAAACCCCCTCCAGCTACAGATCAGAGCCATTACAGAAGAGTCCCAGGGGGAACTCCCATGTGGTCCTAGCCATCACGGAGAGATACCAAGTGGGGACCTCCATGTGGTCCTGGCCAGCTTCCACTATTACTAACCAGTGTTAAAAGATTGCTTAAAATCTAATCAAACTTTGTAGCCATGGTTTTTCTCTTGACTTGGGATTTAGAGTTCCAACCACTAAGGTTGTAACTACTACAGAAAGAACTTGTTAGGATTAAAAATGAGTATGGGAAACAATTTTATCTGCTCACGATTAGGTGTATTATGATATGTAAACTATTTACTTACCAAACTGATTACATATGTACAACTATATAATAATGAAAATGTCAGTTATGAGGATTATTATGAAACAAAGCAATCCACTGAATAAAAATATTCTAGTATGCAAATAAATTTAGGAACAAATTCTCTTCATCTTCTAAGAGGTCGAAACTGCCAAAGTCGAATTCTGAAAACCTGTAAAGCAAGTTAAGGGCTGTTATCTTTGTATCTATCAGGCCATGATGATTTATTTTTATTTTTGACATTGTATCTTCCTGCCCTTTTTATCTGTCTGCCTCATTGTTTCTAATGTTACTTTGAGAGTAAGCCAGGAGGTGGTAAAAGCCCGTGTTTTCCCAAGTCACGGAAACAGCTGACATCCTGTCTCTCTCTATTAATGAGTAATAGACAGGTGGATATTTACCAGTGGCTCCAGTTGAATTATGACAAGACCCATCATGAGCCAGCAGGGAGGCTGTCTACCGTGTGGTGTGAGTAAGGATAGCTCCTAGCACAGCCCCTGGTTCTCTCAGCAAGTAGGGACAAGTTTGCTCATTGCTGGTTCTCTCTAAATAGTCCTAACAGTTGTTTTTGTAAAGGGCATTGCAGTTATTCTCTTGGCTGATGTTTATTCTGTAGGAAATCTCTCTCAGGTCTTTTGTTGGAGAGGCTAAAGCACACAGAATTTCAAACAAGCACTGAGGATTAACAACACAACAACACAAGAGTTCTGTGTTTCTGAGAACTTGACAGGGTACTGGGGCCTGTGGCAAGATATTGGCCCTTACATACTGAAGCTATGCTAATGACTTCAGAGCAAAGGACAGAGTGTTCTTGGTGGCCATTGAAGTCTCATAGCTTGTTAAAGTGTTACCTGGGGGGCGGGGGGGGCACCTGTGTATGAGGGTTGTTCAGAAAGCTTCCAGGGTTTGCAGACTTTATGCCATTCATTCTTTCTTCACTGAGCAGGCGTGAAGTGTTACTGTCCTTTCAGAAGGAGGTGGAGACAAAGCAATTTGCAGAAGGTCTTATCCACAAGCAAGTGTTTTCTTTAGCTTTTCTGGGCCTGTGACGAATCTACCTGACTGAATGAAGGGATGCAAGAGGTGAGCTTCTGAGCTTCAGAATGACTGAGTGCATTTTGGGAGCATGATGTTCTCTTAGTAAGAGCCTTCTAGAATTAAGAAAGAACAGCTTTGTGTTGCTCTTATATAATTCCTACCTCAGGACATTTCTTAAATGGGTTCAACCTTGCTCTCAAACACTTACCAGTCGAGCACAATTAATGGAAAATACAGATGTTTCTTGTCCTGTAAAAATGAGCTTGGAAGCCAGATTATGGTGGCACATATCTGCAGTCTTAGCATCTAAGAGGTTGACACAGGAGAATTGCAAATAAGAGGTTAGTCCAGGCTATGGAGCAAGTTTATGCCAGTTTGGGCTGCATAATGAGACCCTGTCACAAACGAACAACAAAATAAAGCAAAGAAACAAAAGAGCAGAACTAAGAGCCTCAACAGTCCCCACTTGCTGTGTTTATGGTAACAGCCGAATGGATGAATAGATAAACATAGCGGTTTGGGAATTAAATAATGCAGCGATAATGCTAACTGCCACGTCCTTACAAATATAAAGGAAATCGAATTGCATGATGAAATTAAGGAGTAACGATCAGTGTGGAGGAGGGCGGGGAAAGAGTATACGAGCCATGGTGTCTTCTGGGCACAGGTGGGCAGTGGTGCGCTGGGATTCACAGCCGTGTGATAGCATGTCCAAGGCCTGTGTAAGCCCAGGCTAGACCAAATTCGACCATGGAGATGGTAGTTGGGCCTGAAATCTCTCCCAAACTGGAGTTATTGACATCTGTTAGTGACAGGGAGAAGGCAAGACAATTTCTCCGAGAGTGTCACCTCCGGTTGGTTGAGCACACTCCAGTGGAAGACCACATTTGGGCAGCAGTGTCAATTTTAATGGATTTTTGAAAGAGATAGGCACAAAGTTGGCTTAGATAGGGAACGATTGAGTACGATCAAAGAACTAACACGATAATTTTTTTAGAAGGCAGTTAGCTCATGGTTTCTTCTGGTTCATACGTCTGAAAAAATCATAAACTAAATGTCAGGGTAAAAACTGGAGCTGACGTAAGGTCACTGTAAAGATGGTATCTCCAGCTGCAATGACTAGGCTCTTGGTGCCCACGCTACGCCACTGATACCCATCACCTTAATCTTCATAACTCAAAGAGGTTAGCATCGCCATGCTCATTTTGCAGGTGAGGGAATGGAATCTTTGAGAGATTAAACAGCTCATAGAATTAGTGAGATATATTAGTGACATATACCAGATATGTCAGAGTAGAAAGTTTCAATAGGTGATGCTTTTTAAGTACCGACTAGCTAAGCATGAAATATCATCAAATGCCTTCTAAGAATCAGGCACAGCGCTGCATGCTGTGGGTGTCATGGAGAACAAAGTTCTCGCCCTTAAGGTGAAATAGATTCTCCTCTGTCCTGAAGATCACAGTTCCCATCTTTTACATACCTTTCCACCTGCTTGGTCGCCTTCCTTGTGATAACACTGATTACATAGAGTCCACGTGTATGTGGGCAGGTGCAGACATCTGCTGCCTTTTTATATATTGCCAATCAACAGGATAGAGAAAAACATAGAAAGCCCCCAATAAGCGGATATATCAGTGATGAATGTACCCGCCACTTTAAAAGGCTGAATCCCACTGGCCGATTGGATCCTCGGTCTCTCTAGCTGCGCAGAAGAATAACTGCATTTGAAAGATATCCAGTTAAACAAGGAAAGTCGGGAAATCCACAAGGATACATATTTGTAAATATTTTGAGGTTAGGGTCATAGGCGTACGTATTTATTCTCTTCGCTTCCTAACATCCAGTTCATTTGTCTATTCTCATCTTTATTGACACTAAAACACATTTTTCAGAATTTATAGAACCATGACTGTGATTGCGCAGCACAGAAATGCAAGTGTGCTACAATTTTTTAAAAATACAAGGCACCTAGTTATTGACTTTGATCATATTCCGTTTCTTGGTTACTTGCAAGCTAGCCAAGCTCCTGGTCTCACTATGAGGCCCTGGAACTGTGTATCATTCAGAAACTCAAGGATAAGAATAGCCAAAAGTTTGTAGATTTTTAATTAGACAGCCGGTAGGTTATAGTACTACCACTTCCAAATAGTTGGCCTGGACAATTTCAAACCTAAGTCTCTCTTTCCATATGTATGAAATGCGTGCAATATTGCTTTGGAGGGCTCAAAAGTTGATGATAGAAACTCATGGCTAGTATCTGCCTCAAATAAGTGATTAAATATTAATCATTATGATTATTTAAAATAATACTCTCATTCAAAATCTCCAATTATAATTTTATAAATCTGAACTGTATTTTTGATTATATGGTTTAATTTTGTTTCTCTTGCTCTAGTTTTCTTCCGTTTATGGCTATTATTTTTTAAATACTTTGTTTCTTGTTTCTACTGATCTCATAGTATTTTTCCTATGTGTGGGGTTCTGGGAAAGAGAGGAAAGGAGGCAGGTGGGAAGGGAGAGAGGAAGAAGGAGAAAGACAGAAAGCTGGTTTCTGTCTTAAGGAAGTAGTTTTGCTAAAAAATGTTACACACCTACAGTTCTCATAGGGATCACTGTGGGTCTGGCTAAAATGCTGCTTCTGATTCAGCAGTCTAATATGGGGTCTGGTAGTCTGCAACCCTAATAAACCCTCTGAGATGCCAATGCTGCTCATTCAGTATAGAATAACACATGCAGTAGGATTCCAAGGGGAGCAGAGATTAGTGTTGACCTTTCCTGTCCCTAATATTAATCCTAAATAATATTATTATTAACTCTAAATATTATCAACCCTAAATAATATTAACCCTAGAGATTGTGCTCAAATCACATAATTCTACACTGTTACATGACTGTTTAATATTTTTTCATAATAGTGAGAACAATTTTCCTCTACCAAAAGGAGCCTGAGTGATGCTTACAATTTATTCATAGCAACTTTGGAAACAATGAGACAGAGCATGCTCATTTTTGTCCCGAGGTCTAATTTTTCTTTAAGTTTCTATTCTACTAATTTTATTATGCAGGTCTCTCACTGCAAATCAGTCAACAAATTCTTTACTTGGAAAAAAAAAAGTAGACTACAAAGCAATGCATTTAATTTCCATAATTTTATTCCAGTATCACTGGTTTTAAAAAAAAAAAGTTCTACGTTGAAAGTTAAATGAAGTCAAGTGAAATGGAGAAGGTTTTCAGTAATCTTACTCATGTACCATCTTTTAACCACGAATCAGAAATTCTCTTGCATAAAAGCAACAAAAGGTTTGTTTTAGAAATATATTGAAAACCCGATCGCAATTTCTTTTCTTAGCTATCACAAAGATCAACTAACAAGTTATAGATGCTCTTAGGAAGTGAGCTGTAATGATAAAGACTAGAATCCTAGATGCAAGGTTTTGCTAAGATATCTACACAGACTGGAGTGTTGGAATGTCAGTGAGGGTTGTCAAGACATGGCTGGGTTCAAAGGCGAATGACGGGCGGAGCTCTCCTGTGTACTTCACAAATATCTCTGCCCTATTCACTTTTATCTGCCATTATTTCTGCCTTTGTCTCGCTCTGCTTTCATCTTACATATCAGGAGTCGAAACCCCCATTCTTCTAATTGTGTCTGACATGAAACTGTCAATCTTATCTCTGAGGCCTTTATTGAAATGTTCCAGATGTGTGGGCAGAGTCTAGGCTCGTGGGCGCGACTGGCCCCTGATGCTTAAATGTCACTGCTTCCTCTCTTCACCCAGCCTCCAGGGCTGTCCACCAAAGTCATGCATGTAATGGTACTTCAAAGCACCTTTTTGATCCAGCCTTTTATTTTCCTTCTTCAGAAAATGACCAGTGTGTCATTTTCTCTTACTAGTCATCGAGTCTCCTCTTCCTGAAGGAGCATTCAGATAACCTCGTCCAAACAGCTGTGCATCTTCAACACACCCGTCTAAGACTTTAAGAAGTACACTTAGAATAAAATCGCTGATGTCATTTCCATCTGCATCGATTCCAAACATCGAATATAAACATATTTAAGGGGCTTATCATAAACCATTGATGGTGTGACTATCATTCCGTTATCTTGTGAGTAACCTTTAAGATTTTTGGGTCCCTAGGTGGCTATCTGAAGACTCCTATGAGGGTTTTTTCCTTATGAGTGTTCCCCCCTTTCTGTTCTCTTCCCATCTTCATTCTGGGCCGATGTACAGATCCAACAACACTCCACTCCTGTATAGACTCTTGGATTCATTGGGATTGTCCATTGAATGGGACGCCCATTGTTCTTTCTTGTTGCTTGCAGAATCACAATCTGAAACAGGCATTTCTGCTTTCTCACTCCCAATTCTTCTTTGCTTGAATGTCATCAATTTATTCATCCTTGATGAATATGCTTAAGTCTGGAGTTTGTTGCTTCAAATTTTTGCCCCTGCATTTGAGTGATACCAAACATATTAGACGTCACTGAATAGCTATGTAGTCAAGCTGTACAAGTCACAGACTTTTGATTACGTGTGGCTCTTGGTTACTTTAAATTTTCTAATTTGCATAAGTGTTATATGTTATGCCCATTTGAGTGCTTGTTTGTCTCTTCCATTTTTCATGTGTGCACCTGAGGGTGTGGTCTTGGGTTTGACTTTCTATCTCCTGGAAAGACAGCAAAGTCTGCACTCCAAGGAAGTACAGTGCTTTGCCATTCAGTGGGTGAAGAGCTGTTCTTTAAAAAGCCTGTTTACCCTTTTGTTCAAGTTATGAAATAAAAATAGACATTTATGTATTTTAAAGAATATTGTTCGTTATTATGAAAACGAATTATTCATCCCAGGTGAGAGAGGAAGTAGTTAACATGGGTGGTCAGTGCTCTCTCACCTTAATGGGGATTTTTGTTTGTTTGTTTGTTTGTTTTTTGAGACAGGGTTTCTCTGCTGTAACTGGCTGTCCTGGAACTCACTCTGTAGACCAGGCTGGCCTCGAACTCACAGAGATCTGCCTGCCTCTGGCTCCCGAGTTCTGGGATTAAAGGCATGCGCCACCACCACTGGCCATGGGAATATTAACATAGCCATAGGATGGGGTTAAAGGCTCTGTTTTTCTAAGAGGCACTTGGAGAAAGCTGTTGCTGGTATTCCAGGGACCTTATTTTGAATGGAGAGACCCTTCAGGTCTTAGGTTTTCTCTCTTCTCAATTCATAACTAGTGGCTGGATTTGCTTAGTAGTTACATAAAAGTTTGATTAGTATGTGTTGCTTGTGCATATTAATGAGGTTGAGGGTGGTATTTCAACACCTGCATACAGTGTACTCCGATGACAAACGGTCCTGCCCGTCCGACCCCCTTCTTCCCCTCTTGCCTTTTCTGATCTCTGGTGTTCACTGTTGTACGTTCACACTGAGGTATTCCTTTATTATTATTTTTCAGTTTTCATCTATGAGAGAGAACACACAGTCCTTGTCTTTCCGAGACTGGCTTATCTCATTTAACACAGTGCGCTCAGATTCCATCCATTCTGCCTCAAATGACAGGAACTCATTCTCCCTTGTGGTTGAATAATATCTCACTGTATGTAATACATCCTTCTCCCACAGTGAACAAGCTTAGTGATTAAAAAAAAAAAGGACTTCAGACACGACAAAAATGCAAAATTTAGGAAACAAAAGTTCCTAATCCGCCTCCATCCTAGAGAGATGTTGTCGACAGCTACATGCATACTTTTCCAAGTTCGTTTTCCTCCGTCATCTATCCATGGCCACTTTTCAGATAAGTCAACTCTATAAGATACGCTGTAATTTCTTCTTTCATTTTTCAGTATATATATATATATATATATATATATATATATATATATATATATATATATATATATATATATAATGGCCTTTCTTCCCATGTAAGGTCTTTCATCCTACTTAAAGGATAGTTCACATAAACATTAGGTGTTATTTAAAGTTATGTCAAAGAATAAATTTATGCAAACAAAGCTTTAAAAAAATCCAAACAATATTATTTTCATTGTATCTATCCATGTGTGTGTGTGTGTGTGTGTGTGTCTGTGAGTGTGCATGGGTGGAAATCATTTCTCAAGTCCCATCTTTTCCTGTGTTCAGGGGATCTACAGTAAGTCACCATGCTTGCTCGACAAAGTGCCTTTACCCACTAAGCAATCTCCTTGATCCCAAAAAAGCTCTTAAAAAATAAAAACAACAGCAGAACTTTTGAGCCAACGTTATGTAAGAAAACAGATTAAAATAGAATCGAGTGAATGTTTCCAGATCCTACACTGAAGACACTTTCAGAGGAATAAACAAGCAGAGAGTTGAATGAGACACTGGTTAAAACACTGGTGTGGGATAACTGTGTCACTGGGGTTCCCTGGAGGCCTAGGTCTGGAAAGTTTAAGGACAGTGGCTGGATAGAGATACCACAGGTTAGACCCTTAGTGGAGTCTGGAGATCAGATGGTCATTACCACTCACCCAGATGCCAGGGCTGCGGTCACCAGATCCTTTCACCACAGGCACATGGGGGGGTGGGATGCACCATGCAGCTGCATGCCAGCTGTGGATTTCCTGTGAAGCAGAGGTGACAGGGCTTGCTGGGGCAGTGGCTGCTTGACTATTGAGAGCAGTGTAACAGGCCCAGCAGAGAGGCCCGCTTTTCCCCCCGGAGTGTGAAGCTGATGGCATATGTTCCAGAGGCTCTCATAACCCCTGACAGCAACTGGAATTCTCCACTCAGGAATGGGTGGGTGCTTTATACAAACAGCGGGCAGAAGAAATTTAAAATTGCTCTTCCATGGCTGTTTAGGCTACAACCTTGTAGCCTATGTTGGCTGTGTTGGCTTAAGCTGTGAGTCTTTGATTTCTACCTCAGAGATCCATAAAAGCAAATACCTATGTCTTTTTCTCTGTCTCTTACTTAAAAATAAGGATTCTCTGAATTCCAGCTGGAATTGGAATGACCAGCCTAAGATCTTAGCAATTAATTTGACCGAGAAGCTTTTTGCAATAAAAAGACAGTCTTCCCTCCCTCCTAATCAGGCTGGAAATATGATAGATTCAGTTAATCTTCACCAGGCAATTTCAGACATTTCAGATCCACTTCTACTATGTGATTAATTGCTTCAGCATTTGGCAAGTCTGGGACGGGAGAGCTGCGCCGGGCGGAGGGAGGCATGCAGGCTGCAGCTGGCCCGATGTTTGTTACTGCTCAGGCCTGGCCTCTGTTCTTCCTCAACAAAGCGCAGCTGCTTTATGTCTGTCACAATCAATGGGATGACATTTCCGAACTGGTAATTACCAAAAGGATTCCTGTTGATGCCTTTTGGAGCTGCCAATCTTCAGGGTAGCTCTTGGCTCCTTCTGAGGACAGTGTGTCTGCAGTTGGCTTTTTATCTCCCTCTTCATACTTGAGCTGAAAGAGAGGTTTGTGTGGAGACTTGTACTTCCCTCCCTGGTGCTCTTTTCCTTCCCTTCATCCCCAGAGGGAATGTTTAAGAATATCACAGAGCCCTTAAAACCCTCCGCGAGCAGTATGGGTTGAGAAGTAAACTGGTGAAAAGCTGCCTCAGAAACATCCATGAAAACTAAAGTGAGCTGTACATTTATATATATATATATATATATATATATATATATATATATATATATATATATATATATATATATATATATTCTGTGGAACAAAGGCCTTCATTTTCTAAGGCCTAAATGAGACTCTTCCTCAGAATTTGGTGCACATCAAAACGAAGAATTTAGACCGTTCAGTGGCTTTAGTGATCCAGGAGAAGAGCTCTGGGATGGCCTGTATCTCTTTCTGCTATTACAGTCTTTCAAATATCCAGATGCTGTTTAGTAGGCAATTTTAGAGAGAAAAGAAATAATGCTTTGGCTTAAGGGCTCTTCGGGAGGGGCGAAGCACAGGCACCGTACAGAAAGGTGTCTGTTCCTTCCTTCCCTCCGCAATGATTTGTTGCAGGTGCGGAGCGCCAGGCATTGTTTAAAGGCTGAGAGTTGGAACGGTCCCAGGTGGAGCCTGGAGCGGGAGTGGGAAGAACATTGTTTAGATGGCTTCTGAAATTGCTCTTGAGATCCTTTTCTCCTTCTACCTGTCTCTTCCTTCCCGATTTCAGGCTTTACAATCCTAATACTTACATATGTCCTACTCACTCACCCTGACATATTTCGATGATAAAATGTCTACTGCCTCTGATCTTCGGAGTCACGAGAATTAAATTGAAAAAAAAAAAAAAAGCACATGGGTGAGTGTCAGCTAAGAAGAAATTTAGGACAAAGCAGATCCTCAGAACGACGAAGTAAGTTTTAAAAGCTATTAAAAAGAATGGGAAGAAAAAGATTACAGGCAGACATGACATGTGATCAGTTTCCTCCTTCAGAGACCCATAAGTTAAAAAGATGGTAAGTGAAAAATTCTTTCAATACATATAATAAACACCATGGTGTGTCTACACTGTACATGGGTGGTTTCTCTTTGGGATGGCTTGCCTGCACAGGTGCAATGGTTCATGGCTACAGCATCTTACACAAGAGGAACATCCCCATATCACTAGCCTGGGAAACAGAGTTCCAAATCCAAAGCATGGATGTGTATCACTTTCATACATAGTAACATTAAAAAAAAAACCCAAGTCTAGTCATATAGGCACCATCTACACTCCACATGTATTTCGTTGTTGTTTCAAAAGTGAGAACAGGAGGATCAAGACCAAAAGTCCATTAGTGAGGCCCAGGGTCTATGGGGTAGAAGAGAATGGAGAGTCACATTTAGCATGTTTCTTTTTGTTTGTTTGTTTTGATTTTTTTCTTGATGAAAACGTAGATGTTTATTACAATCTATTAAACTCACCAAACAGCGAGTGACCAGAGTTGTATAAACTGATATACCGAAAGCCCCTAGGTTTCACAATTTAAAAGAGAAAAGTTTATGGCATGTGAACAGTATCTCAATAGAGCTGCTGCTGTTTTTGAAGTAGGGTACGGGGTCAGGAGAGATGGGTCTGTGGTAAGAGCACTTGCCTAGCAAGGCTGAGGACTTGTTTGACCCTCAGAACTGACAAAGCAGAAGGAGAGAACCATCTCCTGAAAACTGGCCTCTGATCACCACATGTGCACCCCTTCTAAATAAATAAATACATATATTTTTAAAATGAGATACCGGTTCAAGCTTATTAAGTTGAAGTACCCCTCTCCTGTGATGAGGGAACCTAAGCCAGGGTTACTTCAACAGGTAAAATTACTTCTCAATTTCCACATGGGACAATTTTGAAAAACCCTACCAAAGTATGTATTGTGTGGATTACAGTTGTTTGGCTGAGAAAACAGTATCATGAGAAACCATTGTTTTGCCCCAAGTAGTGTTATACATATTGATAGGTATACCTAAAAAGCATATAGAGAAACAGGCTTCAAGCGGGTAATGTGCAAAAGCTTGGCTCTGTGCTATCATGGTGGCGACTGCAAGTCACACATGTATTTAAATTAGTTACAAATGAACAAATGCAAAAAGTTTATTCTGACCTTCTTACTGGCTGTGATTCAAGTGCTCAATAGTCACATGTCTTCAGGGGTCCCTGGGTTGGGTAAATATAAAATACTTGATTGCTCAGCTCTGCTCTGAGTGTTGAGTGACCTGGTAAGATAACTTACAGCACTTCACAGTTTTCCTCTATGGGATAATCTAGAACTGAGTCCCTTTTGAGGAATCTGTGTGGAAAGGCAGAGGATAATCCTCGTGGATCGTGATCATCATTTCACACACGTAATCTTGGAATTTCCCCAAAACATTGTCTTTGCATTCATGAAATCTGGATTCTGTTTTGATGACTCTATTTGATAAACACCAGTGGCCATATGCCAAGTATTTAATCACCAGGGCATTGTTGGCTGTTGAGGAAACATTCTTTGTCTTTACTTTCTTTTTCCCTTTCCTGATGGAAGTCTGTGCTTTCCTTCATCGTGTTAAATTAAAATTTGGGGATTCCTGTAGGGTGTCACAAATAAAGCAAATATAATTCTTAGATATTCTGATGTTACTCATTCTTATTTTAAGACTATTGGATAATGTGAAAAAATGTTTGCATAAAAAGTTTAAAGTAAGACATTTCTCAGAGGTAAATATAGTAAGCATTTGGTTTTATTGTTTTCCTTTACTTCATATACTAAATACGTAATTTGTAAAGATTGTAATTATATTGTGTCTTCCTTTAGCCATAGTTCTAAGCTTTAATTAACTTCGTTAAGCCAAGAAGAGACTCCAGAATAGTCATTAGCTGCCTACAAGGGTTGCCTAGGAAATGTGCTTGCTCTAAGGTCATGGTCACCTTCCCCTCTGAGTGTCATTTCCTTAATTTGTCTGATGAGGGTAATTGATAATGCACTCACCACCTGGGTGGTTCTGACACTCAGATGAGCTCACAGGAGCAGAGCAGAAGAACCATGTCTCTGTTTTGTTGATGCTGCTACAAAACTCATCTACTTATACTTCCCCAGTGGTAGCCTTTCCTGAAAATTTTGTCTCTAGTCCAGTATTTCTGAAGTTCCCAAGAAGACTAGTCTACAAATAGTAAGTAGTGTCTTCCAGGTTCTTTTTCTCTTACTCTGTCTTTCTTGTATTGATAGTCTCTTGAAGTGGCTGGAAATGTCTTTTCTGTTATCAGAGTCTAGAGATATGTCCTGAGAATCCTGGTGTCCATGCCCAAAATTCTGTATTTCATTGTTCTTTGTCTTCCTTCCTTCCTGCCTTCCTTCCTTCCTGCCTTCCTTCCTTCCTTCCTTCCTGCCTTCCTTCCTTCCTGCCTTCCTTCCTGCCTTCCTTCCTTCCTTCCTTCCTTCCTGCCTTCCTTCCTTCCTGCCTTCCTTCCTTCCTTCCTTCCTTCCTTCCTTCCTTCCTTCCTTCCTTCCTTCCTGCCTTCCTTCCTTCCTTCCTTCCCTCCCTCCTTAAGAAGGTGCCAGATGGTTGCTCATTTCTATGTAAAAGCAGAAGAAAGACCTCTTCTAGTACTGCATGTAGGAGACCCTAACTATACACCTAAGGCTTGGCATTTGGTTAATTATAAGTCAGAAGCTTCCTTGCTTTGAATGAGATGGGCTGGAACAAAGTAGGAGATGAGAGGAGAATCCTGCATTACTGCACATAATTTTATATCCACACAGAGAAGGTATAGACTCCTCAAAGCTTCTCTTTATCCTCTACCTTTGCTAGTAGCAGTAAGATCCTGGACCATGTGAACTCTCTTAGACATATTAGAATATATTCTTTATTATAAGAAACAAGCAAACTAATATGTATTCAAGATCTAAGCAGCGCATGCCAGACACTGCACGTTTTCCACACCCTTTTGACATTAAATAATTCTTTGAAATTTACTTAAGAAAAGAAGTATGTACACTATGTACACTTTGAAATATGTATTTAAAAGTAAATCATTCAATTACATTCAGGACATATTCAATCTACCCTCATCATTTATGTTGCAAAAATTTAAAGAGATTCTCAATGTATATTTCTTCATTTCTTTGCTATGCAGGCACAAACAACAGACAGAGCTGATTGCTCAATTCCTGTAAGAAAGGTTTTGTGAGAGTTCTGCTGGATCCCTTTCTCATCTTTTTTTTATTAAAGCTACTTCAGCAAAGTTAGTTGAAGCTGTGAATTCCTAAAAGCTGTTGTTTCCTCTCCTGCAGTGGGTCACTTAAGAAGAGTGTGCTTGCTGCAGGAGCGATGTCATCTTCTGAACTAAGCATTTGAACTCCCCGGTTGCTTAAGGACCAATCACCTCGTTTTAGGCTTCAGACTCAACGGAGTCGTCATGAAAAGAAAGAAAGAAAGAAAGAAAGAAAGAAAGAAAGAAAGAAAGAAAGAAAGAAAGAAAGAAAGGAGGGAGGGAGGGAGGGAGGGAGGGAAAGAAAGAAAGAAAGAAAGAAAGAAAGAAAGAAAGAAAGAAAGAAAGAAAGAAAGAAAGAAAGAAAGAAAAAGAAAGAAAGAAAGAAAAAAGTTACCTAGGGAATAAATCATAAGAAGGTCTGCTTAGTTTAGGTCAAATATTGAGGGACTCCTGATATGTCCTTGTTAAGCTGGGTGGAAGCAAACATCCCCTCACTCTCCAGGGCAAAGAAAGCTCACAATAATACCTCTTGTTCCTTATCTCTGCTTTCAGTGAGGTGTCACCACACGTAGACGCTGGAATGTGCCACTTCCTTGCTGGGCATTCAAGGCAGATCTGTCAGTTACTTGACGGCTGGCTTTCCTGTTGTTTGAGGGTCATGGACGACTTATAAGTGGTAACTCATTTAATCAATGGGTCGTGTTTTCTTAATGTGTTTCAAATGTGACAGAAATTCACTTCATAAAAATATCAGGAGAAGATCTGGAAGTCTGCTCGATCGACTTGCCCTTTCCTCTCACTCTAGAGACCCTTGGGTCATCAGAGCTCAGGATTCTCATGGAAACCATGGTGTCGAGTTAAAGGCGTTACCCAGAGTAAGCGATGTTTTCGCAGGCTTGTTCTGCCTCGTTATCTATTAAATACATCTGATTAGAACTTTTCCAAAACCACTATTTCCTCTCATTACAAAGTGTTCTGTCAAGATACCAGCATTTTTTATAATATTGACAGAGCATTTTCATTTTTCGAAGAAAAATTATTATGGCCAGTCATGGCAGGGCTAATGCCTGTCGGTGCTGAGAGGAACAAGGTTGAGGGAAGCCGGGTGGATCGCTGGAGCTTGCTGGCCATGTTCTAGCTGAACTGGCTAGTTCCAGCTTCAGCTAGAGATCCTGTCTCAAAAAATAAAGTAGAGGTGACAGAGGAAGCCATGTGAGACCAACCTCCACACACGGGTACACACACGCACACACACGCACACACACGCACACACACGCACGCACACACGCACGCGCACACACACGCACACATACGCATGCACACGCACGCGCACACGTGCACACACGTATGCCATGCCCAAAAGAGAACTATTATGTAACTGCAAAAGTTAACACCACAATCTTAGAGTGTCTTATTAACAAATCAAGTGACAGTTAGGATTAAAAGTGTCCCATATAGCAAGTTCTACATTTAGACCTCAGGAAATGTCCAGGAAGAAGTTTTGGGTAGGCATTGTTTTCGTTGATGTTGTTTGTTTGAAACAGGAGATCGTGGGTAAGCCTTGTTAAGTTATGCTTGGAAGTGTTTCTGACATGACATTAATTAGGACCTCCTAGAGTCAACGTGATTGTTTTGGTGTAATATGACACATGTTAACATGACCAACTGGCCTAAAAATAGATACACCAATATTGCATATAAAACATGATTTAAAAAAAAATCTTCAAATGAGAGCATTTTCCAGTTGGGTAAAATACCTTATTAACTACTTCATTATTTACAAATAAATTCATTTCCCTATATAATTATGATTTTTTAAAAACTTACAACTTGAGGGCTAGAGAGATGGCTCAGTGGTTAAAAGCACTGACTGCTCTTCCAGAGGACCTGGGTTCAGTTCACAGCACCCACACAGCAGCTCACGACTCTCTGGAAATCCAGTTCTGGGGGATCTGATGCCCTCACACCAATGTGAGTAAAATAAAATTAAATAAATTTAAAAGACTTACAACATGATACTGTGATAAAATTCATCACACTATATGGTGACCTAAAATACAATTTAAAAAAAAAAGCTTTACTGCTTTGTTACATGTCTATTAGATTCATTGTTTTATAGATTAATGGCAGGTCAAATTCTATGAAAGGCAGTTTACTGGAAACAGTGAGACACAGCTGTAGTTTGGAGGCTCTCAAGGAGTGAGAGAGAAAGACAATGCTCCAAGATAAACATAAAATAGAGCCCTATTCAGAATGTCATGGGAGTGTTAAAAGATGGCTTCTGACTCCCAGAGGCAAAGTAACCTGCTTAGCTTTTGAAGGCCCTCATATGAGGGCCATGTCAATATCTCCCAATGACAGACTTCCCAGTGCCACTGTAGTCTATCTTCCCTCCGGGGTCACTCATCCGAGTCTCGGTAGAGTAGCTTCTCCTATTTCAAGTTTAACAGACTCTCCCGATCGTTCCTCTGTGTAGCCAACAGAACTGAAGTCTTGTTTCTCTTCTAATGGGTGACACGGTCTATCAATTTGCATATGCGTTTAGTTACGGGCGGCGGCCTGGAAGAGCGGACATGGGAAGAAGAGGAGAGAGGTTCAGGGGGATTCTTGTGGCAGCAGGGCTGGATATTTTTCCGTTTAAATGATTTTTGGTAGAGATATTTGCCAATGCTTTCTGAGGACACAGAGGAAAAATCTGGGAAATTTTGCTCAGGTTTTTTGTGCAGCTCTCTATGCCTCTGTACTGCTTTCACTAAAGGTCTGTGGTTAATTCCAAAGGAAGACAACAAAAGAAGTCTAAGCCCTAAAATTCAACATAATGGATAATGGTTTTTACTTAAGATAATAATAATAATAATAATAATAATAATAATAATAATAATAACAACAACAATAATAAACTATTGTTGGGGAAGTTTATTTTTAGTAATGTTTAAAATGGTTTTTTGGACTATTAGGTGAGGAGCTGCCTGGGTTCTTGGCATTTTGTATTGTCTGCAGGTGTTGGATTTCTGTGGGGGAAGTTGATTGCTTAGGGTCTGCACCCCCGGAGTTCTGAATCAATAAAAAATACACTGTGGAGTACTGGCCATGACAGTAGTTTCCTCTGCTGAGGTCTGGCAGGGCTTGCACCGATGAAAATGCCTCTTCGGCATCCTTGCTGAGCCTCCAAAGCAGCAAACAACTTCAAATGGCGTACCAACGTGGGGCATTGACATCACGCCAACTCATCCAGTGTGGACACATGGAAGAACAAGAAAAAGAAACTCCAGACTTCAAAGTCCAGTAAAGTATGCTCAGAGAAGCTACCAGAGGATAGAGATTAAGGTATTAATTGAAGGCTCCTGGAGGAAGAGGAGAGAGAGAAAGGAAATAAGCCTCCATGGAGAGAAAAGGCTGTGAAATTAATAAATAAACGAGGAAAAAAGCTCCGAGGTGAGAGCCGCAGAATGGTGGCCCTCAGAGATAAAGAATTCAGCTGGGAGCAGGAAAAAGCAAGGTTCTTACTGCTTTTCCTGGTCATGGAGCCAGCGCTTCTTCCTGCCACTGGTGATACCGTATTGTTTCACAAACTGACTTTTCGGATATCTGAGTTTTTTTGTGTGTGAAGCTCAAGCTGTTGTGTTAGAGATCTATGAAGAAGGGTATATATTTCCCCTTAGTGGTGGTGAAAAGGAATGCCAAACTGCCAGAATGTTTCAACTGGAGATTCTTCCCACTGTCCCAGGACACCCCGCTGTTGTGGAAGCTGCAGCCAGGAATAAAAAAGCCACTTAATTAAACTGACCAGTTCTTTTTTCTGCAAACCTGACTAAGAGAAAGACAAGCAGTCCAGGCACTGGTGATGGTGATAAGAACTCCATCTATGAGGGGACCCTTCCTGCAGACAAAAAAAATCTTGTGCTGGCAGCCGAACTTAGAACTGTGTTACCAGGTGATGCTGGTTTTGAAGGCATGTAGGGATCATGGAGAACAACTGAGGCTTGGCACTGTGAGAGGCCAAGAGTGGCCGTTGATAAAAGTACAGCCTCATTAGTAGTTGAAGGCCCACGTGTAAATAATGAAGCATGAGAAAGGAGCACAATCAGCAAGGCACAGTTCCAATCTGTCTGTCCCTTCAGGTGGGGTAGTGTAGGGGTAAAGTAAAGCGATAAGAAGGGAAATGAACTTCCACACGACCATTTAAGAGGATGGCTTGTAATTCAAAGTTCATTTATAACTTTCATGGGGGCAGTAATTTAGATAAGAAAAATCAATTTCTGTCTGGGCCCTTCCCGGTAGTCTGTCTGCGCTGGAGTTCTGCCGGAGAGGGAGTTACTGCTGCTTCCTCTAAAACTGCTGCTCTTCAGAGAAACCTGAATCCTGGGACCCCACTCAGGATGACGAATGGGAAAAGTAAGAAAACACTGCAGCCACAAGCAAGGGTGTGTGTATCAGATGTCTTTCATGGACCAAGAGTCACGGTCAAGTCATAAGAGGGGAAAGACTTGAACAGAGAGTGAAGCGAGCTAGGAGGAAGAATAGAGAAATAACGGAAGATTGACAGCTGGACATGGGTCAGGGCTTGGGTTCCAGAAGGGGCAGACAGCCTGTCAAGGCTGTTATGGTTACCCCTCAAGGGACAAAGTCCACATTCTCCTCTTGTTTCTGTGATTACATGAAATGTGTGGCTGACCTGGTGCTTTAGATAGACAAAACTTTCAGAATTATAAAATAGAGAGTGTCTTCTTGTATAGAAGCACTGATTGGCTCCTTCATGGTAGGAGAAGCAAACGAAAGACAGAACAACTCTTAGGGTCTCGTTTCTCCTTAGTATCCATGGGAAGATTAAGGTTCGAATTGTAGAATGGATACACCAAACTTGATTGTGTTGCCTTGCTCCCTCTACTTGATATCCTTGAACCACAGAGAGGGTGAATTCCTTAAACTCCATGTTAACCTCCGCATTATGGAGGATAGGTACATGGGTCAAAACCATAATCAGGTTCTCAGATTGTCTGTCCCCTAGCCAATTTAAAATCTAATCTTTGTGTTCTATTTGGCGCCGTCTTTTACCCACAACTGTCCTCGCTCAATACATCTACTTTTGTAGTTTTCCAAGTTTTCACTAATGTCTCTATTGACCTCTAAGACTTGACCTCCTCAGCAAACTCCAAACCCAGTTGTTCAGCTAACTAGCCCCTGGATGTTTTTATTTGCATGTTCTAGGTACACATGACACTGCATGTCCTCATCTGAACATTTTATCTCGCCTCTCATAACTCCTCCGGCCACCACCATCCACAGGCCTTCACAGCGTATCCCTATGCTTGGTTCATTGGTTTTTGTGAACTTGACACAAACCCAGACATACCTAGAAAGAGGCAATTTTAATGGAGGAGATGCCTCTGTAAGAGTAGCCTGTAGGCAAACCTGTGGAATATTCTCTTGATTAATGATTGATATAGTAAGACCCAACCCAATGTGGTCAGTGCCCCCCTGGGTGGGCGGTCCTGAATGTCATAAGAAGCAGGTTGAGTAAGCCAGTAAGAAGTACTCTTTAATGTCTTTTGCTTCAGTTCCGGTCTCTAGGCTCTTACCTTGGCTTCCTCCAATGACTCTGACTCAGGAGCTATAGGTGGCAATAAACTCTTTTCACCTCAAGTTGCTTTTGGCTGTGGTATTTTATCATAGCAAAGGACACTTCATAAGGCCATCCCCTCAGTCCCCACTCACATTCAGTTTTCAGGTATACCCAGAAGCGTCTGTCATACTTGGTCCCTCCTCTGTATCCCTCTGTCACTCCATCGTCCGGGTCTTTCTCTCTTGCTTAGATTCTTACGAGCACATTTTAAATGATCTTGTCAAGGTCAGACTTGTTATCACCAGTACACCCACTCTGCTTCTCAAGCTATTCCATTGCCAAACCTTTGTTGTTACCCATGGTCTGAGACAAAGCCCAAATTCGGACATTCGGACACTATATATATATATATCCAGCATCTCTCTCTGGCTCGTATGGTGCCATGTCTTACCATGCTTTATGCTCTAGCTAATGCACATCTTCCTGTTCTCTAAGGATGCCATTTTATCTCATATGCCTGCTGTTGCAAAGTCCAAAAGAAATAATTCTATATTATCAAGTTACACATTCTCCTATCTGTGTTGCTAATCCTCTGCCCTGAGCTCTTCTACTTCTCAAACAACCCATCCCAGGAAGAGTTAAGGCTTTTTTTTTGTCGTTGTTGTATGAATATTTCATGTTCTTCTGTAAATACTTGTTTCTAATTCAGCTTTATGCACTGTGTGGGCTCCTAGAGACACTGAAGTTTCTATGCCCAATGCCTGGCGTACAGTAGGTTCTCGGTGCTGAAGGCATGAATGTGGAGACTTGCAAAGAATTGAACAATCATATAGCTTGGCTTACCAATTTGGCTGATTATGACATTGTTCTCCACTAGAACTGAGTCATAGAGACGAGTCTGGGCTAGGGGACAGGTGTTTTGACTCAGTTGAAGGCGCTTTACAGTGAATAGTGCAGTAAGGTTCAGGAGATGGTTTTCTATGGAGGAAACTTTAAGTTTTAACAAAAGGATAATGTGAAGAGGACAGTGGAATTTATTGTTTAAAAAGAAAGAAGAGCAACGAACACCCCCAGGAGTTATGCTCATCATTTATATACTCCAGGTGCCTTTTAGGTATTTTGCTAAGGGGAGAGTTAAGTCCAGTCAGAGAGAAGGGGTCTAAGTGGCGACATTGAAATAGGCTTACTGATGAACACTGAATACTTTAGAAATATTTCTTCTCTCGTACTTGAGAGCAATAGAGATGAGGAAATGCCATCAGGGATCCGCATTCTCAGGGGGATTGACAGTGGCAGGAATGGGAAGCAGCTCTTCATTTTTCTGGGCTCCCCATGTGATTGGAAATAGCCACTTCTGGAGGAAGTTTTCATGAAAAGGTTAGGTGCATAAAACTAATGAGGTCTGGACACGAAAACCAAGATTACCATTTCCTTTTTGAAAGAAGATGCTAAGAGGACACACCTTTGGGATGGAGAAGACAAATGTGGGGTACTCCCTTTATGTAATGTGAATACAACTGCAAATGAGAGTCACTTGGTAGAGAAATAATTACTCTAATAAAATCTGTCATTGGGTGTGCCTACGTCACCTTCCTAGACTGGGAGAGGGTGCAGGTTCCATGAGAGAAATGTATTTCTTTTTAAGAGACAGGTGTTAGGAATAAAAAGTATAGTTTAAGTACCATTGAAGAACGAATGTCAGACCCATCTGCTCAGTGGTTGAGAGTAAGAGTTGGCGAGCTCACAGCAGGCAAGCAGCTGCTACTCTCTGGGAAGATAGGTAGGAGCTGCCTCTGGAGATGCCAGGAAGGGCAGTGCTGAGACTGCCAGAGAGAGGTCAGTCTGAGCCACTGAGCCCTGAAGAGGCCAACTGACTCTTACTGAGCCGAGGATGGAAAAGAGGACTGGAACAGTAGAGAGTGATGTTTCTAAAGAATTGCCATTGGGGGGGGGGGAGAAAAAACCTTAGAATAGATTTTTAAGTAAGGTGATGGAAGAATTATAGTTAGCTTCCACATGGTCTTGCTTTATAACAAAAGTTTATGTGTGTTTCCTAAAACCCTTACCACCGATTCTGAGAACTGAAGCAAGTTTCCTTTCCTTTCTCTCAACGGCTTGCATGTGTGGACCGCCACCTTCTTCCTGATTTTGCAGAACCTGAGTGGACCTCATGTAGGGTCTGTGCATGTCCCCAACAAACCCATCAATTCTCAAGGTCAAGAACCCCTCCCCCCATCCACATTCTAAATGTGTTTGCTTTCCTTTTCTTTAGTAGTTTTCTGTGTACTTTTAGGGATTTGACAAAATAATGCATTGATATTCTAAGCAACTGGTTGGAAATACAGTCATCTCTCAGAATCCATGGGGAATGGTCTTTAGCATCCTCTAGGACACCAAAATCCAACGATGTTTAGGTATCCTATATAAAATGTCACAGTCTTTATATGAAAGCTACCCACACATCTTTCTGAATGCTATAAGTCACTCCTTGATTAGTTGTAATACATTGCATAGAGCAAATCCTTGTATTATTTAGGGATGATGATGAAAATAGAAAATAATGTCTGTGTATGTTCAATTCAGGAGTGATGTCTTCATTTTATTTTTTTAAAAAATCTGTAGTTAGTTGGCTCTGCAGATATGGCCCATAGATACTATACATTATTTTATCACAGAGTGACTCCAGTTGTTCAGGTGGTGCGGGGGTCACACTGGTAGATGCTTTGGGAATATAACCTGGTGATACGTTAGGACAGGAGGACTTTCTGAAACATTGTGAAAATGCCAAACTCCAGTGTCTTATAATAAGACAATGCATGAACTATGTGGGGATAGCTTACATGGAAAACCCCAGTCAAAAGCAAAATATTAGTATTCCTGTCATTGTAAAGTCCCGGGACAGGGAGCACTGAGGAATTTGCAACTGAATATCCTTCTCCAGGCCCTTTAGCACCTTCTAATGATTTCAAACATCAGGGACTAGGCCACAGTTTGCTGAAGGGATAAGTGTTTGAGAGGCAATGAAGTTTACTTGAAGAATTTAGAGACCAATTTTATTTGAAGTACAGTGTGAATGGACCCACAGTCCTGAGGATCCTTCTGGGCCTGTTTAAATAGTGGCTCCAATTTCCTTTTTGAACAGTTCTACATGTCAGCCAGCGAGGGTTACAAATGCTGATCTGTGCTGTGTGAAGCCTTCTTCTGGGACAGGGCATGGTGCGAACTCCTTGCAACCTAATCCTTTAAGCACGGACTCAATTCACACACCTGCAATGAAGTCTTTCTTGACAACTCCAGTCTCCAGTCCCTCCTTCCAACTGAACACATATGCACCGGTTGAGGTTGGACTATTGATCTGGCCTCTCAAGTGTGTGTAGCAAGCTGGAGAATCCTGTCCACGGAGATTCTGGGCACTGCTGCTGCCTGAGAGACGATATCACATATTTATTGTCTTCCTGTTATGAGGCAGGCACCATTCGATATCTGGCTACTTAGCAGTGAATAAGGCAGACAAACATCCTGGTTGGGGAGACAGACAATGAATACCAGACAAGTAAAGTGGAGGCAGATGACATAATGGCAAACATCATTAGAGCCTGGGAGAAGGAAGAACAGGCGCATAGGCTGCGTCGTGACTTTGTCCAGCTTTTAGGAGGGTCACACAGGTGGAGCTTAGTATCCCGAAGTGAGCTGCTGGTGACCACGGCTCAGGAGTGTGGATTTGCCATAGGATGAGTGTTGTGGATGGGATACCAAATCCCAGCACCATTTTTTCCCCATGTTGCTTTCCTTGGGGATGTGGGGCAAAGCTCAGGCCATAAACTACCATATGCAACATCTAGTTATTCACTATTGCCAGTGTAGTAACGAATCCAGGAACAGGGTTCTGCAATAAAACAATTGGTTCAGAAGAGTTTCTTAACTTGTTTTGTGTCGTGATGCTTTTGACAGTGGGCGGGAGCTTCTAGAGTTCTTTTCTGAGTAACCGTGCATAAACATAGCACATGAGCTTACCATGGAAGCTAACAATAACAAGTACAGTCTACAGTATTCTGAGCTCAAGGCTGATAATCACTAGAAGACTAAAGAGCTATGTTTGTTTGTTTTTGCTTTCTTTTCCGCTATCAGAAATATTACGGAGCAGAACCAAGCTTCTGGAACCGGAGATCTTGTTCTACAGTATAGAACAGAGTGAGCATTAGTAATGAGCAAAGCACATTCGACACTGGGGAAAGAGACGACAGTAAGTCTTCTGGGTTTACCTATAGATGAAGTTGGACACAAGTTTAATGCAGTTTGTCAAAGAGAGACTCAGAGAGTAATTGACCATTCACTGGTTTGGTTTCCTTTGGTGAGTTTTGGGACGTTAGGTCAGCACTACTAGAGGGCAATCAACTTACCTGTATAATGACCATGGTATCGACAGAGAAGTGGACTGAGAGGCTCAGACAGACTGAATCTACCTGGAGCCAATGCACCTGGATCCTGGCCAGTCAGCCTAAAGATGCCTCTAGGCATGAGGCAAACAGGGGGCATAGATGAAGCTACAATGGGGGAGCAAGCATCCACGGTCAGGGCTACATGCTGTGGTAAAGCATCAGAGGTAGAAGGCTCTAGGCTAACCGTGAAGCTCAATTCTCACTGGATTCCTGCCAAACAATAGTTGTCTAGAAACCAGCCTAGTCTTTCCCAAAAAGTTATACTATGGAATAAAGCTCCAACATTGGTTTTCAGATAACAACCCACCCAGACAATTTCTGATTCTCAGAGCTACGAGAAGGCCATGGTAGCATTGCTGGACCAGGTAACTCGCTCTCTCCTTCCTGTTCCTGTCGCATACGGTCCGTCAACTGAACATGCACCACGAGGGCTTCCCCCTCAACACAGCCAAGGTTGATCTTATCATGTACCTTCTTCCCTTTGGGGTTTGTGATAAATGACTTTCTTTCCCAAGTTGCATTAATTAAAAAAACAAAAACAAACAAACAAACAAACAAACAAACAGAACAATGGACTTTTCTTAAACTTCTTTACATTGGAGGCTCACTACATGTAAGCATCATGGGAACTCCATGATGCCGGCATGCAAATCAGATCACTTCTTTCCTTGTTGAAGAACAACAGCTTTTCAGCAGGACATTGTTACCTCAGCTTTAGATATCTCCCCAAACCGTGGGGCAGAGCTTCTAAGTTCTGGAGTCTGTGTTGGTCTTTCTCCATTAAAATTCTCAGTTCTCATCCCTGGTTAAACACCCTCTCCTTCCAGAAATACAAAGCATCTCCATGATGTTTAGGACTTTCTATGTTAATTAATCCATTTTTATGTTAATGAATCAACTGTCTATGTTAATTAATCTACTTTTATGTTAATTAATCTACTTTTTCCTGTTTACAGGTTATATTTTCCTAGCTTCTTTGCATGAGTGCTTACTTTTTGTTAGAGACCAACTATTACGAACTTTTTAATGTTAGGTGTTGGATGTTTTCTTGTTCATTAAATCTTCAGGGGCTTTGTTCTGCGGTGTGATTAGACTAGCATCAGTCTCTCAGGCAGGTCTGGCGCAGCCCCTACTCTGCCTGATTCAGTACCCCCGCTAAGGGGTGTGAAGGTGTCTAATGTTCTTTGTGTTTGTTATCAAGTATTCTCACTCTGGCTTGTGAGAAGTCAGGCTGCTCTTAGCTCTGGCAGATGCTCCTGCTCTGGAGTGGTAGTGACCCTATTCCTTGGTGCTCAGGGGAGCCAGGCCCACTCTAGATTTCTAAGCTCACTCTCTCTCTCTCATCTGTGAGAGATGAGATCAAGTGCTGCTAATTTTAGCAGCCATAGCCTTCCGACTTTAAGCTTTACCTTACTCAGACACGCCGCAGACTGTTTTCAGGTTCCTGCCTCTCTGCCACACTAGAAAATTCTTAGGTTTGAGGCAGAAGCCATTGATTTGTGGAGCTCATTCACTGTCATTCATTGTTTTCCTTTTTCCTTTCTTCTTCCTCCCTCCCTCCCTCCTTCCCTCCCTCTCTTTCTTTCTTTCTTTCTTTCTTTCTTTCTTTTTCTTTCTTTCTTTCTTTCTTCCTTTCTTTCTTTCTTTCTTCTTTCTTCTTTTCATCTCATGGTTCAGTGCCTCCTCTCCAGAGTTTGAATGCTAAGTTTTCTTCTTAACATACACTAGCAAGTTACATTAAAAATGTCCCTGTGAGTCTGTCAGGATTACAATGACCAGAAGCAGAAGACCTTAGTAACTGGGTTGCGTTTTCCCTGTTCTTATCTCTTACTATTTCCTGGTTTGAACTGTATTTTAGTTGGGTTGTTTATTCACTCCTGAACCAGAGCCTAGCTCAATCAACAGTTCACATGTGCTCAGACGGTTAAGAAGAGTTCCTTTCTCTTGCACATTTTATGGCTTAGTAAACAGACTGCATGCAAACTCTAGATCAAGTAGTATTCATATTTGAAGCAGCATATTTGTCTTCTAAGATGCTTTAACGTTTGTTTGCTGTTATGAATGGGATGGTAGATGCTAAGTGAAAAGCTAGAAGGCTGTGCACAATTGCCTTTAATGCTTGTCTCCTTTCTCAGTGCATTCTTTCACTCACTTGGAGCCTGCTAAATAGTCTAAGACTTTGGGGTAAAGGGAGTGGTGATGGATTCCCTCCTAGACATCACAGCATGAGTGCCTTGCAGGCACTTTATCATTGCGATCTCCTACAGTTGACATACAGAGATTTGCAGCCTGTCATACCTCACGTTAACGCTTACTAAAAGGCCACTGAGGGCTGAAAAGAAGGCTCACTGGGTAGGACCGTTTGCTGATCTTGCAGAGGACCTGAGTTCAGTCTCTAGAACCCACATCAGGCAACTCATATCTGCCTGTAACTCCAGCTCCTGGAGGTTCAACATCTTCTTCTGGCCTCCAAGGGGATCTGTAAACATATGACAGACAGACACACACATACATACACATACATGCTCACACACACAAATAAAAAATATTTTTTAAAAAGGCTATTCAGAAAAACTCATTTTATAGTTAACCGAGGTTTAAAGCACTAATGATCCAGGCTCCAACGTTTATATTTCCAGACTCAAGGAGAACTTCTTAAGATACAGAATAATCTACCAGATTTTGTTCTTGCATGTTCAGACATGTGCAGTGAACAGCTCTACTATCCAAAACACTGAAAAAATAACTCCATCAGCCTCTGGATTTTGAATTTATTACCTGCGTCTTTCATAGTTGAAATATACCAAGATTTTTTTTTAATTGACTAGCATTTTTTCATAAACTCATGGTAAATAAATATCTGCATTATAAAATAAAATATAAAATAATTACAATCTCACAAGCAATTATAGAAGTCTTTATTCTTGAAATGCATAGATCTTATTCAAGTGGAAGAGCAAGAGATTTTGAAATATATTTGTTGTGGAAGTTTATTTTTAGTTATATTTAAAATAATTGTTTTATACACTGTTAGGTGAGGGGCTTTCCTAAGTCTAAGGCGTTCTGTATTGTTTGCAGGTGTTGGATTTCTATGGGGGTTGTTTAATTGCTAATGATATGCATGTGCTATCACTAAAATACCTGAGGCGTTCTGAAAGAATAAAAACACCTGAGCTGAGACGCTCAGGGTTCCACTGTCCAGGACGGCTCTTGCCGGGATGGTGGTTCCCTCTGCTGAGGTCCGGCAGGGTTTGTACCTATGAAAATGACTCCCTGTCTTCTGTGGTAAGCCGCTCCAGCAGAAATGTACAATTACAAATGGTGTACCAATGTCGGGCAGGACATCACACCAACTAATCCAACATGGAGACGGGGAAGAAGAGAAAAACTCCAGACCTCACAGTGTCTGGTAAAGTACGCTCGGGGCAGCTCCTAGAGGACAGAGATTATATATTTGCAAGAATGAGTAGAAGTCTCCTGAAAGAAGGGTATGTGTTTACCCGTAGCAGTGGTGAGAAAGAATGCCAAACTGCCAGAATGTTTCAATGGACAGTTCTTCCCAGGACCACCTGCTGTTGTGGAAGCCACAGCTTGGAGCAAAAACACCTCTTAATTAAACTGAACAATTTTTTTATCTTTTGCAAACCTGTCTACAAGAGGTCCTGATAAGATACATCTGCTGTGGTGATGAGAACTCTATCCACAAGGTAACCCTTCCTGCAGACAAGGTGAGCAGTTATTTTTCCAGCAAACCAAACTCTATCTTGAAATCTGGAAAGTTGTTTCCACAGGGTCAACACACAGAAGCTGTCTTTCAGAACCAGTAGCCGAACTTGGTACTGTAAGAGTCACCCACCTGGTGCTGGTTTTGAAGGCAATAAAGAAATCATGGAAAGCAGCTGAAGCTTGGCACTGTGAGAGGCCAGAAGAGGCCATTAGTAAAAGTGCAGCCTCGGTGGCAGTTGAAGGCCCAGATTGAAGGGGTCATGCAAGGAAGATGAGGCTTGGCACCATGAAGAGAGCCTAGGAGAGGCTATTGGTGAAAGTGCAGGCCGGTAGCAGCAGAAGACCCCAGTTTTTTGAAGATGCCAGTACAATGAGACGACCACCAAGAACAGCAGCAGCAGTGGAGTGAAGCCAGCCAGAACCTGGAGGACAAGCTGTGTGTGTTGGAGAGGTCAGAACAGAGGAGCTCCAGGCCCTTTGGAGGAACCCAGAAATTCATGAGTGAATTCCAGGTAATTGGACATTGCTGTTTTTCTTCTGTCCAAAGACATTGTGAAAAGCTTGAGAGATGTTTGATATCACTTGAACATGTCCATTAGAAGCCTCATAATTGTTCCTCTTGTAAATAGTTTTGCTGGTGTAGTGTTAGATTGTATTATAGAGATAAAGCAGATTTCTTTTTATTAGTTTATACAGAAAAAGGGGTAATGTTGTGGAAGTGTATTTTTAGTTATACTTAAAATAATTGTTTTAATGCTCTGTTGGGTGAGGGGCTATCCTAAGTCTCGGGCATTCTGTATAATTTACAGGTGTTGGATTTCTGTTGAGGTTGCTTAATTGCTAATGATCTGCACGTGCTATCGGTTAAAATACCTGAGGCGTTCTGAAAGAGTAAAAACACCTGAGCTGAAGCACTCGGGGTTGCAATGTCTATGGAGTATGGCGCTGGCCAGGACGGTGGCTCCCGCCGCTGAGGTCTGGCCGAGTTCGCACGTATGAACACGCCCCACGTCTCCCTGCTGAGACGCCCCAGCAGCAGCGTACTCCTTCAGATATTTTACTAAATTGCATAAATATGTCTCAGTACCAGCGTTTACAGTGCTAATGAACATTGACAGTGAAAGATCAGGACAATTGGTCTTAATATTTAATGCGGTTGGGCTAATAGTAATTTTCATGATGTAAAGTGAAATGTAGACGCTTGACTTTTTTTTTTTTTTTCTTTTTTTTGTAATGTGAGTCTAGTCATTTTCATCTCTAACCGTCTGAATTCAGGACTGCTTAGTTAAGTCACTGGGATGATTATCTCTGTTTCACCTCACACTCTCTGCTCCTTCCCTCTGTCAGTGGACTAGTGTCCCAAGTGCAATGAAGCTAGGGAAGACACTGAGAAGAAGGAGCCGTTCTTGGGTGTCTCTGCCGTGATGGAAGTTTACTTGACCATCTCAGCGTCTCCCCAGTCTCCGCGTTCTTTGACATCTGTCTCTTGCCCTTGTGTTGGGTCTTGGCGTGTGGCTTCCTTGGTTGTGAGGACAATGTTCTTCCGTGATCACCTAGAACTCAGTCATCTTTTTGAGAATTCCCGCAGCTCCTGGAGCGGCTTTGTGTTGCCATTTCTCTGTCCCACAGGGTCTAAGATGCCCTCTCTCCCACTGCTTGAACACCATTCAGGTGGAATTCGTGAACAATACACACCCAAGGAATTCTACCTGCAGGAATGATACTGCCTCTCAAACTAGTCTGTGGTATGTTCTCCCTACTGGATGCTGTCTTTGGGCATGGGGGTGGGCGAAGACTCGCCACACACAGCTGCCACCCCTAGAAAATCTCCCCAAACTCCTGACTCCTTTGTTTTTCTAATTTTATCTTTTTTTAGTGGCAAAATGTGGGTGTGAGGAGGTTAGCGTTGCAGACTGTCCAGCATTTTCTTTGTCAATGCTGCTGTACGTAGACACAGAATTATGGGGTTTTTTTTTCCTGTTTGTTTTTTAAAACGGGATAATAATTGTCATTTCCTAGTATTAAAATTTGAGACCAAAATAGTTCTATGTCAAAAACCTTTCATGCTTGCATTTTAAGACATGTTAACTTGTCCAGACCACAAAAAGAAAAATATTCCCAAAGGAACATTTATGAATTGACATTAAATATTTGCTTTACAATCTTAATGTTTGTAAGAAGCAAATTTTGTGTGCTTCTAGGAGTTTATTTTGTGATTTTTTTCTATTTTAATATTACATTCCATTCCAAGAATTCAATTTTAATTTACAACATATGCCCTTTAGGAAGTAAGTTCAGGGGACCAACTTCATTGTAAATCACAGATTACACTTATTCGTGTTTTATACACAAATTCCAACTCAGTGCTTGATATGGAAACAATAGAGATCAGTATTGCTCAGCACAGTGAGCTCCTGAGAGTCCTCAGGGAGACTAATGTGTTCTTCTCTCTCTTTCTGGTATTCTTTGCTGGAACCGTGAAAGCCAACAGTTCTTCCTACTTTCGTCTGCTTTCCTACCATTGCTCTCTCTAGAAATAAGAAAAGGCCTTCCATATTGAATGAAATCTCAATCCAGGCTCCAACTCTGTGAGCCAGTAGATGACCACCAGGGGGCAGTTATGTAAAGCTTGTGGTCTTAACTAATTTTGCAGGCCCTGGGGAATTGTGGAAGGTTTCAGAGCCAGCGTAGTGACCTACTGGGGATGAATTTGGCAGGCAGGCCAAGAGGGAGAAAGGATAGATGCAGAATCAGGTCTGGGGGACCAGGTAGCACTGTGAAGGAGCGATGCAGCGGCAAAGGGAAGATACTCCTGCGTGGAACAGCGTTCCAGAGATAGCACGTGAGGATGTTCAGGCAGAGATGCAGGCTGAGCATCTATGGAGGGAGGAGAAACGTGGAGAATAAGGTTTCTGTGACTGGGATGCTACTTCTGAAGAGTGATTGTTGCCACATAAACATTTCTCCTTTATACGGAATCCATTTTATTCAAGTCAAATGAATAAAAATTTGAAATGTATTCTTGAAATTGTCATTCATCAAAAGTCTCCTAGAATACTCACAATATCTGTCTTTGATGGGTTTGGAGGATTTAGGATAAAAGTATCAGTTGGCTTTCTGTATGTGGAGAGAGAGGGGGAAGGGAGACGGAGGGGGGGAGAGAGAGAGAGAGAGAGGAGAGCAAATGTTGCATCTACCTTCCTTTGCTATTTCCTATGTTTTCATCCTTATTAAATCACAGGTATTTGGAGAAAGAGGGCCCTGAGCATACCTCCCTGGTGAGTGGAGGACTGGCCAGTGGAGAATTACGGGTACATGTCTCAGAAGACCTCTGTGCTAATGCCTAAGTCCATTATGCATTATGCCATAGCCCTTACAGAGTAACCTTATTGTAGATTTAATGCAGTGTTTCCCCAAACATCAGTGGGTCCAGCCCATGCTGCTATTGAATCTTGGAAGGTTTTAAAGCAAGATCCAAAAAGATGGCAGCTAGAAGCCAGATGCTGACAAACACCACCGCGAAAGTAACTGATGAATTCTGACGTTTTAAATTTCGGTTCTGCAATTTCTTTTTCCTCTATCCCTTTTCACTGTTTTGGTTAGAGCGAAAATAGATGATGTCAATTACAAAAATAAACACTGAAGTTTGAGGGGTTTGCTATTAGAGAACCTGAATTTTTTTTTTTTTTGATGTAAGATTCAAGATTCAAAAAAAAGTCATGACAGACTTTCCAAATTATGTAATTGGTTTTAGCAAATAAGCACTTAGGATAAAAAATTTTCAAAAGCCACATGTGCCTGGTTTCTCTGTTACTGGCCCCTGGAGTTTTGAAGCCACCTGTCCCAGGTCCCTGCCACACTGGTGCCTGCTTCCCTGATGACTATCCATTCATACAGACCACGTGTATAGTGGGAGCCATCCTCTGTGGGCTCTGATTCACCCTCTGCCACCACCTTAAAGGGCTCTGCCACTTGTGATTCATTCCTACTTCGGATAATGCATTTTTTTATATCCTTTAGAATATACCCAGGACTGAGATATTGGCTCAGTAGGCAAGGTGCTTCTTGTGCAGCTAGCAGGCATGAGGACCAGGGTTCAGGTCCCAGACACTCTCGTCAGTGCTGGGTGGGAGTGGTCCTGCCAGTAATTCTAGTGCCCCACAGCAGACTCACAGGTCCTGGGAGAGAGTTGGACAGCTAGAAGAGCTGTATGGACAAGTTTTAGACTTGTTTGAGAGACCCTGCTTTGATGAATAAGATGGAGAGTAATCGAGAGATTCCTGGTGTCAATTTCAGGCTACCACATGCGTGTGCACACATGCGCACACACATACGCACTCAGTCATACGTACACTCACTCTTACGTACACAAACACCCTAAAAATAAACTCAGAGGATGACCGTGGTTACTCCCTTGACTAGCCCCTGGGATCTCTTCCCTGGGTCACTGTGATTGCCTGTAGTCGGTTTCCCTGTATCCGCTACTGCCTCTGTACAGCCTGATTCTTTACGTCATAGGCAAGGAGTTTGGCTCCAGTTCCCGTCACTTCCCGACTGAAAATTCTGCCACAGCTCTTGATTCATTTTTTACGAAAGATAAAGTCCTTCAAAAGACTGAGACCTCTTTTCCACTCTGACCTCATCTGCTACGTCTCATGCCTCCCTTAATATACTCTGCTTAAACCTGTCTAGAACATTCTAGGAAAGCAAACACCTTATCTCCTTCAGGTCTGCCTTCTCGATGAGACGAACCCCAGGTACCCTGTTTTATGTTGCAATCTGCTCTCTACCTTGTTGATTTGTATGTTGAATTCCTTTGTCCAGTCTACTTCCATGGTGTGTGTATGTGTGTATGTATGTATATATGTGTATATATATTTCTGATATGTAATATAATTTACCTTTTAACCTAAAAAAAATCATTTATTTTTTTACCATCTATCCATTAGAATGAAGCTCCACATAGACAGAGACTTTCAATCTGTTTTGTTCATTGATGTATCACGGCTACCTAGAACTGTGGCCAAAGCAGGGCTTGAGAAAGCACAATAGCACCCAGTAAACATGGAGAGAACATACTGCTCCTTCGGCCACAAAGGTTCACTGGTGAAACTGGCGTAGTTTGAGAGTTACATATTGATATGTATCAATGTCACTTTGGTGATTTCCGGGGTGATGACAGCTCATCCAGGAGAACGTCCTTGTTAGTGGGAAATAAGCAAGGATGCATTTTGGAGTACTGGAGCACCAGCTAACAATGGCTTTTTTGTGTGTACATGTGTGTGGTACATGCAAGTGGAGACAGGACACGGAGGCTGGATGTCTCATACTCTGCCACTGTCCTGAATCCTTTAGATCGGGTCTCTCACAGGACTTGAAGCTCATGGATTCAGCTGGCTTGCGAACCCCAGTGGTCCTCCTCTTAACCTCTCCAGCACTGGGATTATAGGAGCACGCAGCTGCACCTAACTCTTACTTGGGGACTGGGGATCCGAACTTGGGTCCTCATGATTGTACTGCAAGCACTTCACCAGCTGAGCCGTCTTCCTGGCCCCAACATCTGGCTTTCTAATCAGGTTAAAAACAGTGATTTGTAAGAGTGCAGCATTTCAGTAAGTTCGAGGTTATTTCGGGATAAAAGTTACAAATTACCTTCTTTCTTATATGGCTAAAGTAGGGGAAGAGGGAAAAGACAGGTGATGAACAGGAAAAAAATGGAGGGGGGTCACACTGCAGAATTTTGCTTCCCAGCAATATTTTATTGCCCGGTTATTTATGCTAATGATCCTGCTCCTGGGTGGGAGAATTTCTCATACAGCTGCATGAATTAAGGTCCTTCAGTTTCATCCCATGGCCATCACCTCCCTAGAGAACTCCAAGGGCTGGGTCACGAGGCTAGAGTACCACCTCACCCTGGGCCTGAAGTCAGAGCTCATTTACCTACTGCGGGGACATTGGGGCTGAGCTGTGATGGGACTCTCAGCTATGATCATGTCAGTGTCTGATCACCCTCTGTCTTCAGTGAAATTCCTTCAACTTCATTACACTCCAACTACGTAGGCTGGAGAAACACAGAAACTCTCAGTTGTTTTTAAAGGAAGGCTCCGCCAAGAGAGCCACTTAGCTACCCCCTCCCCCTTTTACATCATTTACTTCTGTTCTTTGCAAATACACATAGGCTGTGTTGGAAACATTTTAGTTTTAGGAATTGCTAGCCTTAATCAGAAAAGGGAAACTGCCACGGAGATCCTAAAGATAAGACAATTTCACCTCTATTCACTAGTGTACTTCCACAATAAACTTAAAGCAGGAAACCAAAATATCCAGATCCATGACCACATCTGCTGTTGAGCAGTCTTTGGTGCTCTGACACTGGATGTTCACGCAATTCGTGCATTTTCTCGGGTACCTTTTTTTACACAATATCAAAGAGATAGAGCACTCCTTTTAAGTGACATAGTATGTAATTTTGGGTAATGTAACACGAATAATAAACCAGGAGAAAAGAAAAGACTCTAATTTCCACAGTCTTGCGTCTCTCTAGATTACTGGGGAAAATTCAGGAGGAGCTCCAGCTTTTAATTCTGTTCCCACAGTCTGGGTGTACAGAGTCTGGAATGACTTCTGAACTTCCTCTTGATAACAAGAAAAGAGGTCCAGGATCTCCAGCCTTTCAGACCCGGTAGCAAGGAAGGAAAACCACTGGTCCTCCTCCTCTTTCTGGAATCACTTTTATTTTTATTTTTAAAATATTTTTCTGTAAAGATGGAAGATGGAGATTTTTGGGTTTTGTTTTTGTTTTTCAGAGACAGAAGAACTGTGATTCACATAACTAGCTGTGTAGCTCATGGTCAACATGAACATAAATGTTCTCCTACTATCAGACTTATAGAGACAGTGAGACCTTCTGGAAAATTGATGGATTTATGCATGCGTATTAAGACTTCTTAATGTGATAAAGGAGCATGAAATCAAACTTGGTCATCAGGCCAACTATTTTTTTAACTTTCCTAAGCTTGCTTGCATAGATGGTTGAAACTTAATTTTACCACAATCTAACTTTGGCCATTTTCTCAGCAGTCTGGTAACTGTTGGCTTTTCTAGTTTGTTCTCAGGCTAAGGGTAGACAGACATGTCCAGCACGCACTTGGAACTGATGACAGTTTTGAGATAATGACTTGATAACATGCATATGTTCTTCACCCTTTGGATAGGAGCTTGGGTGAGTATCAGTTATGGCAGACAGGGATTCCTTATCCAAGCTGGACTAAGCCAAACCAAATATCTCTGGCAGTTTCCTGGTAGGAATAAGATTTCTTATGAAGCAGCTACATTCTGACTTAGAAATAACAACTCCTAAAACATATGTGCTTCTGTTTCCAGCTTCAGAGGTAGCTATCAGTGAGACAGCAAAACCTCCGTGGAAGATCTAACTTATTTGGAAGCTGGACAAGGATCAGACAGAGAAAATTTTAAAAAGTCATGTCCAAGAAAATGTAGGGTTTAGAGAAAGCAACCAAAATTTTAGTTTTGTAAGAGGGAAAAGATGCCAGTTGGTAAACTTTTCTGACCCACGAAGTATTGCTACCATAATGTGTGAGAAAATAAGCTGACCACAGGGAAACCACACCAAACTCGCAAGAAATTGTGTGCAGAGTCTGGCATTGACCATACAGTGAGCCTCCTGTGTTCACATAGGAAGAATGTGTGTGAGTGCTACCTACAAGTTGGAGTTGGGAAAAAAAAACCTTAAAGTTTTTCTAGTCAGTCTTCAAGCTAAGGACTCCAGGATTTTTAGCTCAATGTTTCTGCTAGGGCCTCTGGCCTAGTTTAACACATCGGACCACTCTGTCGCTGTGATGAAACCCACTGCTTTTTGTTCCTTTTCCTCACATTTTTTATAACAGTGATGCTACCAGTTTTAAAAAGTACTGTTATCTTTTGAACTAGGATACAAGAAAAAGGAGGCGGGGGAAGAAAAAAAATTCTGTCTCTGAAAGTCTTACTGTCTAGAGGGAGTGAAAGTAAATGTCCAGGTATAAGTGAGGAAGTGAAGGTATTCGCACGTGTTCTCTCAAGTGTGAAATCATGTGTGTGTGGTGTGTGTGTGTATGTGTATGTGCTGTGTGTGTGGGTGTGTATGTGTGTGGGTGTGTGGTGTGTATGTATGTGTGTATGTGTGGTGTGTGTGTGGTGTGTATGTGTGTGGTTTGTGTGTGTGGTGTGTGTGGTTTGTGTATGTGGTGTGTGTGTGTGAGAGAGAGAGAGAGAGAGAAAGAGAGAGAGAGGAGAGAGAGAGAGAGAGAGAGAGAGAGAGAGAGACCTAGAAAAAGGAACATGGGAAAGGAAGAAGAGACCATAAAGGAAGGTGGGAGAGGGGAACGGATATGTGTGACGTGAAAGCACAGTGGAGGTTATTAGTGGAAGAAGACGGTCAACAAGAAGGGAACAGGAACAGTCGAGGACAGTGTAGTGAGGGACAAATAAGAACTCCCAGAGACCCGCCCGCCCCTGCCTCCTGAGGACTGGGATTAAAGGTGTGTGACACCACTGCCCGGTTGATTTTTTTTTTTTTTTAAGACCATTAGTGTTTGGTTTTACCTTAGGTCTCTGGGCTGTCTAGTCTTTGGTTCGTGATTACTTAAGCACTGTTGGGTATGGACTCCTCGTGGAGTGGGCCTTAGGTCACAATCAGACATTGGCTGGCTACTCCACGAGTTCTTTGCCACCATTGCCCTAGCATATTGTTCAGGCAGGACAGACTGTAGGTCAGAGGCTGGAGGCCGGGTTAGCATCCATCTTCCTCTTTTGGTAGAGTGCCTTCCCACACCAAGGGCACTAGAACACAGGGGTGAAAATTCCATGTAGGCACCAGCTCGACTTCTCCATTTTCAGTGAGTTGTGCTGGTGACATCCCCTGCAATGGAGCTCAATTTTCAGAGAGCATGCTTCTGCCTTAGCAACAGCCTGGGTTGTTAGGGAATTTCCATGAGACCCTCTTAGCAACAACTCAACTGAAAATAACCTACTACTGCCAATGGAAGCCTTGCCTGGCTAGAAAAGATGGTCAGCGAGACTCTGTATCCCCCTATTAATAGGAGTGCTCATTAGGATTACCGTCATTGCTTCCAGAAGTTTCCACTGCACTAGGTTTTCACAGCACTCTCCAAACGTCCCCACAGTTCCAGCCATCTCTCCTCTACTTTCTTCCTCCACCTTATCTCCCCAACCTGATCCCCCCTGCTCCTATTCCTCCCGCCCACAATCTGCCTGCAAAATCTATTCTATTTTCTCCTCCCAGGAAGATCCCCCACCCTCCACCCCCAGATCCATCCTCTTTACCTACCTACCCTCTCTAGATCTATGGATTGTGGCTTGGTTGTCATTTACTTAATGGCTAAAATCCCCTTCTAAGTGAATACATTCTATGTTTATCTTTCTGGGTCTGGGTTACCTCACTCAGGTTGATTTTTTTTTTTTTCTAGTTCCAAGCTACAAATTTCATGGTGTCATTTTTTTTCCACAGCTGAGTAGAACTTCATTGTGTAAATGTACCACATTTTGTTTATCCATTCTTCTGTTGAGAGACACCTAGGTTGTTTCCAGTTTCTAGCTATTATGAATAAAGCCACAGTGATCATGGTTGAGCCAGTGTCCTTGTGGGGGATGCAGCATCCTTTGGGGTATATGCCCAAGAGTGGTATAGCTGGATCTTGAGGTGGATTGATTCCCAATTTCCTGAGGAACCGCCATATTGATTTCCATATTGGCTGTACAAGTTTGTACTCCCACTGTTGGACCCCCAAAGGCCCAAACCGGAACATCGCACCCCCTCAGAGACTCACAGACGGGATATCGATGCAAACAGCAAGAGGATTTATTCCCGTATACTGGGACCATTCTAACACGCAGGATAGAAGCGGCCATGAGGAACAAAAAGCAAGCCTTTTTATTTACTGTTCAAGCGGTTGCTAGGCACAAACCAAGTTGGGACAAGTTGATTGGTCCCCAAGTTGTTTTCCCATTTTGATAGGTAGGGGCCAGTTAACCTTTAAGCTGATTGGTGCTGGCATATAGCAAGGTTCCGGGCTCCTAGAAAATGTAAACTTTAGGGTCTTAGTCAATGCGGGTGGGGGAAGACACTTAGCCCGAGGCCATGGGCTGTCTACATGGGGAAACTCTTTCAGCCCAAGGACGTCTTATTTGTCTTAGAAAGTGTTTTTCTTACAGAAATTGTTTTTCTTTAACTCTGGGAACTGTTCTGGGTCACACTGCCCCTGACTTGGGCCTACACAATTTTGGTGCTCTTAGAAGCCTGACTAAAGTTTGGCTGCTTAGCTGCTTTTTCTATCTTTTTATTTACTAGGGACCCCCATACTGCCACCAATGGAGGAGTGTTCCCCTTGCTCCACATTCACCAGCATGAGCTATCCTTTGTGTAATTGACCTTAGCCATTCTGACAGGTGTAAGATGGAATCACAAAGCAGTTTGATTTGCATTTCCCAGATGGCTAACAGTGTTGAACATTTCTTTAAGTGTCTCTCAGCCATTTGAGATTCCTCTAGTGAAAATTCTCTGTTTAGATCTCTACTCCAGTTTTTAATTGGATTTTTTTTAATATTTACTCTCTTGAGTTCTTTGCATATTTTGTGCATTGGACCTCTACTGAATGTAGAGTTGATAAAAAATATTTTCCCATTCTGTAGACTACTACTTTGCCTGATTCATGGTGTTCTTTGCCTTACAGAAGCTTTTCAGTTTCATGAGGTCTCATTTATTACTCATTGGTCTTAGTGCCTGCACTATTGGTATTCTTTTCAGAAAGTTGTCTACTGTGCCAATGCATTCAAGGCTATTTCCCACTTTTCCTTCTATCAGGTTCAATGTGTCTGGTTTTATGTTATATAGGGTGAATAAGTTTCTGTAGATAAAAATGTCTATAGGACATTTAAGGCTTCAAAGCACACTCCCAGTGATGCACTTCTTTCAACAAAACCACACCTTCAAATCCTTCCTAAACAGTTCCACCAACTTGGAACCAAACACTCAAATATATGAGCCTATGGAGACCAGTCTCATTCAAACCACCACAGAGAAGAAGAGGAAAAAATTTATCAAAACTACAAAGTTTCAATCAGAGAGAGGAACTTTTAGTGGAACAATGTATAACACAGCATAGTAATGTATCTTGAAATAAGAGCCAACATTAAATGTACTCAACACAGATATGGGATAATGGATGTGCATTAGCATGTTTTAACAAGTTTGCAACATATACAAACATCAAAATATCCCATTACATACAATAGATACACCTAATTACTATTTATCAAATTAAAAATAAGAAACACACCTCAATATCAAGGGTAGCCATTACCTCAGGATAAAGGAATGGAAAAAGATATACCAAGAAAATGGACCTATGAAGCAAGCTGGTGTTGCCATTTTAATATCTAACCCAATAGTCCTCAAAACAAAACTAATCAAAAGAGATAGGGAAGGACACTATGTATTTGTTCATCCTATAGACTTTGCTTTTATCTACTGAAGCTTTTAAATTTGATGTAATCCTATTAATTTTTTTTTTTTTGGTTGGCTGTGCATTTAGAATGACACCAAAATAATCATTAGATGTTGTTTCCTATCTGTGCTTTCAGAAAAAAAGAAAAACATAATTTGTTACAACATGTTGGTGGATAACTACAGAGAACTATTTGCTTTAGTAGGAAATCATGGACGCAGCAAATTTGGATGTATAACTGTCACTGGGAATTCATGAGGAATTGGTTCTAGGACTCTTGACTAGCTCAATTTTTAGATTTTCAGGTGCATCAACTCCTTTTCCACTTTATATTTTCTTTTGTTTGTTCATATTCTGTCTTCGTGTTTTTTTCACTTTCTTGTTTTCCTTCACTACCCTCACATTCTACTAATATTATTTTCTATTTAAAGTATTAAAGTTGCTGTGTATGGTGGCACGCACCTTTAGTCCCAGCACTCAAGAGGCAAAAGCAGATGTGAGTTTGAGGCCAGCCTGATCTACATAGTGAGTTCCAAGATAGCCAGGGCTACATGATGAGAGCTTGTTTTTTTGTTTTTGGTTTGTTTGTTTGTTTTGGGTTTTTTGAGACAGGGATTATCTGTGTAGCCCTGGCTGTCCTGGAACTCACTCTGTAGACCAAACTGGCCTTGAACTCACAAAGATCCACCTTCCTCTGTCTCCTGAGTGCTGGGATTATAGGTGTGTGACACCACCACCTGGATGTTTTGTTTTTTTAAGTATCAAATCCCATATATTAACAATTAGAATTTTAAACAATGCAATATTTGTTTAAAATTAACTATACCACTAAAATGAATACATTAATTAAAAATGTATATTTCATGGTAATCTAGAGAATCTGCAGATATTGATCATGACCCATATGCATTTTTTTTCTCAATGATGTAGGGGGTAACTCTGAATTTTTATTTTTCTAAATATATCATACTGATGTTTTTCCAAGTTGGTGTCCATTGTAGATAATTTCTACACTTTTTGGTTTGCTTCAATGGTAGTAGATTTTCCTCTCTGTCTCATTACAAAAGACACACAAGAAAGATATATTTTATGTTTTTTATCTATTTAATGAACAGATCTATTATGATATTCTTAAAGAATATCTTTTAGTAAGCTATGGGTAGCTGAACAAACTGCTGATTCTGTGAAAGAAACAAAAAGGATGCTTCTAATAGGAAGAAAAACAATGATGTTGAAGGCATCGTTAGTAATGCCAAGAACTCACAGGCAGAGGATAGCACGGACACGTAACCAATGGGAAGACTTGTTAGCTAGAAATGGAAGAGAACCCCATCAATGTATATGTCCTCTCAGAATCTGGGAACATTGTTGAGATTATAGTCCTAAGTGTCATCTGGAGGTGTTATTAGAAGGCAGCAAATAGCTTCAGATGAAAGCCTTTTGGGGTACATTTTGTTCTTCACGATTTCATCTTGGGGTGTTTGTGAGTCTTTAAAGTACTGAACGTATGTTCACTCGTGTGACTTCTAAGTCTCACAAGACAGATAGTAGAATTACTTTCTTTATTCCGTTACTTTTAAAAAGCAACAATGAAAAAAGATGAACCAGATTGTCATTGAAAAGAGAGCTGATAGGGTTATCTTGAAACCTCATGCGACTCCTAGGGTTTGCAGTGTGGATAAATTACATAGTCCAAGAAGTTCTCACTCTGGAGCTGAGTGTGGCATTTCCTTCCTACAACCTCAGAGTAGCCATTTCAAAATTATTCAAAGAAATACACTTAAAATCACCATGAACAGGGGACGGAACAGGGGCCTCAGCAGTATGGCTTTTGTGGGGTTCGGTTGCCAGCACCTACATCTGGGTGACTTACAACCACCTGAAACTCCAGTTCCAAGGGACCCCATGCTCTGGCCTCCATGGGTTCCTGAACTCATATGTATACACCCCCTTCCTCATGCACATAATTAAAAATAAACCTTAAAAAACATAAATAGCAAAAATATAATCCTAAACCCACAAGATGATGAGGAGAAAGGAAGCAAGAGAAAGGAAGAGGAAGGAAGGCGAGGGAGAGATGGAGTGAGAAAGTAAATAAGATGTGCTTGTTTGCGTAACAATAATTTCCTCAAAACTCAGCCAGACACTTCACAAAACAGCGCCCCCCAATTCAAGAGTCAATACATGACACGGTCTACAGGAGTGTGGTGAGTGGGTAATGGAGATCGGTTAAGATTAAGGTAATAGAAGGTTCTGTAGGGAAATTATTGCTTAGGAGTGAAAAGGACCTAATTAACCAAACGTGAACAAACATAAGCTAAGTACTGAGAAACGCCAGGAGACGCGACACTCGTGTTAGAGGTTCCCGTCAATGAGGAAGGGGATTAACTGCGACCTGGAAAAGGATGCAGTCAGGAAACAGCCTAAAAGGTGACATCAGCTGTTGAAGAAGGAAAATCCAGGCCACCAGTTGATTTACAACGAAAAATGCCATATGGGAGATGCTTGGGGTCATTGATCATTCTAGAGACGCTGTAAGTGATATGTCGCCTTTCCTGAGATGAACATGTGTATTATGCGAAAGATACATTCTTCATATACAGTAAAGATCCTCGATGAAAAAAGATGAAGTTTGGCATAATAAATGTATATTTTACATTTTCCCAGATGGGGGAAAATTATTAGAAATAAAGAATAGAACGGTAAATAATTTGCCTCTGCTTAGACTAAGGACAGCTATTCATTCCAGAACGTCATGAAAATGTGACGAGAAATCCATCTTTTACAGAGCTCCGACTTGCTGCTTTGTACTTCTACTTGCTTTCCTGAATTACTCGGGAAAGCGTGACTCCCCTTCCTTCTTTCTGGGCCTTGCCTAGGCGCTCTGCCCTCACACTTTCAGCCTTCCCAGCATGCATCTCACTTTCCCTAAAGTCCTCTCCTTGCCAGCCATGACGCTGCTGCCTGCTGCTACCTGCCTGACCACAGCCCGGGCACCAGGGCTTTTCCTTTCGCGTGTCCTTTCTCTTCCTCTGAGCTCCTGCCAGGACTGAAAGCCTGCTTGCCCTAGAGTTTTTCTTTTAAACTCTAACAAAATTGTCCTCCTTAGGGAGAAAAAGTGATGCGATACAATATTAGGAAAAAATATAAGGCGAGCAAAAGACTTGGGCTCAGAAGCAATTGTGTTAATTGGTTGTAAATGAATGAGGATAAAACTGGGATTAAAAAGGTGTAGGCAAAAGGCAGGTGCTTTCTATGAGAAGAAACATAAAAGCTATAAATGTGTGGACATATGTATCGTCACTGGAAACACAAAATGCAAAGCTAAGAGCATCATGGAATAGGGTTTCCTGTTCCCTGGGTTGGCAGACATTAAAACACTGGGCAGTATTAAATGTCTGCTGAGAAATGTCCCACGCTCCTGTAAGTGACCTCAACTAAACTCGTAGGTCACACGTGCATGTGCCCACACACACGCATGACACACAAAGACATGAAATTAGGGGTACAAGTTTGGGAAAGGGGAATCCATGGCAGGGGAACAAGAGAGGTAATAGGGTGACTATGATTTAAATATATTATGTACATGTATGAAAATACAATGAATGCTATTTTATATATATATATATGATATATATATTATAGTATATATTTATGTATATACTAACAAAACTTTTCTAAATAAATCTCTCATGTGTAACTGATGGAATTGTGAATTGATGTTTCAGAAAACAGTTTGGTATTACGGAGTTTAGCATTTGCCAACCTGGAGATTGAGATTTCCTGAGGCAACAGGGAGACTGTAACGGAGGAACATCACTGCTGGGCTTCTTAATATCAGTGGTAAGTAGTTCGTCTTACTTGTATTTGTAAGCCATGAGTCGGTTATACGTTACATGTGTTTGAATTGCCATATAAATAAAATGGAATACAACGCAGAGTCGATCGTGCCAGGAGCAGGATGTGTAGCCATCTCGGTTGTCAGAGCAGCTGTCATGGGCTCACAGGGCTCAAGTTACCCTTGCTGAATAGTGACCCCAAAGGGCAAAGGTAGCAGTGCTGCAGTTTACTGCAGTCCGTTGTTACGTTGTTACGTTGTTACGTTTCATTGTTGCTTATTCCTAAGGTCTTACTAAGCTTTCACCGAGCCTAATTTCTAAGGTAAACTTCACCGAGGATTTGTCTGCATTTGAACCAAACACCTCTAAGGTTTGGTACTTGGTATGGTTTAGACAAGTTGGTCATACTGCAAACAAAACCACCATTCCTGCTTAGGTTTTTGCCTTCTGTCTTTGCTGCAAACTGGGTGGAGGCAGAGACAGTGGTTATCATTTCCACATTAACACCCATCACATATCTGAAGATAGTTTTCATGTCCTCCTCATTTTTCTCCTTGGGCCAACTGGTGGGCTTTCTCTAAGGACTCCTTTCCCCCAGCATATTACACTCACTGCTCCCAGGGTATGGGAAAGGGAGGATTGGAGAGCCCTGCCCCCACGAAATTAATGTTTCCAGTTCCTTTCACCCCTGCCCATAGGCCTTCTTCTCCAACCCTTTAATTATCTGTATTGATTTGCTTTGAACATTGGGCAAATTCACAATGCCCCCTGTGATTTGTGGAGACCAGAGATGTGCATAAGATTTAACTGTTGGGTGGCTGCGCCCTGCGACATAAAGTAAGTTCCCACCGGGGCTCTGAGGACCTGCCGCTTGGGCTTTTATACTCCTTTGTAAGGTTTGATTCGCAATCACGTGAAAGCATTACCATACCATTGTGGGTTCCAGTTTGCCCTGCAGACTTTTATGACTCTGGTGATGTGGCTGGAGTTGAGATGGAATCTTCATCATAAGAAGCAGGACTGTCCTTACGTGACTCTACTGTTTATTAATCTCTGCGGTTTAACATTTTAAAACTATGCTCGATCTGGTGTTTATAAATAGTTTTCACAACAAAAATATGAGCTGCATATATTCCATAATTGTAATCATCCGCCCCTCAAATTTGTCATCTGCCTTTTATTAAGTCGCACTTAAAGTACTTTTGCTAGGGGGGAAAAAAATAACCCTTGCCAATTACTCTCTTCCACATGTTAGCTTAGGAATTCAAGCTCATGTCGATGTGACCTTGTTCCTTGATTTGAATCTTTTCACTATTTAAACATAGGAAATATTTTCTTGGAACAGGTGTTTAGAAATATCTAGGGAACTCTAACAGCTTACAGAAAATGAGTTGGCTTTGTGCTTCTAGCTTAGGCCCTGGAAATACTTAACCATTTAATATTTTGTTTTTGAAATACTGTGTCATTTCTGGTCTAGACACCACAGACAGCTGTTCTCTTTCAATCCAAGCGGGCCTGGCTTCTGCCATATTTATTTATCATGTCCAGCTAACCCTGAGTGATCTTGGCTTCAGTCCTTAACGGGGCATTAGAAGATGCCAATTGTTGATTTTGCTTTCTTTCAAAGTTCATACCAATGCAAAGTTTTCTATTTTTGGTTATTAGCTCCATGCAAATAATTTTAGTCATTTTTAAATAAAATTGCTGTTCTTTCTACAGCAACCAGTCAGCCTTGCCAAAAATTTAGGGGAAATACATTTTTTTAAATGAATGTAAATGGAAGTTTACTCTGAAATATGAACTCAAATACAGAAGTTTGAATTTCCCACTTCCCTGCTGCTCTCATTGTATGCTGCCACATGGAAACCTCTAGCTGATTTCACACCGAGGACACTGGGTAGCTTGAATTGTAGACAGATGTGTAAAATCGTGTTGTTTTTCTTTTTTCTGCCTTAGTCACTGACATTTAATTGTGTACATTTCTTTAGAGACGGTGATAGTGTTAAAGTCTATGTTTCCTCTTAACTATGGTTTGGTAGTTAATTTATCGAAAGAATAGTAAATTTTTAACTATTATTTCCATAGCACGCATCCATGAAAACACAGACATTTTCTGAGTGGTTTCAAATTGAAGAATAATATTTTCACATTTGCATTGAATACTTGGCTTACATTTACCTCCATAGCATAAAGAATTATAAGTTAGTTGGCTTCTTGTTGCCACGAAAGAATGCCCAAGAAAATCAGCTTAAACAAAGAAAAGTTTATTTTGGCTTCTTGTTTCAGACATAGCTGCTTGATCTCATTGCTATGAGCCTGTGGCAAGACAGACAATCATGGTGAGTGTTGGGTACGGTTGGTCAAAGTGGCTCATCGCACAGGGCCGACAGGCAGATTGAAGGAATCCATCAAGACACAAGATATGGTCTCTAAAGACATGTTCCCCAAGGGCTAAATTCTCTTAGCTAGGTCCCACCTAATAAGTTTCCATCCCCTTCCAATAGCCCATTAAATTATAAACCAATTAGCGAATTACTCCACTGATAAAGTCAGAGCTTTAGGATCCAGCCACTTCCTAAAGCTGGATTTCTGAACGTCGTTTTCAGAAGCTTTGGGGGAACACTCCATGTCCAGACAGTAACAGCTTATTTTGAGTAAGGTTTTGTAATTACCATTTTTTTTTTTTTGCCTTAGCACATAAGAAAGAGAACAAATCAGTTCTTGACTTTGCAAGAGCATAACATATTCTTGTCTTAAGATACCCGTTTTAACCTGGAATCAGGATACATATTGAATTTACGTCTCCTTTGCATCAGGAAGGGGTGTTTCCTATCAGTGATGTTATTAGATTTTTTTTTCCCTTGTGGAATAGCTCTCCACTGCAGGGAAAGCAAGTAATTGGTTCCGATTACTATAATTAGTTCTACATATCTGTAGTAATGTTCCTACTTACTACTTTGAAATAAAGCACTGCTTATATGAAGTAAAATACACCCTTCTATTGCATAGCTCTTTGGCCTTTGTGTGTGTGCGTGCAGAGTATATGGGTATGTAGTGTATGTATATGTGTGCACAGGTGCTTGTGTGGAGGACAAAGGAGGATGCTGGGTATTCTTTATCACTATGCGCTAGACTCCCTCAAAATAGCATCTCTCGCTGATGTGGAGGCTTGCCATTTCTGCTAAATGGACTATCCTCTCACATCACTGGGGTCACAGATATGCTTTCATCTGAGTTCTGGGGATCCAAACCCAGGTCCCTGTGATTGCACGGTGTTCTTACCCACTGAGCCATCTCCCCAGACAAAAACATACAGAGTGTGACTGGCACAACTGAGACATAAAAGCGTTTTCATTACCCCTCTTATTTATTTATTTTTGATTATTTTACTTTACATATTTATTTTATCATTAACTTTATGGTTAGTATACAAAGCAGTGAGTTTGATTATGGCACTTTCACGCATAGTTGTCATCACGCTCTGCCCGTGCTTTCCCCCTCCCCCACTGCTTCTGCCTGTGCCCCTTATCCTTTCTGGAATATTCTCTTCCAAATCGTCTTCCTTTCTGTTTTCATGTCTCATGATCTCCATCTCTCTCTCTCTCTCCTCCACCTTCCCTTAAGATTACTTCATCTCCTCTGATGATGCCTTTCTAGTTTCGTCTCTCGCTAGCCTACCTATTTAGTTTAACAAAATGATTTCAATTTTGTCCGTTTTCCGGAAAATACCACGATTTTATTCTTCTTTACAGCTGAATAAATTGCCTGGTGTCTAGGTGCCATTGTAATTTTACCACACGGTGAGGCTTTTAACAATGAGATTAAGATTGCTTTGTTTGTTTGTTTCACAGTGGTGGAGAATACTCCCATGCCTTGTACACATTAAGCAAGTACGCTACCCCTGAGCAGCCTGCTCAGCTCCTATGTTTAAAGTATAAATTAAAAGAAGTCAGTGCTTCAAGCAGATGGATTTAGGCAGACAGACTGAAGAATATGAACAAGGACAAAGCTGTCCAGAGGATTAAGCTACCAGCTTTCTGCTTACAGTATCTTGGTGATAAGAATGGTTACAAATGGCATGCCATGCACCATATTGTTTTTTATATGCATATTGTTTTCACTGCACTAATTGTTTATAACACGTATTTCGCAGGGGAAAAAAAAACCCCTCAGATGCAGAAAGATTAAGGAGCCTTAATGCCGTCATATAGTCAGAAAACAGTAAAAGGGATCGTTCCAGTATTTGATCGCTAAGTATAAGTTCTCGGACAGGCTTTTAATGGCCTCGGTGGTTTAAAGAACTTGATCCCTCCTTGTTCTTGACCCAAATCCTCACGCACAACTGAATGAAAGTGAGCTCTCTTTACAATATGACAGGCAGAGAGTATACAGCAATGAGTGCAAGAGGCAAGAATCTTTGCCCACGTCGAATGTTTCTGTAGATAGTGAACATGGTAAATGAGCACAGTGAAGATAATGTCTGGTGCACACTGTGGAACAGACCGTGCTACGGAGATCAAAAAACCAAGAAATATGGGGAGGGTGTTTCCTGTTTGAGCACCTTGGTCACCGACAAGTTGACATGTAGATGAACACCTGGAGAGGAGATGGAGCAAAGCCTTGGGCTATCTGAGATGACAGAAATCTCAGCCTCCGGGATACAGGCGCATACAGATGCATATGGAAGCTCAAACTGTCAAGCTTACACAAGTGCCAAGTAGAATGGAAGCTACCAGAGTCTAGAGGGAATTATGGGAAAGGGGAGGTGTCATCCAAAGTGTGAAAAGTTTCAGTTAGACAGACACAACAAAAGAGTAGATTTTTAACTCAACAAATAATTAAGTATATGATGTGATGTGATTAATTAGCCTGATTTAATCACCCCACAATATCTACATACATCACAACATATTCTGTCTAAGTTACATATATATGATTTAATTTCCAAATAGTTACACGTATGTAATTATTTGGAAATAAATCTAAACCCTTTTCTAAAACAGGTTGAAACACTGTGGACTTTTTGTGTATACTTTCCATTAACACGTCAACGTTCTTATCATGCTGTAAAATTACTGTCGGCACAAAACCTTCAACAAAATGCTTCATCGTTTGATTAAAATCTTCTTTAAATGTTACTGTAAATATTCCATCCCCTCCCTCAAGTTCGGATTCATTATTAACCTGATACTCATTGACAAGCAGGAAATGAGCCTGAATGCTTGCTCTCTGCTCAAGACAAACTCACTGTCATCAACTGTTGCTGCTGCTGCTCACACACAATCTGTTTCCTGCCAGTTTTCTCTCCCCAAAGTCTACATAGCTACCCACCTACCCAGCTGACATGCACTCACTTCCTCAGTTCACAGACGTCCTTCCAGCACTCACAGTGGGAAGGAGAGTGCGTCAGCCCGCGTTTACATGCGTGTCTTCCTGTAGGTTTTGTGGTTGTAGATGCCTGCAGCCATCTCAGTAATACTACCTCTTTTTCAGGGCAAACGATGACGTGGTATGAGACCTGTGCCTCTTACAGCTGTATTTATTACAGATTTTGTGCCATCCACACGCGTGAGCACAAAGACAGATCTTCATTAACTGTTTTAGTGACAAAGGATGATAATAGCGAACGTGTACCTGTGCTCTTAGAATTGTATATGCATATGTGGGTGTGTGTATGTTACATATGTGTAATATATTAACCTGTTGAGTGCTTGTGACATGGCTTGTCACAGTAATTTCATTTGATCCCTACAAGGAGCTTTCTAGGTATCATTAAGACCATTTTTATGGATTTTGAGAAACTTAAGGTTTGGCAATAAAGAACTCACTGTGGTCACATTCTAAATGAAAGATGAAAAATATGATTTAAGGCACACACGGTTTCAAAATTAGAACCATGCCTTAAAATTTTCATCTAATTAATCTCTCTCTCTCTCTCTTTTTTTTGTTTTTTTGGCTTTTTCGAGACAGGGTTTCTTTGTTGTAGCTCTGGCTTTCCTTGAACTCACTCTGTTGGCCTCGAACTCACAGAGATCCACCTGCCTCTGCCTCCTGAGCACTGGGATTAAAGGCACCTCCACCTGGCTTCATCTGACTAATATCTCAAGGTATTATTGCTTTATCGTAAAGGAATCTGAGTCATAAGCCCTCCACAAAGCTTTTCTTTCATGTGGATATGCACAAAGGTGCACAAAAACACATGTGCACACACACACACACACACACACACACACACACACACATCTCCCCATTTGCTTTTATAAGCGATTGAAAAATACAGTTAACCTCTAACCCTCTCTAATGTGTATGCTTAATATTATTATATATATATTTAATTGTGAAAGCAACAAATGCATGAAATAAAAAGTACAAACACGTAAGGGGAAAAATTCTAGCCCTTTATAGATATTACACTTAATCTTAGCCAACAGGCAGAGAAGGGTTCCAGCTTTTTAGAGATAAGCACATATAATCCTGGTCCCAACACTTCTGGGGATTTCTTAGTTATCTTTAGTAACATGCCAGTATAGGTTCGCTTTTTCTGTGCCAACAATATGCAGCGCGATGGCTCATCTTGATTGGACCGAGAAGAAACTAGATTAATAAAACACACGTCTCTGTGTGTTTTAACAATGATTTTTAATGTTTGGAAATTATAATATAGTTACATCATTTTAACTTCACTTCCCTCCCTCCAACCCCTCCCATGAGCCAGCCACCCCTTGCTCTTTTCCACATCTGTGGCCTGTTTTTAATTGTTGTTACACGAACACACACGCACGCGCACAAACAGAACTCAAGTGAGTTTTTAGTCCAGTGGTTAGCGACTCATTAGCGGCTCCGTCTTTGTTTTGGTATGTGAAATATCCCTTGCTTTCTTGTGGGCGTTCTTGTATTTTGGGGGTCACAGGTACTATTTTAGAATAGTTTTCCTGCTCAGAACTATAAAATTTTCATTTTAGCATATTTACCTTTTTTTTTCCTTTGAGATAAAACCATTTTCTGACGAAGAAATGATTGGGAAAATAATAAACATATAATTTTGAGTGATCTGTGTGCTTTGAGTTGAAGATGGCAGTTTCTGCAGTTGTAATGCAACAGGTCAGTGGCTTTTCCAGTTTTAGTCAGTTATATAAATACCTTTCCATGTCTGAAAAGATGACCTTGTATATTTCAAAATAGTAGATGTCTTAATCATGACAATGTGCTTTGTAACAGCTTTATTGAGCTACAGCTGATAGAATAAGCCACACAGATCTGAAGTGAATATGGATTTTGACCTCTCTGTGCCTCTCCGTGTGATATGCACACTTGCAGTCACAACCAAGGCTAAAAACACAGTCACCACGCTCCCAAGTTTCCTTGAACTCTTTGTGGTCCCTCTCTCTTCACCCTCCCTCCATGCCAAACCTGAAGATAAATTTGAATCTTCTAAAATTTTACATAGAGGATGACAGTAATTCTCTTTTACGTCTTATCATCTTTAATTATTTTGAAAATTGTCCATGTTGTTATGTGTATGAGCAGCCATTTCTGTTGGTGAGTAGCATTTCATTATATCACAGTTTGTCCGTCTACCTATTGATAGACACCTGAGTATTTCCAGCTAGATGCTCTTATAAAGCAGCTACGAACATTCGCACACACGTCTTTATAAGGCGTGCTGACCCCATGGCTTCCAGGCTTTTTGACCTGAGAAAATGATTGGAAAAGCTGTACTGGCCTTGGGTGATGGAGCCGAAAGCTGCAGGAGGCTAGGTTTTTGCCTAAAGCAAGATGTGGAGCATAACTTGCTGCTTGGCTTGTGGTGGAGTGGGTTGAAGGTTCCAGTCAGAAACGTAGGCAGAGATTTGGGCTAAGATATTGTTCGACTGACTCAGAAGTTCCAGCGGGGACTCTAAACGAGATGAATTTGTTGGCAAAACATCTATTATTTAGACTTGTAGTGGATGAATAATGGTCAAGGATATGTACTTAGGTGTCACAAACCCTTTAGTTAGTGAACACGTGATCTTACGTGGCAAAAATACTTAATTTTAAGGGTCTTAAGATGGGAATATTATCATAGATTATCCCAGTGTCTTAACGAGCATTCTTATAAGGCAAGGTGTGTGTTGGGGGGGAATGGGGGAGTTTCAGGGTTCCAAGCTTGTATATTTCCATCATATGGAAATATTCACCTTCTTCAATATTATACTCAAACTCCGTTGAGTTCCTCAACCTTTTAAGATGACTTGTTCTGACAATGTCTCTCCCCTAGATAAATTGAAGTCCCCACCCAGACTTCTCATTCCCGCTCTTCTGGCAGGTAGACATGCCTCTGCTGTTAGCTACCTTTGTCTATATTTGTAAAGTATTTTTAAATAAAACATTTTGGCTAAATAAGTTTAAAACATGTGAATTTCAGTTAATTGTGTCTTGGCTGATTATATTCAATACTGAACCTTTGGTTCTTTTTCTTGCCAATGGAAATAGGGCCTGAAATATCCTTTCCTTGTTAGAGAACCTAAACCCTTTAATACCTTTCTAGAAACTTCCCTAATTCTCCTTTACAAAGGGAGCAAGAAAACATTAGCAATGAGATAGTTACAAAATGCTGACATCATGCTTAACAAAGTTGTTTCTATCAGCTGCTCCATTGATGTATTTGATTTTTTTTTTTTTCCTGTGACAAAATACAGTTACAAAAGCAAATTAAGAAAGGGAGTTTGTTTTGCCCACAGTTGGAAGGTACAGTCTGCTAAGTCAGGGGGGCAGGCTGGGAGTGGGGGCAGGTGGCGGGAGGGGGCGTGGGGCGGGTGTGTGGGTGGAGCTGTCCAGGTTGTGTCTACCCGTCAGGAAGCAGAATGATGAATGCTGGTGCTCACCCAATGGTGGTGTCCGCACCCCAACCTTCATTCAGTCTGGTCACCTGGCCCACATTTGGGGTTTAGCACGCATCCTCCTTCCTGTGTTAAACTTTTCTTAAAACATCCTCACTGTTCACACATGGCCCCTTGGCCATTCTTTTACTCTCAAGCTGACCATGAAGACAGCCATCACAGTTGGTTATTTCTTACTTAACTCTGTGTCAAAGACCTGTCCCCCAGAGACAAGCTCAAAGCTCCATAAACCAGTAATTCAGCGAGACAGTCACTTTCACATCTCAGTTCAACTGCAGAGATGAAATGTGAAACGTGGATAATAGAGGGAAAAAAACAAAAAAACAACCAAGCAGAGGAATTGTTTTTTTTAGCCAACCTCTACATAACTCGAGTTTTCTTGGTCTTCTCTCCCAACCGTGGCAGGCCTCCGTGGAACACATTCGTGTGTCACAGGTTCTGGCTGGGGTCTGCCTAACATCTCTGGAGGTTTTTTCTAATGTCCTCATGGACCGCTGACCACACTGTGAATCCTGGGGCCAGGCAGGCTCTGCAACGGGAAGAGGCCCACACCGAGGAGCACCGAACAGGTTGAAAGCGATCTTTGGACCACTTCCTGTGAGAACCAGTGCTTCAAGCACAGCTGGGGTCAGATCCTCAAGTAGACCCCAGAAGCGCTGCTCACCGTTTAGTGGGAGTGAAGTCCTCTGCACACCTCCCCTGCATAAGGACATACAAAGATGAATGGCAGGCAGAGTGGCAGGGCTGCTTCTCTCTGCAGACTGCATACAGGGCGCTTTGTGTTCACGACGCTTGCGATACTTCCCTTCTGGCAGAGGGAAGCCTGCTTCTCCCGGGCTACGGAAAGTAACGCTTGTTTCTGAATTGGTCGGAGTTCAATCTCAATTATGTCTGGAAACAACACACGTCCCTTTCCCCTTTTCTGTATGACTGCAGTGTTAACTTTCAAGCAGACGCGTGCAAGTTGAAGTTGAAATAGCCACACAGCATTGACATTTATTGGGCACTCCCTGTGGAGCCTTCCTGGCAGTGTGGTCATAGAGGTGTTGCCTCTGCACTGGGAGCTTAGAGGCTTACTCTTTCCAGACCTCGCGTACCGCCCTAGAGCTAGGCTGGAGGAGCTTATTTGAACAGGATCTCATTCAGATCTGCCTCCACTCCACCCACACACAGCGGAATTGTGATATTTCCTCAAGTAGTACTGAGCTGGTACCCTGGACCAACAAAAGATGGTGTAATATAATTTGCCACCGTTTATTACATGGACGGGTGGTTCCTTGGGGTTTTGTACTTAACATGCTTTGCCAGCTGTAGAATAAAAGTAATCTCTCTCACGTTTTTACGTTCAATATTTATTGCTTTTTTTTTTTGAAAGTCAGTTGACCATGCGGCTGAATTCCTTCACATGCTACTAAGACACACTGTATATAAAACCTGATCTGATGGAGAAGCCAGCGCCGTTTTCTTTTGGGCGCACACAACAGTCGGCAGATGCACCTGTCTCTGGTATCTGCACATACTCAGCCAGGGCGTGTTGCTGAGTCTGCTCTGCAGCTGTTGCTTTCTCATAAGAATACTGCCGTATTTGTGGAGCCTTAAGCCCTGTGAACTCTGAAACTTGGACTTGTGAAAGGGAGGTTCTCAAACTTTGTCTGGACTGCTGATAGTAGCAAGATAAAAATCTAGTCCTGACCCCCACACATAACAGCACTGGCCCCAACGGGAGGAAGTCTCTCAAACAAGACGCGGTTCAGCAGACAGCATGTGCGCCGGACTATGCAAAATTAATGATTAACTGCATGCCAGTGTGCTTGTCAGGGAACACTGCGGCTCTTTGAGGGGCTTATATAGTCTTCGAGAGAAATTAGCTCATGGGAGGGACTCATAAGGATAAGAGAAAAAACTTAAGTAGAGGCTTGACATATCCTGCTCTTCTCACAGGGCAAAAAGTTAAACATAATGGCCTCCTTTTTATAGTGTGAAGTTCTGACTCTGAAGTTGGGGCAGATCATCCACTTGTTAAAACAAGACACGAACATTCTTGTTATTCCTTAAAGGAGGAGGGGGATGGAGTGCACTCAGTTTGAACTTTAAATGTACCAGGATGGAAGGGGAAATTATCCAACAATTATCCTAGACATTGAAGACCGTGAAACCAAAAATAATTATGAAAGTGACAGCAAAGAGGTAAACAGGACAGGTTGTTCATAATTCACTATCGCTTTGGATCGTACAAGCTTTGAAAAATCCCAGACAATCTCATCAGAATTCGCAAGTGAATTCGAAGGTAGGCGTTCGCTGGGTATTAGTAACCTTGTCGTTTATCAAGACGCGTATCAAGAAATGTGATCTCCCGACACGGTGAGTCAAAATGAAATTTCATATCGATATCTTCTTTACTTGATCTAAATCCTCTCCCTGAATTCCCACTGTGAGTCAGTACACTAATGATAATAGGAATCCAGAAACTGCTAAGACAGATGTGAATCCTGACCTGTTCATTTATCCGAAGATCCTCTAAGACAGACGTGCCCGGCCAGCCCTGCTGATCTCCCAGAATGCAGTTGTCTAACATGACCTGGCATCTGAGTACCGAGATTCAGTCCATGAGTTGTCAATGGCTGCTCAAGGGGTTTATAGGCTGATAGATACTTTTCCCTTCTTTCCTCCCTTCCTCTCTCCCTCCCTCCCTTTTCCTCCTTCCCATCCCTGCAGGTCAGTAAAAACAACAGAGGGCTGGAGAGCTGGCGCAGTGGTTAAGAGCTCTGACCGCCCTTGCAGAGGACCTGGGTCGGTTTCCAGCACCCACATGGCGGCTCACAGCTGTCTGTGACTCCAGTCCTAGCTGATCCAGTGCCCTCTTCTGACTTCTGCAGACACTGCAGGCACACGGCGCACTACGTGCATGAAGTCAAAAAGCTCATTCACATAAAATAACAGAGTGGACTTGTGGGGGGCATATGCTGAAAGGGACCAGTAAAAGCATCTTCTCTTACACCCGGGTTCTCGGTGAGCCGAGACCTTGCTCTCCAGCTTCCTCTGCCTTGTGGTCCCACTTTGGCCTCCTCCATCACGGCCCTGCATCCGGATTGTTCCAGTCAGAGAGGCAGGCTTCTCTGCTGCGTCTCCATGTGTGCCGTCTTTATAATTACTCTCTACTTCCTGGAGTTTCGGAGAGTGATCACTAGGGCACACGTTTCCCTGTGTCCTCTCTTCCTTTTCAAATTTAATTTACTTTAGTCTTTATTATTTTTTTTAATGAGTTCATTCCCTTCTTGCATTTCTGTTTTTCTTTTTTAGTTTTTTTTTTAAAAAAAAAACCACATTTTAAGCTTCTTGAGGTTAGTGTGTGTGTCGGTATCTGGTGAGAACTGTCTACCTGAGAGCTAGATACAAAGTAGACATTTGATTGAGAGTAAGAAACAAATACTTTATTACTTTTGATTCAGTTGACATGAGTTATTGCCCTTTTGAGATGACAAAGTCATCTTCATGTAAGATAAAAGAACTTCTTTTTAGTTTCTGAAACAAGGTGCCTTCCTACCAAATTTCATTTCCTGTAGCCCTCTAACTGTGCTCCTGAGATTGTGATGTTTGAGATCCGTTTCATTATTTGGCAAAGACAGGAGGACACGGGGTGAGATGCTGTCTTAATCCAACACATCTGCTCTCCCTTCTTTTCATGTATAGCAGGCAGCTGTCCTGTAACACGAACACGGAAAATGATACAGTATGGGAAATGAGCTTTTTAGATTTATGAAAGTTTCTGTCTGAATATTTGAAATAGGCAAACTAAGGTGGTTTGAGGTGTCTTTCCTCAGGCATTTACAGGGACAACTCTCCTGGCCGCACATTTGCTAAGTGCCACGGTCAGGAACATGGTAGAGGGGCTGAAGAACTGTCTCAGCCGTTAAGAGCTCTTGTTCTCTAGCAGAGGTCCAAGGCTCAATTCCCAGCATCCATGTAGCAGGTCCCAACGCTCTGTAACTCTAGTTCCGGAGCATCAGATGCCCTTTGCTGACCTCCACGGGTACCCGCCGCGCATGTGGTCCACACACATACACTTAGGCAAAAACACTCGTGCACGTAAAATAATAAAAGAAATCCATGTTAAAACACATGTAGTAGAAGGACAGCTTATCCCCGGAGGGATTACAAATGGAAGTGCATATCTGAAGAAATAACTCAAAATTTTGGGATCTTTATAATCTATTGACCCTTTAAAGATTGGGATACTGACTTCACAATCATTTTCTGCTTAGTAGGTAAAAGTGTTAAGAAAAAATAAAAGCAAAAACTAATAAGCATTTCATATTAAATTATCAGAATAAGTAATTCCTAAAATCTGATATGTTTTACTTTCTGAAGAGTGAAATCACATTATTCTAGTTTTAAAAGGATTCCGGGAGTGCCGTGGTGGGACTCTGCTAAGCCGTGGTTGGACATGAGGAATCTTTGGCCAGGCCCACGCAGAAGAGGTTTAAGTTACATTCCTCTCATCACCTTGCTGGTTGGGAAAGTGAACCTGGTTTGTTTCAAAGTCTCATACAAGGTCTTTCTACTGAACAAGTAGAGAGAAAACCCCGGGAAACACTTGCAAAGAGAAAAGACAGACGCAGGAAAAGTGGGAGAGGCTGTATGAGTGCCCACAGCACAACTTTAAGAGATAACAGTTCAGAGTCTGTAGAGATAATTTGGGCAACTCCTGTGCAGCGGAGCACTGACTGTTTACAAAAGACTCAGCCTTCAGAGACTTGCATGCTTACTTCTGCAATGTGTCCTATGCTTTGCAGAGAATCTCTGTGTTGGTAAAAACCGTGCATTCGGAAGGAACCCTGTAACGGTAGGTGTGAATGGGGATGGGTAACTGCACCCACAGTGGACTCAGGGTGGCTGGTAGTTGTTTGGGCTTGGGTGTTTTTTGTGTGTTCCTATGCCGGGTGTAGTTTACCATATCCACATTGTTTTTTTTCTTAAATAAAATGTACATAGGAAAACATGAGAAGGCTGTGTTATGTTCAGATGGTTCCACAACATAGAAACAATTTTTTTTGTCCTCAAAATAAACTGAATCGTAAAACTAGCTACATGTCCATTTCCAAACAACAGCAAGTTCAGTAAACAGTACACTTAACTACAGATACTTCAAGCCTAAGTAAACTCTTTGTCTCTATGCAAACCAGACATTGGATGTGAACATTATCTGATTGTTGACATCTTGATAGACCCATGTTACAGCCCACTTTGTAGCCTAGAGAAGTCTATACATCCCTGAAATGCCCATATTATCTTGTAGGTTTCCTACTTTCTCGGGTTCTATAGTCTGAATATCTCTGCAGAATCTACTGCCCTAGATATGAAACTCAAGAGTCCCAAAGAATCTCCTTATTAAAGAATCACTGACTTCCTGTTGTCTTTGGTCAGTGTTAGGTATGATGGGGAACATAAAGAGGGGGGGTAATGTGAGTGTGGTCAGGTACCTCAACTCATTCTTTAGAGTCACTCACCTTGGGCCAGCTATATCCATTACAAAAGGTCATATGTTCTGAAAGATGGCCCTCATCACACAGGCTGGTGTTAACCACCACATCTTCTACCCATTTGGATCAACACTAGTAATTCTACCATGGGACTAGCCCTGGAGGTTCTATGTGAACTCTCTGAACTGTCTTCACGCATTTATTAAACTTCCCAAGTTTCTAGTATGTAAATGCTGTTCTTCTCTTACTACAGCCACAGAAAGAATATTCCACCATGAATTCTACCTCTATTCCTTTTGTTTAACTTTAAACAAGTTGCTGAAACTGTCTGTCTTTGTTTTTACCATCTATGAGATGGAGACAGTACCACTCCAAGTTGTTGTCAGAATTCAGTAAGATTAGATAGATAGCTAGGTAGGTCAATGCAATACCAAGAGTATTGTATGTTGTGTTATATTGCCCATTAGCTTGCTTTACACTAAATCTGAGTATCAATCAGCTTTGTTTAAGCAGCTATTCAAGGGTTCTACCTAAGGTAGGTGGATATGTAGTTTTCTATAAAATTGAGCATTGACTATGAGAAGTACATAAATATCTTCGTCCTGAGAGACCCGTATGGCCCTCTTATGGATATACCAGACTTCCATAAGAGAGCCCTTTGCTGTGTGGGAGAAGCAGGTATTGTAAGATTTCCAAAGGAAGTAATTGAAATGAATATTTACTTTGAAAATCTCATAAAACACTGTTTAAGCCCAGGTGAAACATTTCTTCGAGTCTTTTTCAGCCACTCCTTCTTTTTTGGAATTGTTTGATACTTTCTTTTCCCTTTCCGGTCATTTGCCTCATAGACTCTAGCTCAGATCATCTCTTTTCACAGAGTCTTTTTACTGCCATTTCTAACTTCAGTTCTTCCTGCCTTGGGATTTCTGGGTCCTGCCACTAAGCCCGACAGACAGAGACTGTTACCATGCAGTAGAGGTATCTACATCTTTTGTGCAGCAGATAGAATTACAAGTGACAAGGCAGTTTTTTTCCTCTGCTACCCATTCTTCTCCCTGCCACCCATTCCTCTCCCTGCCACCCAAAGACTAACCATTTTCTCCAGCAGCCTCATCCCTGGAACGGATCATTCATTGTACAGGGCAGGCTGTGGGGTTAGTATTGCTCAAGGCGTGCTCTCTCCGCTGTTTAGCATTGGAGATAATCTCAGGCAGCTACAGTGGCTGGTGAAGATCAAAGGTTTTGTGCCTGCCTGAGGTCAGGATCACTCTTGCTTTGCAAGCCTGGGAGCCCTACAGTTATATCAGCAGATGTGAGAACACGGCTTTCTCTTCCAAGAAAGTTTTAGCAGAAGAGAGTAAATGAAAATAAAATCTTTCTGAGGCTGTTTCTGCATCAAACGAATTTGATCTTCTGAATTTTATTTCCTGAAGGTAATGGAGGTTTTGATCCATAGAAAGCACTTTGTCTAGTACCCTTGCTGGAGAGAGGAAATAAGCCATCCTCTTACCAATTAAATGCATAACTCCACTTTTACTCCCCGAGAGCCACAGACTGTGCGAATGAATCTAGAGAGAGGGAGCTACCAGAGACAGTTAACATGAGCATCTCTGCTCAGTAAATCCTTGATTGTGTTAAAAACCACAGATGAATGTTCAACAATCATATTGTAGATAAAATGAAGGAGGAGGAGGAAGAGGAAGAGGAGGAGGAAGGGAAGAAGAAGAAAACCACAGCAAAACTATGTGGGCATTAGTATCACAGTGTATCTGAGAAAGAATCCAGGAAGGGAAAAATGACTTCGGTTCCAAGCAAAAAATTCCAAGCTAACCAGCTTAAGTGAAAAGAAGAACTTATTGCAGAGACATGAATACACACGTCATGGATCTTGATAAGAAAATGTTGAGTCAGCGAGAGCACAATAGAAGTCTAGACTCCAGAGACTGTGGATATCACTGTTTCTCTGTGACTCTTGGGTGCACTTACCTCTGAACACGTGCTTTCTTAGCCTGTCTCTGTAGGCCTTCTCTACCTCTTCTAAATACGTTGGATCAATGCTGTCCAATGAATTACTACTGTGATAAGAATATTGTAGATTTGCTCTTTTCGTTATAGTAGTTCAGTCCACCAGCCAGTGTAGATATGGAGTGCTTGAAATATTTCTGGAGTGATTAAGCATCTGAACTTCTAATTTTAATTAATTTAAACTAAAATTCAAATGGCCACATGTGATTTATGGCTACAGTACTAGTCAACAAAATGTTAATAGATAACTCTTGAAAACTCTGCTATAGTTTTCATCCCAGGATCCAAGATTCCTTTTGAAAATGTAAGATTTCATATATGCACACACTGTATTTTAATGATATTTAATACCCACTTCTTTCCCTAACCCCTTCCATTATTCCAATATGTCTTCTTTTATTTTTTATGTTATCATTCACCAAGTTCAATATGTGCTGCCTATATGCTCGTGGACATGAGACCATACTCTGGAATGTGGCCAACCTACCAGGCACACATCCTCAAAGAAAACTGATATTCCCTCCCCCCGCACTCATCAGCTCTCCAGAGATCCTCAGCTACGGGTGTAGGGTCTACTGAGACTCTCCTGCTTCCATGCTGAGTTATTGATCTTGCACAGGCCTCATGCTGGTATCTACACCTGGTGTGTGTTGGTGCATGTAGCGGCTCTGTTATGTCCAGAAGACAGTGTTTCCCTCTGGTCCTCCCCGAACTCTGCCTCTTATAATATTTATGCCTCCTCTTCCATGATAGTCCTTGAGCTTTGAGGGGTAAGGGGAGTGTCACACAGATGTTCTATTTATGGTTGAGCACTCCACAGACGCTTATTCTCTGTCCGTTGACTAGTTGTGAGTTTCTGCATCAGCTGCTATCCATTGCCTGAAGAAAGTTCTAAGCCTGAGAGCTCCACTAACTTACAGGTAGAGAGATACCAACTGAGAGGGCAGTTTGATACTAAGTACATCATAATGTATCAATCAGGTTGATCCCAAAGCCTTGCAGGTCCCTGCACACATGCGTGATTTTTTTTGTATCTGCTTAAATTCTAGGAAGCACAAATGAGAGAAAATACAACATGTCTTTCAGAGACTGGCTTAATTCACTTGATGTCACTCCGGTTACCTCTACTTCCCTGAGAATGCTATGACTATGTTTTTTACTGCTGGAAAAAAAATTCCACTGTATACATGTACCGTATTTTCTTTACCCACTCCTCTGTTGTTGGATGCCTATTGGAAGTGTTTACTTCCAAACAATTCGTACGTAAGATATTGTTGCAATCCTTTCCTTTATCTCAAAAGGATTACAGCTTAAATGCCAGAGGATATTTGTTGTAGACGTAACACCGACCTTGGCAAAGGTCTGCCGCCCTGTTAGTCAATATACTACTTCTCCATCGGGTTGCTTCAAAAAGTGAATACAACCATCTGTTTTGAGTTTTCTAGTAGATTCGCTTTTCACTCTTATTTTTATCTAATTTGTAAAAGGGGACACCCTGTTAATAAAACAAAAGCAATATGCACAATGTTCTCATCCCCAAAAGAGCTTTTAGTTTTAAATGCATTCCAAACATGGATCCCTTAAGTAGGAAATTTCTCCAGTATAATATAATATGAAATTATATTATAAAATATAAATAATATATATAAAGTATAAAATATATAAAATATATAAAATATAAAAATATATAAGATATATAAAATATAAATATAAGTTAAAAATTTATTAAAACAATAATAAAATATAAAATTATGCAAATCAAGGAAATATAATTATTTCTAGAAGCACAACTTACATGTAAGATGACGTATTCTTAAGTCTATGTCAAGTAACAACTGAAGTACCTCCTTCAGGTTTGTTGACATCTTCAGTTTTTGTCATGACAGTAAGACATAAGTAATATAAGCAAGATGCTTTTTGCCTCTCCCATCTTTCCTTCTCTTCCCTCCTCTCTCACATTCTCCTCTCTTTTTCCTTTTCTGTCTTCTCGCTTATTCTTATCACTCCTCTCCTTCAAGGCTGTATTGTGCATTTTATGCTGTGATTGAGATGGTACGCCCCTGCCTCAAGACTTTGGCTCCTTTTTAGCCAAGGTTGTGCTGGTTAGTTTTGTCAGCTGGGTACAAGCTAGGGTCATTTGGGAGGAGGGAAAAAACACTGACTTTTTTAAAATGGTAAATTTGGCACCAGTAAACAGTGTTACTCATGGTCCCCACTCTGTTCCTGCCTGCAGTTCCCTGCCCGAGTGCTGCTCTGACTTCCCTCGATGATGAACTGTAACCTGCAGAGTGAGATAAATTCTTTCCTCTCCAAGTGGTTTTTGGTCAACTTTTAATCACAGCAGCAGAAAAAGCAAAGTAGGACAAAGGTGATTGATGGGCGCAGCTTTCCCATTATTTGAGTTCAGCATGCTGAGACAAGGGTCCGTCGTGTTTCATTTCTGATATTATTTAGAATGCTATTCCTAGAAACTCCTGGACAGGTACCCCAGAAGACTGGTTTATAAACTGTAAGTGGTATCTGATCCTAAATTATTCTCAGGGACTCTGGATTTGGCAGGGGTCTCTTTGGCTATGTCTCAAGACTTTAGAAGACAACAAGACAAATAATCCAATTTTAAAGATGGGGTAGAGATCTAAATAAAGAACTCTCAAGCCAGGACTCTCAAATGGCTGAGAAACACTAAAAGAAATGTTCAACATCCTTAGCCATCCAGGAAACGCAAATCAAAACTACTCTGAGATTCTATATTACACCTGTCAGAATGGCTAAGATCAATAACACAAAGGACAGCTCACACTGGTGAGGATGTGGAGCAAGGGGAACACTCCTCCATTGCTGGTGGGAGTGCAAACTTGTACAGCCACTCTGGAAATCAATATGGCCTTTCCTCAGGAAATTGGGAATTGACCTACCTCAGGACCCAGCTATGCCACTCCCAGGCATATACCCAAAGGACACTCCATCCTACCACAAGGACATTTACTCAACTATGTTCGTAACAGATTTATTAATAATAGCCAGACATTGGAAACAATCTAGATGCTCCTCAACTGAAGAGTGGATAAAGAAATGGTGGCATATTTACACAATGCTGTGCAGAGGAATAGGCCCAGGTGAAAGCTAGGAAGGGTCTACATCCCAGAGGTCTATATGAAGTAATCAAATTTTAGAGGCCTGTGTGGTCCATCTGGAGATGGATTATGAAATGAATGTTAGGAATGTTAGCACACACCTTTAATCCCAGTATTCAGAAAGCAGTGGTAGCAAGCATCTTTATTCCCAGTATTCAGAGGGCAGTGGTGGTCCACATCTTTAATCTGCAAGATAGAAACAGAGTGTGGAAACAGACTCAGGAAGCAGAGCTGGGAAAGAGTCAGTGTCATACAAGAAGTGATATCTGAGATGAGTCAATGAAGGACAGGTAAAGTGACTAGTCAGAGGAAGAGTTAGTAGAGCGAGTCAGAGTGAGGACATGCCTAATTCTCACAATATAAAAGCAGGACCTCAGCTCACAGCAGTCAGAAATGAGTTACAGCAGAAGTCAGACACAGGCAATATGAGGCGAGCAATCTGTAGAAGGCAGTCAGTGGACAAGATACAGAGAATGAAGCAGTTTGACTGAAGCTAAGACAGAAGCAGAGAGGCATTCAGGGAGAGACACCGAGACACAGAGGCAGCTTGGCAGAAGAAGTCAGTATCAAGATGGGAAGAGTGACTCAGTTTGAAGCCTAGCTGAGCAGTTCAATCAGAGGCTGTCAGAAACAGTCAGCCAGCTCACAAGGTCAGTTTGAGCCAGAATATCGAGTGAGTTCACTCAAAAGAATCTGAGTTCAGAAAGAGCTTGTCAGAGTGGTTCAGTCAGCAGTGGGTCTTGGAGTATTAAGATTAGACTGTATGGAGGTAGAAATGCTCCAGGGCTCCAGGACTAGGACCAGTGATTTAATCAGCAAAAGAATAAACAGCCTTTGCCCCCAGAGTCTACACCTACAATAGAGTACTACTCAGCTATTAAAAAAAAAAAAAACTTCATGAATTTTGCAGGCAAATAGATGGAACTAGAACAAAATAATCCTGGGTGAGGTACTCCAGTCCCAGAAAGACAAACATGTTGTGTCCATAGACCCAGAGAGACTATTCAACAAGGAGGGTTCCAGTGGGGACACAGGGATCTCCCAGATAAAGGGGAATATAACAGATTGTGTAGGTGGGCTGGGGGAGGATAGGAATGGGAAGAGAAGGGACAAGGTCGGGGGAGAGGGATGGAGGGAAAGAATACATGGAGAGACAAATGGAGCTGGAGGACATTTAGGGGGTTATCAGGAGACCCAGTGCAGTGGAGACTCACCGGAATCTATGAGGGAGACCCTAGTAAGGACCTCTAGTAATGGGCGATAGGAGCCTAAATAGGCCATCTTCGGTAACCAGGCAAGGCTTCCAAGGGCAGGACTGAGATACCATCCCAGCCACAAACTTTTGACCTGTAACCTATCTTCCCTAAGGATACAATGGGAAAATGGAAGGGCAGAACCCCATGCCAAAGGAGACAACCCACGCCTGATACTGCAGGGCAGGCCAGGAACTAGAGACTGGATAGCCAGATGATTTCTAATGAGATCCTGCTTTGCTAATATAGAGGTACCTAACCCAATGTTCATAAGAGAGAATTCCTCCAGTGGCAGATGGGAGCAGATAGAGGCCCAGGGCCAAACATTGTGCAGAGCTCAAGGAACCCCAAGGAAGAAGGGGAGGAGGGATTGCAGTAACCAGAGGGGTCTAGGACACCAGGAGAACAAGCCCTAGGGAGTTAACTGACCAGCACTCTTAGGGGTTCTCAGAGACTGAAGTGGCAGACAGAACAGAACCTGCTGGGCTCCCTAAATATATCTGATTGTCTGGATTGATACTCTTGCAAAACACCTACAAGTTGGTGGGGGTGGGGTGGGGTGGGGTGGTGGTGGTGGTGGTAGTGTCTCTGACTCTTTTGCTTGCCCTTGGGACCCTTCGTTCCTGCTGTGTTGCCTCGTCCACCCTTAATGTAGGGACTAGTGCCCGACCTTGTCTCATCTTGCTATGCCCTGCTTGAGCAGCAACCCTGGGAAAACTGCTCTTTTCTGAGGGGGTAGGGTGGGGGGGGATGGAGGAGGTAGGTGGTAGATCTGGGGGAGAGGGGGATCCAGACGTGTTATACTAGAGAAGAAAATTTTTTTAATTAAAAAAAAAAAAAAGATTTTAGAAGACAAGAGCTTCAGGTGGCTGCTTGGAAACAGACGGGCATCCACACGAGGCTGCCTTCCTCCAGGCCTCTGTTCCCGTCATTCTCCCACACTGAATGTGTACACTGGCTCCCAAGTGGACCGCATCCAGGTTGAGCTGAGCATCCTGCCACAGAGCGGTTGGGTATCTCTAACCTGCCACGTGCTTTAGAACGAGTCTCAGCTTCTCCCTGGACTCCCAGGCTTCACATCTATTTTCGTGTCTCTAACTTTTTTTTTTTTAGACAGAGTTTCACTATGCAGCCCTGGCTGACCTGGCACTGATTATGTAGACCAGGCTGGCCTCCAACTCATAAAGATCTGCTGACTTCTGCCTCTTGAGTGCTGGGGTTAAAGGCGTGCACCTGACAAAACAAAGGTTTCCAATCTTCTTTTCATGTCTTACAGATATGACTGGTGCCAGATGATACCTATAATGTCAGAGCTGAGCTTCCAATACATTCATTTGGCTGCCCTCCCTCCCCCCTGCCTCTCTTCATTCCTTCCTTCCTTCCTTCCTTCCTTATTCTCTTCCTTCTTTCCTGTCTCAGTCTCTCCTCCTTCATCCCACTGCATTTCTGTTTTCATTAATGGGCAGGACATCAACATAAGAAAAAAACTCAATCTGCCTTCAAATGCTCTTTCCCAAACCCCTCCCTGTGCCATTCCAAGATGCTTAATACACCAAGGCCTAGGAGATTGAGAGGCTTCCTTCAGAGGGAGTCACGGAGATGTTCTTGTGGCTGCCAGAACTAGCAACCCAAGCTTTCCCTGAGCAGAACTCCCGTGCCAGGATGAAATCTGTCTCCAGCCTACAGACAGGAGGCCCCAGAACACCTGAACTGGGCTCCTGTGTCCAGGATTGGAGGATGCCTTTAAGACTGAACCAAACCTCTGGAACTTTTTTTTTTAAATACATAAGGTTGTCTATTTGTTATAGAAGGTTGTCGATTACGGTGACTACATGAAAAGCATACTGCCAAGTGACACACAACTTGTTTTTCCTTAAAAATTTCTCTGGTGACACTACTGCCTCTTTTTATCCAGTTAAAATAAGCAAAATGGTGGGAGAGGGTAAAAAAAAATGGTTGCTCATGTTCCCTATAGTCATGTACTGAGATGACTAAGATAAAGCTCACATCTTACAAACTGATGCAATTCTATAAATAAAAATGTGAACGAGAAAGTGGTATGCGATTTCATACACTCTCGCTATTAGTTTCTTGGAATTGTGAGACATACGGAGGTAAGTAGGATAAACGTTCTTGGGCCTCAAGAATTTCCTGTTTCCCTTGTTCTTTTCAGTTTGAGTTGAAAGGATTAGTGTAATTTTTTTCACCAATAAAACTGGCAGAGATTATTTTTATACGGTCATTTCTACTTGTTGGAGGAGAAGGTAAGGACACAGACATTTTAATACCTTGTGAATATAAAATCAAAATATGGAGGCTAATTACCAGTAGACACATCATTTTTAGATGAAATGATCTCTGGGGCGCTTATAAAATTACATAATAGGGGGTGGGGGAGGGAAGTGAAGTGGGAAGAATGAGATGTGATTGGTCACGTGTCAATTCCTGAAGTTCACTAGAGAATAACTGGAGCTGCATTAACTAATATCTTTTAAGTTGTATATGTTTTAAAATTTTATATGCTGAGCGTTTAATAGGAAACACACATCTTCTAATTCCTTTGTGTATTTCTCTGGTGCCTATTATTGGGTCAGAAACAGCTTTCAGTACTGAGGATTTTGCAAGGAAATCTTTTTGCAAATTTGCAAAGAATATCTCTGCTCTCAACGAGCATAATTTTCAGAGCTGGAGAAAGCTATAAATATGTAGAAAATGTACATAAAATATATCAGGTGGTGATTGCAGCTATTAAAAAAAAAGGAACCGGTTCAGTGAGTGGCAGGCGGGACTGGTTTGGTTTTTAAGACAAGGTCTTTAGAGAAAGCCCGTCTGTTCTCATAATATTTAAGCAAAGAGTAAACTATACCTGAAAACAATCACTGTGGTACCTGGCAGAAGAACATTTCAGACACAGTCCGCCAAGAGGGAGCAGTAAGTGCAACGATTTCAAGGAGAAGAGAGGGGACGCTCGGTGTGTATCAGCACTAACAAAGAAGAAAGAGGTGGGCAGAGACAAGACCGTAGGGACTTACTGGTTGTTGGAAAGTCACTGCCATTATTCTTAATGAGATTTGAAGCCTGGAACTTGTTGGCCAGGTGGGAAGCATAATCTAACTTGTCTACAAAGAAAAATCCTCCAGAAAGAGAAGAACCAACGCAAGTGAAAATATGAAGATGGATTCAGAAGCATTTGTCTCATTTAAGGAAGAAATGACAGCTGGACACCTTTGTTGAAAAGCCGTAGAATTTCTGAACAATTCAATGACAGAGTCCTTGGGATTTCCCGGTAGTTTGGGTGTGTGTTATGGGAGGAGGCATGAAGGCTCCACCATTTTGACTTGGGAAACCCAGTCAGTGGAGTCTCCATTTACATGTTCATAAGTTTAAAGAAAATTCTGGGTAGAGTATTGGCTAAGAAGTTGGGTTTAAGGCTGTAGAGTTAAAGGAGTTGTACAAATTAGAAAAACAAATTCAGAAGTGGTTGCTTAGAGATGATGTTAAAACTATCTACCAAAAAGAACTCAGGACCAAGTGTGAGCAGAAGAAGAAGAGGCCCACCAGCTGGGGCTCTTCCAACTTGAGTGTTAGAGATTAGGACCGCACGGAAGACCCAGCAGAGACGGGATATGAGCAAAGCCTCTCTATAGTGAACCAAGTAATTCGGGATCCATTGCTTCACTGGATCAGTCGCTCCAGAGAGGCCGAGAAAGGAGAAGCCCAAAGTCTTGGTAGTGATGGATATCTTGTCGTCTCATGACAGAAGGCAGAAGTAGCATGAATAGAGTTTTCTAAGGCTGAGAAGAAAGCATTGTCAGTAAATAATGACAACTCACGTGAAGACTGTCGCTGTTCCAGTGATGACTCAGCACGGCGGGGAACTGGTGGCACAGCTCACAGTGGACAATTAGGGAATTTTTTGAAAAAAAAAAAAAGACTTATTTTTATTCTGTGTGTGTGTGTGTGTGTATGTGTGTGTGTGTGTGTGTGCCATGTGAGTGCAGGTGGCCAGAGAGGCCACCAGATCCCACAGAGCTGGCGTCACAGGCAGTAGTGAGCTTCCTGATGTGAGTGTTGAGAACCCAACTCAGGTCCTCTGGAAGAGCAGCAAGTGCTCTTTAATGAGCGGACTAGTTGCGAATGTTTGGACAGAGAGGAGAGAAACCACGATGGGCAGCGTACTACCTGGTCACTGCCCGACATTGGGTCCTGTCACTGCGTCAAGCATGGTTCGTAATGGTAGGAAGGCGTCTCTAGAGTCTTCCGACAGTAAGGAGGAAGGGTGCGTGAAGATGATCTGACAGCACCTGGATACACAGGGAAGGGAAGCAAGCAGCCGGTGACAAGCCTCCCAGGGGAGATGAAGGAATATATATATATATATATATATATACCCACCATCGCTCCTCTTCACATCCTGTCCCTTGTTATCATCCCTCAGCAGCTGAACCCAACCACCGGCAAGAGGACCAAGAGCTCCATCTCCAGAACCACAGAGAACATCGGAAGAGTGAAATAGACGACACTCGGCACTAAGACGAGCAGACATAGATTAACAGCACAGCATTATGAGAACAAGAAAGATATACTGAGTGATTGACAGAATCTTAGATACAGATTTATGCTTTAGAACTGCTGACAGTAGCATCAGAGGGAAGGCTCGGTAGGTAAAGGAGCTAGCTTCATGAAAGCGGTTCCCAGAACCCATAGGGCAAGCCAGATGTGGTGATCTGTGATTCCAGCACACTTACGGTGAGGAGGGGTACAGAGATGGAAAAGTTGGCCTGAAATTTGTGGAGTACAGCATCAGCACAGCATCAGAAATAAGAGAGGTCTCAACAAGGGAGGAGGTGAGGGTGGACTCTCAAAATTTGTTCTCTGCTTTCTAGATGTGTCCTGTCACACGTGCACGCACACAGAGAAGGCACACACACACACACACACACACACACACACACACACACACATATACACACTAAATAAATAGATAAGATTACTAACAGTAGCATAAAGTGAAACTCTTATGAACGTTTATCCACACAATGAGATACTGGAATAATGTGAAAAGTACAATCATAAAGAAAACATTGAATAAAATACTCATAAATTAATCTATTTAAGAATAGTATTGGAGACCATTACTGAATAATCATAAATTGCTATCAAAATGAATATATTTCTTAAACACATTGCTTCAACTATGAGGAAGCAATATAGAGAAAAACATATCTAAAACTAAGGAAAAACTGAAAGCATTTGTAGTGGTAACTGTCTTTATCTTTGAGTAATAAAAATTTGTCTTTTTATGAATACAAGCTGGCCTTGTATTCATAGTGATTCTCCTGCATCAGCTGCTAAGTTCTGGGCTTTCTGGAGAATATTTTTTTCTCTCGGCTTTTACCATCTAGAGTACATGATAGTTCACTTCAGTATGAATGCACACGTCACACATCCGGGTAGTGTTGGACATAGATCGGCTGGCATTCCTTGATTCTGTTGGATTGACAGATGGGATAGATCATTAGCCTTTGAGGTCGAGTGTCAGACCATCCCTCTGTGGCTTTTGCCACATATTCAACTCTGGCTCTTTCTGGTATTTGTAATAGAAATCTTCCGACTGCTGTGACTGGCTGCCACACGACCTTCCCGGGATGACTCAGTGGATGGAAGCGCGATTCAGTTGTAAGGAGTTGGAAGCACGTCAGTTTCCCAGTCGCATGGCTGAGGTCACCTGTGGACCGTCTGCTCAGGTGGTTGATAGAAGTGATGACTGGGATACAGTTGCATCAAATATCACTTTAATAAACTGTATTTTGAGTTCCTCTTTGCTGAATACTAAGCTGAGAATTATGAGGGAAGACCACGCAATTATATTTTGTTGTCAAAGAACTTATAATTTAGCTTGAGAATATATGAAACATGAATATGGCTAGATTCAATTAAAAACAAAATGTTTTCTTACAAGACATAAATTCTATGTGTTCATCAGGAAGCAGAGTGTTGACTCCATTAGGGACTTATAATAAATATGTTGGTCAGAACTCTGAAGGAAGAATAAGGCTTGAAGAACAGTCAGGGCAGAGTCCTGTAGGGAAACTGAACAGCCATGACCTACTGGGGCTGGAGTAAAGAATGCGGGAACAATGCGAATCAAACTAAAACCAAACAAACCCAGAACAACAACAACAAACACACTACAAAACAAAAACCAAAGCCCTTGAACTTCACAGCTCCCTGGTCCCAGGAAATACAAGTTACATTCTTTAGCCAACCAACTGAAAGGTGACACGAGAATTAACTGCTTTAAAATGTCTCCGAAGAAAGACAGCTACTTGGTAGGGAGGCTATTTAGTTTAACAGGCCACGGGACAACTTAGAAAACACGAATTTTAGAATCTGTAGTGCCTCCTTTGATACCAAGTCTGTCAACCACTTTGACCTTGCACAAGGGGGTGCTACTATTTCAGGACTGTTAATCTATGTTGACTCCCTCCCGACCCCCTCCCCCGTGTGTGTGTGTGTGTGTGTGTGTGTGTGTGTGTGTGTGTGTGTGTGTGTGTGTGTGTGTGTGAAGGCCACAGAACAACCTTCAGTGTCATTCCTTATTTGGTGTCATCTACCATTGCCTGGAGCTTGCCAGTTAGGCTCAGCTGGCAGAGCCCTAGGAGTATGCTTGTCTCTGCCTCCCGGAACTGCTATAACAATACATAGCATCATGACTTTTTTTCACAGAGTCTCTGGTGCTGGTGATTGAGCTCAGATCTTCGTACTTGTGTGTCAAGCAGTAACTGTTGACTGAGTTATCTTCCCAGCCCCTATGGTGAACGTAAACGTACCATATCACTGAATTCTCAAAAGCCTAGGGTAGGGTAATTCTTTCAGTGTCTTTTCATTTTCATTATACAAATGCGGAAACCAAGCTTCCGAGAAGTCCAGAAATTTACTCACTTCCACACAGCTGCAAGTAGTGAAGCCGGACTCCAGCCTTCGGACTTGTCCCGCGTCGCCCCGATTTCAGGATGTCAACGTTCCACAGTCCTTCAGTTGAAACAGATCAGAAGGTTTGTGTTAATTGCACCTTTTCTAGCCCTTGTAGATTTCTGGGTTTCAATCTCGTGATAGAGCATGACTTAAATATGACACAGCAGTGTGTTTCACAAGAGAACACCTTAAAAATTCAAGTCTCCGTTTTCACATAGCACGGAAATCCTAGAGGCTTCTATGTTTTGCAAGAGTGAGTAGTTCTTGGCCCGGGACACAGGCTCAGCGTCTCTTGCTATGTACTCCCATGGAAACTAGCCAGGGATGTCCACGGCTGCGTGGCTGAGGAATGTAGTCCTTGAAGAGATACTCGTGGATGTTGCTCAGCAGGAGGAAACGGCACCATTTCAGTAACGCGTATGACTTGGAATTCACAGGAAATGATTTCTTCCCTTTGTGCGAGCTGAGGCATTCCAGTAAGCCTGATCTCTGGACGGGGCTGTGATTAGTACTCAGCCTGCCGATGACATTTGCAGATTTTTTTTTTTTTTTTAAGCAAAACAAAAAAAAACCCCAACCCCAAAAACAAAACAAAACAAAAACAACTCCTACTCATAGGATCATAACAGTTCTTATTTTGAAAACTGCATCTTACATGGGTCTTTGCTAATGTTTCCTATACAGAACTAACTTTTACCTTCACTGAAAAGTCTTGTTGCCACTGAATGTATCGCTTACGCAGAAGCAAAGTTCCATGCTATCTGAAAATGTTTAGGTGGAATTGGACCTTGGTGTGTTAATCAATTTCTGCATACCCGGCTCTGCCTGAAAGGCTAGGTAATTTCTAACACCCACCCTTTACCTCAACTTCACAGAAGGGCATTCATGTTACTTGTTGGGTTTTAAGCTGGGTGTCTGATTGGTTTCCCCAGTGGGGCCATGGTTTACATGAGAGCACTGTATTCTTAAGTCAACCAAAAGGCAAGCTGTTCAGCACCGCAGATGTCAGGGTTAGCCTGCTGAATGTTCCTTATGAAATAATGCTGGTTCTTCTGGAAGCTCAGCCAGAAATTTACTGTAGCCCTGTTTAACTCTGAGGAACTTGGAATTTTAGACACATCGTTCTTATTTTTTCTTCGGTACCTGTAAGATTTCATGTAACTTTAGAACTGTCTGATATGTAGAGACAGAAAAAGAAGCACCTGGCGGGAAAGAAAAGTCTTTAAGCAACGTGTGCCCATTTCACACACATTCTCCTTAGAATTGGGAAGAGTCCCTGTAAAGAGAGGCCAGACTAAGAACAGCGATTTAACATGCTCTCTGAGTCTGGGAACCCATTTTCTCTTCCACAACATCAAGCGAGAACAATAACCTAAAGATAGCAGCAAGCAAATGTCAGCTGTAAGACGTAAGGTGGGCCCACGTTAACCATCTGCAGGCACCCTGCTGACTTTCCCCAGGTCCAGGGTAGACTTGGAGATGGGGTGAAGCTTCTTATGGATCATCACCGTAGAAAACTCTTCCGGGGTAAAACTATTCCCCCAACACCCCCTTTTCTCTGTCCCCATCAAGCACCCTTCATCTCCCCTTGATCTCACTGTTGGCTTTTTCCCCCTTAACCCTGGTTTTCTTTTTCATCGTCCCAGTTTCTATCCATTCCTCCTTCTCTCTCTTAATGCACTCTCATGCTCTGGTATGATCCCATAAAGGAGGAACATGTGGGCTTTCCAGAAGTGTGACTTCGACCTCAGCCTAGGTCAGCCTAGGTCTTGGAGCCTTTAAGATGGTCAGAGCCATTGACAGCTGCCCTTGAGTTGGTCTTCTAAAATCATTGTCACAACAGAAGAACTGTAAATAATCTAGAGCATTGTCCAGGATCATCTTCATACAGTTTTAAGAGTTCAATCAGCAGAGTCAAATCTTCATAGGAAAACTAGATACAGAATACTTAATGACTGAAGACATCAGATACAAAATTGTAAAATTCGTATGATAAAAATACTGTTGAATTCCCATTATTTCTATAACACTGTCATAATTAAAGACAGGGCTTGTATGAAAACATATCCATCACTCTCAACCTCACATAGCTCGTGATTATATTTGGGAAACAGAAAACTTATAGAAGAAAAATTAGCCAGAAATGTCTACTGCTGGGCTGGTGAGATGGCTCAGTGGATAAAGGCACTTACCAAGCAAACAACTTGACCACCCGAGATCAATCATCAGGACCCATAAAATTGCAAGGAGAGAACTGACTCCTGATAGTCCCCCTCTGACCTCTACATGTGCACCATGGCACCCATGTGCCTACGCTTACATCCATCTCTCTCTCTCTCTCTCTCTCTCTCTGTCTCTCTCTCCCTCTCTCTGTCTCTCTCTCTCTTTCTCTGTCTCTCTCTCTCTCTCTCTCACACACACACACACCATCAACAATAGTACTCCAAATTACCAGATATTGTAGTGAGCCTCTTAATGTATGTTCTTTCATGAAAGTCTTGCAAGAGTTTTACAGTGACTGCCAGGTCTCATTAGGATCTACCTTTTATGGATGAGAAAATGGAAGCTTAGGGATGGAGTAACTTGCTCTGGATCTCAGCTGTGGCCTTTGACAAAGCTCAGACTGAACTCGGAAGTGCCAGTGTGTGTTAATTGGCAAACAAATGGGACTGAAGAATATTCTTTTGATTCAGAACTGGGGAGGTTGCAAAGACACAACATTTCAAAACTGGAGGTAGCCTGGGGGACCTGGCTCTTCCCGCACAAATGTCTTTCCTCTGCTTGGGGAGATCAGAGCTTCAATGGAGGAGAACCTGCTGAAGGAGGAAGATGGATGTGGTATTTGAGAAGTGTGTTGGACAGTCGGAAAAGACCTTAGGACATCTCTGCCTACAGAAACCTGAATTTTGGTCTCATGGGCTGTGTTACAAATGATTTAGTAATTTTTTCAGGAAGAAGCTTTTTTCAACATCAGAAATCCAAGGGAAAGGAGTTTGGGGAAGAAAGGGAATGCTTTAAACTGTTACTGCGTCCTATGGGGTGAGCCATGTAAGTGTTCTCATCCCTTCGTGACCCTGGGTCCGTCAGCCTTACAGCTGTCCTGACCAACCACGGGTGGAAACCGGCCTCACCAAGGATGGGAGACAGTGTGAATGAAAAAGCTGTCTTAGAAAGAGATACACATCAAAACACGGATCATTGAAGGGAAAAGTCCCGTGTGCGGGGAGACTGGAGAGTCTCTGTTCTCAGTGTTACCCACGAACAGAGCGCGTTTTACATAGAATGTTTGCCTCCAAACGAGACACAAATAGTCCCGGGGATCAACACCGAATTTCCTGGATTTGGTGGATATAAATTGGGGCCTTCATGCTACTTTAACACATTTTGAAAACAAGGTTCCCGTGAATAAATGGCAAAAGTGGGTCAGGTAATGCTTTATTCATTAACAAGTAAAATCTAGAACTTGGAGGAGCGCTCCTTAATTATGAAAATAGGCAGCGCTCTGTGCTGCGCTCTGATTGGTTGACATCAGTTTGAATGCAAAGCTTTATTTCACTGCTGAGTCCTGGCAGACTTCACACATTAAAATTCTAAGCTGTCTAAGTAGGTGTGAAACTAATTTTGTGTTTATTTTTTAAAACCCACCTATGATCATTTAGGGCCATCCACTTCACTCAGGGAGGGCAGCGCCCGCTTGGAGGTGGGCCCTGAGAGACAATAAAGCAGAGGATAATTTCTTAAATGCCTTGAACTAGAATATTTATAGCTTCCTGGAATAGTTGTAACTACTTATCCATTTTTCCAGCCACAACTTTTCTTAATAAGAAGGGCTTTGAAAAACCTGCTAAATCTGGGCATAAAAGGAAACAGAAGTTTTCCTAGAGCAGTGGAAAATTTTAAAGTAACATAGTGAGCTTATTGATAAAATCAGGAAGAGAGCACTTGCAGATCAGACTTAAGGGAGGTTACTTACGAAACATAGGCTTTCCTCAGTGAGCCAGGAACACACGGCGAGGTTTCCTGCAATATGGAGACCTGTACCGTGGTTGGCTATCGAGCAGGTCAGTTCATCTTTAAGATTCATCGTCAGGGCCAGTGAAATGGCTCAGCAGGTAAAATAGTCCTCTGCGTGTAAGCTTGATGACCTGAGTTCAATCCTCGGGACCTATGTGGCGAAGGAGAGAGCCAACTCCAACAAGTCGTCCTCTGGGGTTCTACACGTTCTCACTGTGGCATGAATGTGCCCATACTCACATCCGAATCCCCACCCTCTCTCTCTTTCTCTCCCCCCCTCCAAACCAAATCAATAAAATTAAAAATAAAGGAAAAACACTTCTTCAGTAGGGACTTTGGATGATATTACAGCCACTGATTCTTTCAGAACCACAGAAGGGGGGCTAGGAAGAGGTCATATGGCCCTTTTAAAAAGGAAAACGGAAAGAAAAGAAAAACAATGTTGATAATGAAGTCTGATTCATTGGCAATTAAATTGAAAAGAAGGTACACATAATTTTTTTTCTGCTTGGGTAAAATGTAACTTCCTTGATTACTCTTCTCGTAAAAGCACTTTCATGTTTCTGAATGTCCATGCTGATAAAATTTCATATTAAAATCGGGTGCTTTCTTTTGGGCCATGGACAATATGCCTGATGTGCATTTTAGAAACGTTATCCTCATGTTGACCATCATTAAAAACAGATGGTATAGCCTCTTCCGCACTGGAATTTTCCACTGTATTCTGTCGCAAAGGAAATACTTCTAATTCAAAATATCTTCTTTGGGAGATGTATGTTCAAAAGTAGTTGCTTTCCTTCTCTCAGCGAAGTACAGAGTAAAATAATTTGGCATATTCTAAAAGCTTCCTCTCCTGACTGGTGTTTTTCTACTCTACAAACCAAGTATCCCATTGTTACCTTGGTTGGATAGAAACTGAAAAGGGAAAGGTGGAGTGCGGCAAATGCCTTCGGGTTGTGTTCTGCCCACACTGCTGAGCCCAGCCAGGGTTCTAGAGCTGCGTTTTCTGATGCTGAGGCATGCCAGGGAAACCATGAGTCCAACACTGTGATCCAGGCTAGGTGCCCGTTACAGAGGATCAGAGGCATCTATTTTATTTGTGACAGGTATAATTAGGCCAGCCTTACAGTGAGGGCATGATGTTAGGTGTAGACTCCTTTCATATTCCAGTAGATGTATAGGTCGTTTGCTTTATGCAAATCACTGTCTAACATTAAGGAAAAATATGAGGACATAAAATGCAGTACTTTCCTTAAAGAAGTTTAATAACCTGTGGGTGGGAGGATACTTGAACTACATCGTGAACTCAAAGATGGCTGGTAAGTAGCATAAAAATGTGAAAGGAAGAAACTAAGATTTGGAAAGTTCACTTCTAGTTAACCTCTCCCTTTAAAAATGTTCAGTATCTAAAAGACCGCAGAATCATCTTATAAGGATTATCCAATTTTTAGAGCAACCAGAGGAAACAGGTATTTTCTCCACTTGCACAAATTAGGAACTTAGGTTTCTCCAGTAAATAGTATACTCAAAGCGTATGAGAATCAGAAAAGAATATTTGAGTATCAGTACCAGTCTTCAAAGAGTATCAGTCTTCAAAATGCATGTTGTTAATCACAAGTTGACGCCCAGTTTCAGATGCCATTTACCAATCCTTCTAGCTTAAATGGCTCCTTTTGTGTCTTCTTGAAGCAGCCTAGGAGAATGCCCAAGTACATGGGCAGTTCTCTCAGATCGCCGAAGGGAGCATTGAGCAGAGATGTGATTACAGAGAGTCAGGAAGAGCCCCGGATGAAGGGGCCTGCATCGATAGAGGTGTGGAATGCTGCACGGCACGGCAAAGCTGGAAGTTAGATGGATATGTATGTAACAAAGGGAATGTTAAGGAGTGGCTGTCCCAAGACTTCATCGTATAGTTAGTTACTTTTGGAAGCAAAAAGGAATAGAAATGACTTTGCTGTTTTATTTGGTTAGAGAGGAATTAGTTGATTCTACCTCTCCTCTCCCAGTCCGCCTTCTCGCTCTCCCTACACACCTTCCTCTCTGCCTCTCTCTGTCTCTGTCTCTCTAATATTAATGTTTTCATATGGTCTCAGGAAGTTCATAGATACCACCCATGGATTCTTACTGGGGGCCAGGTGGAGTTCTTAGTCTGTACGCTTGTTAAATTTTAGGGTTTGTCCTGATGGTGGACACAGAACGGTCTACCATGTGGGCATTCATGCATCAAGACCCTGTTTACCCTTCTCTTTGACTTTTACTTTGTGTATTTTTTTGTGATTTAAGTCTCCATTTAGAGACCACTAGTTAAAGCCATTAGGATGATAGACGGAGGGCAGAGCTGTTTATCTAAGTGTCAGGAAAAAGGAACTCCCCAGAGGAAGGCCTCTTAAAAAGCTTTCTTGGAAGTAAGTCAGGTTCTCATCAGCTCCTGATATTTGCATGGACCACAGAGTCACAAACTGTCTTCAGGGGAGGGACCCTTCGCTCTGTGTTTGCTGGGCTAAGTACTGATAAAGGGCAAAGCATTGGGAGTCCAATGATCTGCATTTTGAATCTTTGTAGTACTCTTCACCGGCTATTTGTGAACAGTTTTCACAGGTGAAAGTCACAATACTCTTTGCCTAAATTTGGGTTCTGGCATAGTAGGAAGTAGATAACGAGTCTGATGATTTGTAAATTTCAAAGGCTAGTCTAAAGGTTCTTGTTGGAGTTCTGTATCCTCAAGGCCTCACTTAACCTTCCTAGGTACCAATCAATAAAGAAGAACTAGGGTCCAAGTAAGAATCAGTAGCATTAATGAAGATCCAGTTGTTTTAATGTTGCAGCTTCTGATTAAAGTTGTGTTAAAGATTATGCTGAGGACCTGGGGTCAAATCAATGGCCTTCTAATACAGACTTTCATTTGAAAGTCTGTGAAATGCATCTATAGGGTTCTGAGCAGGCTTTGGCTGGTGGCCCTCTTTTCTTCTTACAAAAGACCAGAGCCTACTATCAAAAAGTCCCATTCGAGTCTCAAAAGTATTGTCCAAATGGACTCTTGATGCACTATTTAATTTGTGTTTACTTTTCTCTAACTATTAAGGAATTTTTGAATTATAAATCCCAAAAATTTTTGGTTGACAACAGAGAACGTTATTTGTTCATTTCTAAGTGACTCGTTAGTGTTGTGCTTAAGTTGTGAACTATAATACCTTCTATTTGGTGAATAAAGAGCTGCCTTGCTATCTTATTGATTTTAATCAAAGTTTACGTTGAAGATATATTTTAATATGAGCCAGTACTCTCATCTTTAACCGGAAGGCACACAGCAACCAACTTCAGGGAATGTGGGATGATAGCAGTCGTCCTTCCCTCCTGATGTCCTCTGAACACACCGCCCCTCCGTTGTCTACGTCCTGAGTCAGAATCCAGTCACCTTAACTCTGGGAAGCTCTCTGATAAACATTGTCTTTGATGATTTGTGCATATAATCTCATTGGAGCGTGGTCAAAAACTTGAACTAGAATGACCATTTCTAGTTTCTACCAAAGAAAGGAAGACCTTAGGG